>CM067300.1:38369401-38609821 GCA_034231615.1 Meghimatium bilineatum
CGCCTACCCACGCCGTGCTTGTAACTAGTTCAAGCACAACGTCGGCCTGTCGGAACAACGTGGTAACTTTTAACGAAGTTTACGACTACGGGATTGTATAGATGACGTGCCATGAAGCTTCTATAAGAAGATAACCTCATTATAAAGACATGTCATCTACTAAAGTTTTCTGTTATACGGTTAGTTTGTCAAGTGAGCTATTGGTGAGACCCACAGACACAACCGGATGCGCAAACGTGAATTATTATTCAAATGTACGAAAGACTTTTATCTATATAGCCTTACGGTTATAAAAATGAATAAAAAAATTAAACCAATGTCAGTTCAAACCTCCCAAAAAATATAGTGCGCATCGAACTATCGCTGCTACGAACTGAGCTAACCGACATAGGTCATAAAATTGATTTTTTATATATAAACGTTGCAATATTATCATTACAGTCGCTACTTGGAAAATTCAATGTACGATCGATTTGAATTTAAGAATACATCAGAAACGCAGATATAAACAGTATTATGCGAGTCGCTTATACATAACATTAGTAAAATATAAGGAGAAAGAACAGCGAACCTGTTAAAACAGAATAAACGTCGAATGAAAGAAATATAAATTTATATCGCTTAGTAGAACTATCGATATTTGTTTACATTTATTTGACATTTGTGTATCGGTCAGAGATAAAAACATTAACAAATCATATCAATTGTCAGCTTTGCCGGACCACAGGAGAACTTTTAAAATATCTCTAGAGGTAATACCCGACGTTGTCGGGGTTTGATTCACCCGAAAATATTCTATGAAACCTTTTCAAAATAGATACTCGGACTAGGGGGTTTATAATTTCTCCTTGTATTTCATTTTGAACCGACATGCACGAAAGACAAGTTTTGTAATTTCTCGTCCCAGCATTTCATTAAGTGGCGTCTACGAAACAAAGGTATGCTGCAACTGACCTACAAAATCCTCTTTCTCTTGCGTTGGCGGTGCACTCTCGAGGTTATACCCTGTCTATCTCGTAAATTTTCTCTTTCACTTGTATCTTTATCTACCTCTTGGTTTTAATGAAGGTTTCATTTCTTTTCATATGTTTAAAATACTTTATTTGTTGGATGTCTATCATTTTTAATAGTTCTTATTTCTTACGAATTGTTATTAGAACATCTGTTTGTTTTCCTCTCTTTCCATGAAGTTCCTTCTATTCTGCTATATATCCACATCTCAAAGGTATCAATTCTGTTTTTCAACTACTTTCATTGTCCATGTTTCTGAGTCATACATTAATATAGAATAGATGACGCATTTTATAATTCTAATTTTTAGTTCGTTTATAATTTTTTCAAATTGCCAATATTATTATCATTTCATTTTAGTCATTAATATTTTCATTGTAACATCTACAATCATTTGTTATTATGTGTCCAAAATATTGATTTTGATCTATTTTGCTATAATAGTATTTCTCCATGTAATTTTATGATTAGCACCTTTTCTTCTGCAATTTTGCTGATTATCTTGGTTTTTAGACTCAGCAAACAAGAGCACAAGTTATTCTGATATTTATTTAAACATTTCTGTGCATACAAAGTTTTATTCTGTTCGGGGTGTGTGTCCTGTTCGAAATGTGTTCCTTGTGTGAAATGTTATGACTGGAGTCATACCTACGAAGTTGTCCAGGACAATCAGAGCCACGAGCGAGTCTTACCATGATCCACTTTAGATTAAATAAAATATATGGGCTATCCCACGAAAGTGTCACCTTGGCTGATCCCTTTTATTAATTTTTTTCATTGGCCGGCTGTAAAAATGTGACCATATGACAAAAAAACAACTAATTTTGTCAGCCAAAAATTGCAATGTGTTCATGAGTTAGCTTACATATATAATCTAATCTAAGTCAGTCATAACTTTACATATCATGTTTCAGTCTGGTTTATACATCCGAGATTTATAACAATACCTTGGATCTTTGTATACTATCATGTTAGGTCGTATATATTTTATGTGTATCATCTACAAGCAAACATTGCTCCCTATCTGTGCATTGTTCCGTCTATATCAATTTTTCCCAATGTTGGGCCCACGCCCCCCAGGGGCTGGAGGGACAATTTCATTGTTAAGGGGGGGGGGGATTTGAACAAGTTGTAATTATACGTCATTTAGGGAATAATTAATTTTTTAATATAAAAATATGTATATGTTACAAAGTGGGCAACAGAATTTTATAAAGACTAAAGTGGGGCATGGTAAAAAAAAGGTTGGGAAACACTGTTCTATATCGTACCCGAAGGATTTACACTATTTCTGTGTTCAGCGTTTTGAGAAATAATTGTGTTAGTGATTTTGAGACAGATATTTACATACTCCTGGCGTATATTTGTTCTATGCTCTGAGAGAGTTTATGTTTCCACGACCGTATTTGAAAAGGTTTGTTTCGTTTTTTGTTGTTTTTTTTTTTTACTTGTTAATCGTTATTTTGTGTCGTTCACGTATTGTAAAAACGATATATGGGCGTTGAAACAATGTCTGATTCAATGTCTAGATGTGAACTTGCTAAAAGGGGCAAGGGTTTACTTTTCCGTAAGAAGAAATAATAATAAAAAATATTCACTTCCTATTGGATAATATTTAGGAGGGGGAGTGGGATTCTTTTTTTTCCCATGGTACAACTTTCGTAAAAGAAGGGGGTGGGAGAGGAATGTGTAGGTTGCTGTTTTCTTTGTAAAATTTTTTTATTAACTGTGAAATGTGTAGGTTGCTGTTTTCTTTGTCCAATTTATTTTATTAACTGTCACGTGTTAATTATAAGGTTTATCGGAAGTGAAAGGACTGTTGGATCCTTTATACCACCCTCCCACTTTTCATATTTAGAGGCGGTTTGATTTTTTAAAAATATTGTTGATATAGGCCACCACATTCTTCAATAGAAGACCTCACAACTAAAACGTAAGCACGATATAGGAGGTCGTTTTACGTGCTATTTATTGGTCGGCTTAAGCTATTCTTGACATGCGACTCCAAGTATATAAAACATCATGAATGGGGTTTTGTTGAGAGGACTTCTATTTAAGAAGGTGCTGCATAGGCATATATGTATATGAATACATTTAGAAGTAGTTTCTTTTAAAAGTTTACTTTTGTTTTGTTTATTTACATCATCTACTTTTTACTGTAAAACAACTTTTTACTGTCGACTGTAATAGAAGACCTTCCAATAGAATTAATTAGGACTCCATTCTTAACGTTTATGATTATCGTTGGGCTTTCAGTTAGTCGCTATTTATATATCAACAGACGAAAAACAATTTGAAGGATTACTTAAAGGAATTGATATTTGCAGAGGACCAAGTACCAATAGCATCATCAGAAGAGCATCTACAAAGACAAATAGAGAGATTACATCAAGACAACCAATTTTTGTAAACTTGATGTCAAATATAGAAAAGACTGAAGTAATGAAGAACAGAAATAACCATATATATATATATATATATATATATATATATATATATATATATATATATATATATAATATATATATATATATATAATATATATATATATATATATATATATATATATATATATAAATTGGAAACAACAGACTTAAAAACATGACAGAATTCAGATACCTAGGAAGCAATATAACAACAGATGGCAAGAGCAGCAAAGAAATACACAATAGATTTAGTAAAGTATACCAAACCCTAGGGCCTATTGCACAAATCTTCAGAAATAAAATGTAGATTTAAGCACTAAAATAACGCTATTCAAAACTATTATTATGCCAAGATCTGCTACAAATGCCAAACATGGACAGCGACAGTACAAGACAAACGTAAACTAGTGACAGCTGAAATGACATGTTTACGCAGAATCCTAGGAATATCGCTAAGAGGCAGAGTGAGGAATGAGGACATTAGATAAAAAAACTGGCACCACCCCAATCTTGGAGTGTATTAGAGACAACAGTTCAGATGGTTTGCACACATCAGCAGACTACCATCAGACAGCATACCACAGCAAGCTATGTTACACAGATACAGCGAAGGCAGACCTAGAGGCCAACCACGAAAACGATGGACCATTGAAATAAAAGAGACGAATAATCTCACAATATACTCAGCACACACGGAGGTAATCTCTAGAAAACTCCTCTGATGCTGAAAGGCAACAAAGGATTTAGCGAATAGATAGAATAGATATATTATTTATATACTTAGTCACCGTGGATATTTTTGACATTTATGTAATGTATATAAATAATGACCAACCAAAAGCCAGGGTTAGGTATAGTGTTTACAATAAATCTAACGCTTAGTACATGTCCCACCCCTTCGTGGTGAGGGAAACAAACAAGTGTGTTCTTCTACCTACCTACCTACCTACCTAAAAAACCTACCTAAGTGCATGTCTGCCTACCTACCTACCTAAACCCACCCACCAATACAAAATATTGTGTTTTTTGTTGGAACTACATTTCCATTCATCTGTTAGAACAGTAATTTCATCCCATGTCCCTGTACGCATATCTTTTTGCTCACAAGCACTCTTCGCATTTGTAACAAGAGAACTGTTTCTTTGTCGGTGGAAGGCAACTTCAACAAATGTTACAGCAGCCATCGATATGTGCCAGTAGAATGACGTAACAAAAAGGGTGCGTCTTTCAGCGGCATTCCAAAAGAACAAAAGCTTTTATGTGCGCAAATTTTTTAAACTGTGAACAGGAAGTAGTGGGGTGTATGATCTGCGATTACTGTTCTAAAACCTCATGCTCTGACACGATCTGCGTGTATGCTTCATCCTTTTTCATGCAGACACTGAACCCCATAGTCGCATGATTATATCAATCCATGATCAACTTATTACGTCAACTCAAGAATCACTTTTTGTCTTTCTGTCTATCGGTCTAATCTAATCTAATCTAATCTAATCTAATCTAATCTAATCTAATCTAATCTAATCTAATCTAATCTAAATCAATCAAAATCAACATCTAAATCTAATGTAATCTATCTATCTGTCTGCCTATCTATTGTCATTTCCACGTGTACCGTTATAGGTCGTGGGGGGGGGGGGGGGCTGAGAGTTTGAGCTGTCTGTCTTTGGCCATAGTCAGCTCGTATCTCCTTCAGATTATTTCTTTGATTGTCTTCACCCATCTAGTTCTTGGTCTTTCTCCATGCTGTGTAGGCATACATTTTTCATGGGAGCACGTTTGCAGAATTAAGTGCCAGACACGGAAAATTTTTAATGTCCCGTATACAGAGCACCATGCCCTACTGCCTAGATTCCAACTCATCTGGACTGGCGACATCATCCGTATGCCAGACAAGCGCCTTCCAAAGAAATAAATTTGGGGAGTTGTGCGATGGAAAACGTTCAAGTGGAAGACAGAAAAAGCGCTTCAAAAAATCAACTAAAACACTCTCTCAAGCACTGCAGCATCGATCCTAGATCCTGGGAGATTACAGTCCTTTATCGCTCAGCTTGGCACACCCAGATCACTGGCATCACTAAATATGAAAAAGAACGATAATTTCGGTCAATTTACAAGCGACGGAAACGGAATGACAAATCCAAAAACTCTCCTACTCGGGATCCTCTACATTCCTGCATGCACTGCAATATAACTTTCCTGGCACGAATCGGACTCATCTACTAACTCACAAACCCAAACCAAATTAAACATAAATACAGTAGCTCTTCAATCACTCTAGAAACTAAAATACATCAGCTCGTTGAACATCATAAACACGTATATACATCAGCTCTTTAATCACCCTAATCACGTAAATACATCAGCTAAATAATCACCATAACCATGTAAACATCTCAGCTATTTAATCATACTAATCACGTAAATGCATCAACTCTTCAATCATAATAATCACTATGTAAATTAATCAGCTCTTCAATCATCATAATCATGTAAATATATCAGATCTTTAATCACATAAATACATCAGCTCTTTAATCACTATAGACACGTAAATACATCAGCTCTTAGTCACCATTATCACGTAAATAAATTGGAAAAGCTATTTACTACATTATAATGAAATATTCGCATCTATTCTGCTTTTCTTTTTTGTTTTACTCTTGCCGGGGTAACGCCGGGTAACATCTGTGATGATAGTTAAATTTAAAAAAACTAATTAAGAAACTAAGGTAACTAGAAAATGTATAACAACTACTGACCCCTAGATAGATTATTTCTTAAACAACTGCTGACTCTTAGAAAGATTATTTCTTAAACAACTACTGACCCCTAGATAGATTATTTCTTAAACAACTGCTGACTCTTAGAAAGATTATTTCTTAAACAACTGCTGACTCTTAGAAAGATTATTTCTTAAACAACTACTGACCCCTAGATAGATTATTTCTTAAACAACTGCTGACTCTTAGAAAGATTATTTCTTAAACAACTACTGACTCTTAGAAAGATTATTTCTTAAACAACTGATGACTCTTAGAAAGATTATTTCTTAAACAACTACTGACTCTTAGAAAGATTATTTCTTAAACAACTGCTGACTCTTAGAAAGATTATTTCTTAAACAACTGATGACTCTTAGAAAGATTATTTCTTAAACAACTACTGACTCTTAGAAAGATTATTTCTTAAACAACTGCTGACTCTTAGAAAGATTATTTCTTAAACAACTGCTGACTCTTAGAAAGATTATTTCTTAAACAACTGCTGACTCTTAGAACGATTATTTCTTAAACAACAGCTGATTACGAGATGTATAATCACTTAAACTACTTCTGACTCCTAGATAGATTAACTTTTTTACAGCCGTAAACTCCTACATAGATAATCTCTTAAAAAGCTACTTACTCTGGATGAGTTAGAAAACATCTGACTCCTAGATAGATCAACCTTTTAACAATTGCTGCCTCCTAGAAAAATTATCTATTTTTATGTACGTGTATTTAATGTTGCACATGCCAAAGTTGCCTGTGTAATTGCCGGGACCGAGACTGTGTAATCAGGGGAACAAACAATAGTAACACGCTGACCTGTCAGACATGTCTAAGATCCGATATAGATGGTCTAGTGTAAGGTCGGCTACACTATTTCGCAGGTGAAAGTGACTCAAAATTGTTTTAATGAAGTCCAATGTGTTGTTCCAAAAGGAGCAGTTATCGTAAATCAAAGCACAGGACTTCTGTTCTGAGGACTAATTTCTGCTGGTCAATAAGAGTGTGATAACGAAAGAAGAAGAAGAATACGTAAAAGTGAAGTGGGTGATAAACCTTCTAATAATAAAACTCGTGAAAGTCTCGGAAATATGATAAATATTTCAAACACAATCAATATTGTTTTCATTAATTGTTGTTAATTTCATCCCCAGTTTCCTATGTCAACTACTGACCCCACTCCCCGTATCATTATTTGTGATGCAGTTTGTTGGTAGCTTTCATCTCCTAATATGTCTTTGTGCGATTTCACTCATGTACACTTTTTTGTATGTTTGCATATATATGCATGTTAGTTAGCATCATTGACGTAAAGCATTCACTGGACATTTTCGAAACACGTAGCAAATTTGCATTAGCTCAGACCATTTCATGTCGCACTGTAGCTAGATCCTCCGCAACGTTGGATCTCAGACCATTTCTTGTCTTACTGGAGCTAGACCCCCCCCCCCCGCAACGTTGGCGGGATATCGTTAAATAGTATATTACTTAATAATCTGGTATTCAGAACAGTCAACAACGAGAATCAGTTTTTTGCAGCAAGTGTAATAAATGAATGTTCTCGTGTTGGTGACACTAGCTGGTGGATGAAAGAGACAGAAGGGCAGAGAGAGAGAGAAGGATGAGATGGAAAAAATATTGTATCTATTTGTAGACAAAGAATTAACTCTTTAAAAACGACTAAAAGTGTTACCTAGACAAACCTCCAGTGCGATAAGCTGATAAATTGTCAATTCTAGAGTAACATCTACATATGTCACAGCGGGACAGATTAGTAATTAGTAATGTTTCCTTGTATGAGAATGCAACACGAAAAGTTGCCCGTACAAGCATATAACCAAATGAGATCAGGGTACAAAGTCAGAGGAAGACCACGGAAAAGATGGATAGAAAACGTCAGGGACATCCTGCACAGACACGGTCATAGCACAGCCGAGGCCACACATCTGGCGATAGAACGCAAGCTCAAGCTCCAATCACCCCTACGCTTAACGGCAAGAGTGGATCACAAACCACCTGGGGATAGACAATAGACAATAGACAATGTTTCCTTACATAAACAAAGTGTTAACATATATTACAGCTAACAACATGCACAAAAATATATAGAAAATGTTAACTGTTGTATAGTCGCTGATCAAAGATAACTGTGGCTTGTTTTCAACCCATCTGGTACACAAAGGATACCTAACTCTGTCCATTTGTGTCATAATAGCCTCTCTCGCACCTGCCCATGAACCTGGTCCCATCAGCCTGTATTGGTAGGCAGTGCAAGGTCCTATTAGGCACGTCAATGCTAGCTTTGGATCTTTAGTAAACAGTTTGCCTGCATAAATTAAAATTGGGATAATTTACATTAATATACACTTAATGTGCAAAACTGAAATCCAACAGATAAAGCTTGAAATGAGGTTATGAGCTTTTGTTAATAGCTAGATACATAATCACACACACAAATCGACGCGTCGACCGAAAGACGATTATTGAGGTTACACTTTCTTCCCTTACATCTGGTCACTTTGGTTTCCTTTATTCTCTATGCATATTCTTTATTATCTCTAGCTTAGTCCTCTTTTATTTTGCAGTACATCTATGACAGCAAGGTCCCTGCCCGTTGTTTTTAGATGTATAACGTGTATGTAACTTTCATAAATGCCTTCCGGTCGAAAAGTCGATTTGTGAGAATGTCCATGCCCAGTTTTACCAAATAGTGGTTTATTTATAATCAGTTACAATTTAGTTACAAATAGTTTTATCAAATAACCAAATATTGCCCTGGAAAACATCTTTGATAACTCCAGGCTATATAATACATCTAAATAAGGCAATTATGCATGTCTTCAGCAAGTGAAGCGGGTTTGATTAAAAACAATAACTCTCTCACTTTCGTCTGCAATTCTATTGTTTTCATGAGACGTTTTGTAACCTTATTTTAGAATATCGTTTCTTGTGGGGAGGGGTTACCTGTCCTTTGGCTAAATTCCTATTATAGTACTAAAATTTATATTTTTATTTTATACGGGAATTTCCTAAAATAAAACCCATATTACAGAAAATTTCGCCAAAATAGCCCCAGTACCTGAGACAACAGACAAAAACAAAATCTAGTTGTTTTTTTTTAAAAACCCTGCTGTGGCATCGCTGATTATATGTGCTATGATTTTTATTTTTAATAATGAAATTTGCTATGTCGGTCGTTCCTCTTGTTTATTTTTTCTTTGTGTATGTGTGTGTGTCTCTTCACTTTGTGAACATTTTCCACCATAATTGTTTTCGTATTTTAACAATTAAAATTATTCCAAGCCTCTGTACATAGAAATTATTTTCATATGTAAATTTCTTTCATTTCAGACCGCGTGCTGAAAAATTTCCGTAAAACGAAACATATTTTTTTTTAAAACACCCCCATACCGTAATAACATAAAAATATATTTCCATTTAGAAAAAAAGGAGAAATAGTAGATTAATCCGTTGATGTACTAACCAAGTTTGGGCTTACATCCAACCAACGTAGCTAGCTCATCCATGTATGGAAGAAAGTCTACTTGAATCGTATGCCGCTGTGTTTGTATATATCGTTTCTCCATGGCTCGTTTCCTTGCGACAATGTCTCGTAGCATCACACGCTGTGATGGTAACATTATTTCGCTCTGAAAAGCAACATTGTGAAATTCTTTGCCTGACACAATCATCAACATTTGTAAACTTTCACACAAAAATAAAATGCCCTATTTTAAGTAAGAATTTGGTAATTATACAGGTAGCTATTTAAAACCACTACATTATTTACCATCACCCGTTTCGGTTAAATAATATATTTCATATTGGATGACCAGAAGTATTTCAACAAGAAACTTGTGGAATAAATGTTGAAATAATCCGTAATGGTCGAAGATTAAAATAAAAATTAGATATTAATTACAGAAGTGAGATTAAGGACAGAAATTGGAAATTAAATAGAACAAGTTAGAATAAAAAGCAACAATTCGAAATTAAATGGAGAAACTGAAATTTAAAAATAAATGAAGACAATAAAAATTCAATTTGAGATTGAGGAAATAAAATGCGATCTAGGAAATGAAATTATGAGTTAATTACTGGTAGATATAAGAAACAATATTGTTAACTATTTCTCTAGGTTGGTGTTTCCCAGTTTTCCCGGTCATGTATTTATTGTAGAAGTCATTAGGATAATGAAAAATGTAGAGTGTCTCTGGCACAGCTAGTGGGTCTAATTAACACATTAATGATTAATCCATGGTAGCAGATACATCATTAGTAAAAAGTTGGTGGGGAGGGGGAGAGTAATTAAATTAATGTAAGAGCTTTTGTGCTATTGTTAATGACGTTTTTTGGTGAAACTAGTAAGTGGGGATAAGTAGGGGGCAGGAGGAATGATTGCATTTTTCGCCCTGCCTCCTAGTCAATCAATAAAGTGTCATGCTGAATGGCGTAGGCGATCATGTTTCTCCACTACTTTCTGCATCTTGTGATGTCAATAAGCTCAGTTGGTGAGCTTCTACCGTGCCACAATACTACTCCATCTAATAAGTTTTCTCTTTGTCGTCTCCTATCTCTTCTCCCTTTGATCTTTCCAGTGGTTATTAAGTGTTCAAACTGTGTACTTCTCAGCACATGCCCTAGAAATCTTGACTGTCTGCCTTTAATGTTTGATATGATTCATCTTTTTACGCCAGCATCAATGAGAACCTCCTAGTACTCAATATAATATTCTGACTTGATTGGGGGCGGGTGGTAGTCTCCTTTCATCTACGAGCTTAAATTGATTGCTTCACTTGCTATGTTTTCATGTGGTGGTTGGGGGTTCCAGTGCTATGTCTTCAGGTGGTGGTAGGGGTTTCCAGTGCTATGTCTTCAGTTGGTGGAAGTTTCAGTGCTGTGTCTTCAGCTGGTGGGAGGTTCCAGACTAAACGTTTCTTGGTTTTATTTGGGTTTGTTGTTTTTTTTTAAATTCCTCGCGTTTATGACATTAGATACGGAGTTACATGTTTTGAGTGATACTATTCGACTGGCAACGTGCTGGTGGAGTACACGTCGTGAAACCCAAGTACAGTTAAGTCAATCATCTACGCCATGTGATCTTCAGCTTGTGTACCCAGGATTGTATATTCTATTTTTAACTCATGGTTGCTACTGATTTTCTTATTATTAAGAAGTGCAAGAGAATTTTAGCTTTGGTAAAAATAGACGACATCTTTTAACATACGGCACGAGGTGTGTTATTTTCCAATTCAAAAATTATTTCCTAAAGATGAAAATCAGGTCTTGACTGCGATTTACAATGGAGCCGTCACAATGCAACCATTCAAGAACACGCCCCACAAGTTAGCTATTTATTCTTCTTGTTCTGTGTTCATTCTCAAACTCCTTTAAAGCAGCAGGATGTAGTCAGAGGAACGGAATGGTTTGTGCCATGATTTACAGCTTAGCGGTGATATTGCACATTTAGTCCAGACATCAGCATGTCTTCTGGGTCACTTTGACAATCGATGTGATTGAACAGACAACATTAACCTTCTTAATCACTTATTACAATATGAATGTCAGGTAAAAGTGTCACTACTCTTTGCTGCCATTTCAGTCACACCAAGACATGGGAAAAGTAACTGTTTCATGCATACCCTGTGCCTGATCCTCATTTCTTATTGCCTCTATTAATATAATTCTAATTCACATCAATCATCGCCATGTATAGAAGATTATATTTCTTATAGCACAACAATAATACTATCGTCAGGAAAGACGGAAATGTGCCTACTACTAAACTACGCAAAACTGTTCAATTCTTGAGTGAAAACTTTGGTTCATGACTATCTTTCTTCAAGTGCTCGTTTTCAGTTGAGACTCCGTAGACGCTGTACAACATTTGATATTGTCTCTCCGTCGTATCTTGTTACAGACAGGTAAATCGGTCCAAAAATATGTAGCTTAATGTTGTTTCTCCTCTGAACTTTACTATCTAGAGATGCGATGTTTTTGTTTGTTTGCCTGTTTTAGAACCCAAGGAATTGCGAGCGATTAACTCTTACTTCCTATGTACAGTGGGGTGGTTTTTCTGAGCTTTCTTTCACACTCAGGAGACTTCAGTTTTCTGCTTAGTGCAATGCATATTGAAGGAGCCTTCTACTCAGAGGGGGTCTATAATTGTATAGATGCCATGCTACAAAGCTGCAAGAAGACATGTTGGAAGTCATTTGACAGTTACTACCACGTCCAATTATTAGCTGTAGTGATATGGTATAATCTGTATAATCAATAAGAGTGAAATATGTTTTTTGATAATGTCGCTTCGCTTTTTCAATGTAATTTGTTACCTTGAAGTCAGACAGAATACATATTGTAGTTTGATCATGTCTCTTAGCTGCACTTTGCTATAGTCAGATGTTGCTATTCACAGACAGATAACTACCAGACCTGCTAATTCTACTGACCGAACCAGGCAGACTGCGCAAAGTCGCTATGCAATTAATACCATAGCATTTTGGAATACCTGGAAACGAGAAAACATATAGTCTGACTAAAGAAAGCTATTATAATGATCAAACAGATGTGCCAATAACTTACTATCAAAAGAAACAGATGACCAAGGCAATTAGAAAACTAACACCAACACAATACCATTACCAAATAATGAACAGACCAGAACAAGCTGTCATTCTCACCTCCGAATCGGACACGGTCGACTCCGCAGCCACATGTATACAATTTAAATATTAGCAATACAGCAATGTGTACATGTGGGCAGTCACATAAGAGAATATTATTTAATATGACTAGAATATGAAATGCTGAGGCAAATACACCGACCCAGAAAAACAACAGGAAGAAAAACTCTACCAACCTCTATATGAGTTACAAAAAAACAGTCACATTTATAGCAAAAACACAATATGAATCTTTGTACGAGTTGCAGAACACAGTCAAGTTTATAGAGGAAACTATACTTCAGATATGCGCACATTCCTGATGAACGAAAGAACTATTCATAAACTTAATATAGCGTACTGATTATGTCTCTATGCTGAATCTTCCAGTGGGTTGTCTTCATTTCATTCTGTCTTATTATTCTTTCGTTCATTGTATTTTTCGTATAGTAGATGTTATTATATATTAGTAGATGGTTTTTGGACATTTTTCATTACTTAAGTAGGGAGGGGTGGGGGGTGGGTATTCAATGAGCTTAAAGTTAATACATACATAAAATAATCATTCAAAATTGTTACAAAATAGAATTAGTCTATGAATTTGAATACTGTTCATGAACAGTATGACTGTCATCATCTATTGCAGCACTGACATTGTCATCGCAGATGATATCCTCCTGACGTCTGTCCATTCCACTACAGATAAAGTAACGTACATTTTTAAAGAACATTTCGTATGGTCAAGCGGTGCTTTTTTAAACCTCTACGTGATCGTGATAATGTGAAACCATTTCACGTCAATGATAGCAAAATGACGACTTCATCTCACAACATAATTTTCCTACTGCACCCCCACCTGTGAGGTGTACATTTTTTTTAAAACCGAAGATGAGCGCATAAATATATCTTTAAGATGAGCAGGAATTTACAAAGAGCAGCAAGTTTCGATTCAATTATTAATGTCAACGTATTATTATATTTAATTTCAATACGGCTTATACACAGACAACATACTATGAATTTTTTTTTAATTGTTAAAGAGAAGAACCATACTCGGCTTATGTAAGAGTCGGCGTATATATGTTCATATACAGTATTTACACAAATAGTCCCGTTTTTTTTAATAATGGACGTATGTCAGTGCAGTAGAGAATTCGTTTTCGAATTTATAAGGACATGTGAAGTTTTGTAGCTATGCCTAATCCATACTTGATAAAAGATATGCTATTACTGTATTTTGAGCTGCACCTTCTGCTGTTCTATAATGGTACACGGGATATGTGACAAATCCCAGTCTAATTGGGTAAGTGTTCAACCTAGGAACAGTTTGAAGATTGATTTCGTGATTAAGGATGTTATTGTGACATTATTATTAAGGATGTTATTGTGACATTATTATTAAGGATGTTATTGTGACATTATTATTAAGGATGTTATTGTGACATTATTATTAAGGATGTTATTCTGACACTATGTATTAAGGATGATATCATGATGCCCTATTATCTCGTACACTTTGACTCAGTGGGTACACTGTAGCATACATTCCTGTCAGTATGTAGCCAGAAAAAGCCAGTCTTTTTGTGTATTGTATTATAGCGTATTAAAACGTTAAATGAAAGAATAAAAATCACGTTTCCTTGTTGTTACCCAATTATTTTGTTTTATTTAGAAAGAAATGTCAGGAAAGTGAAGATCTGACATTAGCTGTCCATAAATCAGCCATTCACTAAATTACTGGATTTTAACATTTTGTGTCCGCACTCCGGACTTACTTGTTAATTAAATATGGGATTAAACCCCTTTTACTACGATGCAAGTCCCTAATTCTTGGATTAGAACGCCATAACAAATAATGTTAAACAATCCGGATGTAGAAAAAGAACACGCTAAAGTTATATATGTATGAACCTTAAAAACTCTGGTAGCCAAACGACATTGCATTTCAGATACTGGTATCACAGCTCCTCCAGCTTGAACGCAGCCAATGACAGCAAGTGTGGGGGGAGATGTGGTAGGTGGAAACATGTACAGGTATAATGGACACTGATTTCCTTTGAGAGCCAATGTTCCCTGATCAAGAAAAGATAAGTCTATCTTGTAGCCTGTAGCCATGATGACTGTATCGATATCTGCCACAACATCAAATAAAATTAATGAAATCGCAAGACAGCAAGATTTAGGTTAATAATACATTTTTTTTACAAAGCTTAAGAATAATGAGAAAGAAATGGTTAAAAAGCGATTTCGAGTTCATTTCATACTCGCCGTTTAATGCATTTGTGGTAGTGACTATTTTTACTTTTTTTTACTGTATGATCACAATTTGCCTTGTGTTTTCTTGAAAAAGATCTCCAGGTTGAAACGTTGAAACTTTCTTGTATACTGGTATACTGTTATATGTACTTTTTCATACCCACACCCAATATTCTGATAGTAATAGTTTGTGCGTTCATTTTAAAACTGATCTACCTTATGTTTTATGTAAGTACTGTTATTATACAGTTTTACAGAAGTGATGAAGTCTGATAAAGTGATGGAGTCTGATTAAGTGATGAAGTCTGATTAAGTGATGAAGTCTGATTAAGTGATGGAGTCTGATTAAGAGATGGAGTCTGATTAAGTGATGGAGTCTGATTAAGTGATGGAGTCTGATTAAGTGATGGAGTCTGATTAAGTGATGGAGTCTGATTAAGTGATGAAGTCACACTTAATCACTTACTATCTATTGATATACATATTTAGAAGAAAGAGTAGATATTTCAAAGGTGTATTTTATTAACCTTCTCTCTGGATGTCTGAGTGGAAGCGTTGCTATACCTCTGATTCTTACAGCTGACGGAAATTGAACCAGGTCCGTTCTAGCGGCACCGAATCGCCTTACAACTCAAGTAAACAAGTTTTCCGTACTAGACCAACCATACCCCCCCCTACAGACAAAAAACAACAGCAACAAAACCGATTGAACGGACCTGGTTCAATTCTTGTCAGCTGTAAGAATTATTTTTCAGTCATCCTCATGCTTCCTACTTGAATTTATTTGTATATGCTATGCTAGTGGGACCTTGGTGCCGCAGAAAAAATTGGAACCAGAGTATTCATGGCAGCAAAAATCACTAGAAAATAGTTGGGACAATAATTCAACTGTAAATTCCGTCATACGTAGTGAAAAGTAAAATGCATGATTGACTATACAAAAAAACCTTTAGTACCCTTATTGCTTTCATGTCTAGAGAAAGCACAGCCTCTCAAAATAACACTAGAAGAACTAAAATTAAGTTAGCAGTATCATACATTTATCATTGTAATTTGTTATTGAATTTTCATAATTGGAAAGAGGAAATACACTTTTATAGAAATGTATCATCCATGAGAATTCAACCTGTTTCTAGTAGTTTGTATTACAATTTTTAATTTGATATTTTTGTGGTAATGTTTTACGAACTATTTGGCCATACCAGTTTTACCCTCATGGCATCCCTGCTGTAAACATACCAATGGTCCTCAAAAATTGCTGAATAAGTCATTTTCTCGTGGAATTTTTAAATTGCCTAAACCGTCATCTGATCCAAGCACGCAGAAAAGATTTAATGTGGAATGTTGCACCTAAGAAAATTTACCGTCAGCAAATGTGCCGTCCTCAAATCTGACACCCTTTTCAGTGAAGGAATGTATGTTGGGTTTGACAATCACGTGACCTGAAGCAATCCTGCTTGGAAGTTCATCATTCACTGTTGGATGTGCAGAAAATGGGCCATGTTCGGGACTGTGAAAAACAATTGAGGAATTTATCTGATTTGCACGTTGTCTACAAAGTAAATGTTATATGTAACTGTGTGTTATAGTTCATGAATTCACTAACGATAGTTAGGTATATGTAATTATACATTTGCGTAGCTAGTAGCTCGTAGTTTGAGCAATATGTGGTCAGCTGTCTAGTCAATAATATAATAATATAAATAACTTGAGATATGCTGATGACACAGTACTGATCGCAGGAAGCGAACAAGAACTGCAAGCCCTATTAGATAAAGTAGTGAAGGAAAGTGAAAACAAAGGCCTCAGTTTAAACAAGAAGAAAACAGAAATAATGGTTGTATCAAAGAGACATAAACCACCAAGATGCAACATAATAATTAATAACACAAAATTGGCACAAGTTGAAATAGTGAAATATCTTGGCACCCTGTTAACATCAGAAGGTAGATGCTCAAGTAAGATAAAGAGCCGAACAGCACAAGCCAAATCAGCATTCCAAAAAATGAGAACCATTTTTTGCAATGGAACACTATCAATGCAGACCCGAATTCGGGTGCTGAGATGTTATATCGAACCGATTCTTTTTTATGGATGTCAAGCAAGAACTATAAACAAGAAAATTCAAAGTGAATTGGATTCTACAGAAATGTGGTTTCTGAGAAGAATGATGAAAATACCATGGACAGCTAAGAAAACTAATGCAGAGGTTCTCATTAATGCTGGCGTAAAAAGATCAATCATAGCAAAGATTAGAGACAGACAGTCAAGATTTTTAGGGTATGTGCTGAGAAGAACACAGCTTGAACACTTAATAAACACTGGAAAGATCAAAGGGAGAAGAGATAGAGGTCGACAAAGAGAAAAGTTACTAGATGGGCTTATATCGTGGCACGGTAGAAGCTCACCAACCGAGCTTATTGACAACACAAGAGACAGGGAGTCGTGGAGAAACATGATCGCCTACGCCAGTCGGCATGGCACTTGATTGAGTGTCTAGTCAATGATTGACATCACACGCCTCGTGACTAGGTCCGTATTCCGTAGCAATCTCACAATTCCTGGAACTTTCCAAAGTGAGAGCTATTACGGTAACCATATCCTGGTATCTGGGTAGATGACTGACAGATTTTATTTTAACAGACCACAAATTCAACTGAAATCGAACCCGAATTGCTTGACCAGTGGAAGGATTTCCGAAGACGCTATCGCTGTACAAACGAACGTGATATAAATGATCTTGACTGACGTTACACAACTTCGGAAATGGATTCATCATCATAAAGTGCGATGTCACTAACGAAGATTGTTTGCAGCGGACCTCTAAAATCATATTTCTTGTCGGTGCTTTCTAACAGAATGTATCATGTTCTTCTCCTGGTGTTCCCCTCACACTTTTATTCCTCCCTGCATCTTGCTAACTTTTCCCTAAATTCTACCATAAAATTTCATGTAACTACAATAAGAGACAATATAATTCTATTACATACAGTTTTCACAGTTACAATATATGGCTTGAGAAAAGTTCAATGATTGTTGAAACGATTATGATCGATGAAGCTTGTGTATTGTACACACTCTGTTATGAAAGGGTAAAGGGCTGAAGGTTGAAGGGCTCCTTTGTCACCAGTTATGAAAGTGTACAATTGTTGGTACTCTCTCACATATATCCAGGTGATAACACAAGTATGAAACAAGGCTGTAACTCCAGCGTTCACATATATGTCGTAACTTTATTGTACATATTCGTTCAATTCCAAAAAGGCATAAAATCTGCTCTCAACGAAAATATGACTCATCCAATATTCTGGAATCTACTCTCAACAAAAATATGACTTATCCAATATTCTGGAATCTACTCTCAACAAAAATATGACTTATCCAATATTCTGGAATCTTCTCTCAACATAAATATGACTGATCCAATATTCTGGAATCTTCTCTCAACAAACCTATGACTTATCCAATATTCTGGAATCTACTCTCAACAAACATATGACTTATCCAATATTCTGGAATCTACTCTCAACAAACCTTTGACTTATCCAATATTCTGGAATCTTCTCTCAACAAACCTTTGACTTATCCAATATTCTGAATCTACTATCTATTTTCAGAGTCTTGTGGACACCTCTGTCCGCCACAAGAGCCAAACTATGACTGCCTTCCCGTTCAAAACCTAACTGTAAACTCCAAACTCCAAGACTCAACTGCCAAAAAACTGATTCCCACTAACTCCCTCTTTCAACCCATCTCCCCCCTTTCATTCAACATCAGTCACACTATTTCTCGATACGCATTTAAACGCGTCTCTAGTCTAGCGATATCTCCCGTCTTTGTATTCTGGACTGCCTTCAAGTGACCGCCGGACACAATTTTGCGTGTCAGCCTTTGTATTTCATGTTGCCATTAAACTATTCCCGGCTGACGGTTCAGGATCCATTATTTGATATCAATCTCTGTTAACTGGTACCCTGTATTTCATGTGGTGGCTAGCGGTGGTTCTAAAGCTAGTTGGGCCCGTGGTACACGGCCACACTGTGAGTATTTTCTTCATTTATTAACTATTTATTTACAATGTTTGCGCTTAAGATGTATTTTTCTCTCCATATGTGTACCTTTCTGTCTACATGAGCATCTTTCTCTCCGCGTGTGTATCTTTCTCTAAACGTGTGTATATTTATCTCCACAGGTGTACCTTTCTCTCCATATGTGTACCTTTCTCTCCATATGTGTATCTTTCTCTCCAGATGTTACCGTTGAATTCCCTTCTTCCATGAGTTTATCATCGATCATCTTATCACACAATTTCAAATGTTCTCTTTCCATTGATGAAAGTCTGTAATTTTTTTTGTTCCCTGCTTTTGTTGTCCTCTATGTTTCTGAGTCATACAAGATTTAGTGCTCGGTGTTTAGAGTCATAGTTTTTCATGCGCTAATATTTGATAAATTTTCATGGAAAAAAAAACATGTGATTGCCGTGATGTATCTGTATAGTGGAAGGGCTGCTTACTTATCGTCTCCATATAGGACACTAATGCTTTAAATTAAGCATAAGGTCGAATCACATCGTATACAATAATATAGATATAGATACAAATAGAGATATGTTCTATCTCATTTAACATTTATAGAATGGACGAAGATACTAGTTTAATATAAAAGACTGGCGTTTAAACACTGACTTCTGCGGAAGACGGATGTTTCGGGCCATTGGCGCAAATAAAGCGGCGACACAACGTACTTCCATTCTCTGGATTATATCCTGCTGGAAATCTAGTAGGACCATTGTCTTGCTACAAAAGAAATTCAGCTGAAGTTTGAGAATGAACGTTGAAGAAAAAGAAGAATAAGAACACTGGCTCATTAAGTGATGGTTGAAAAGATCGTTTAATTGTAAACAGGAATGAAGTTTAAATATATGCACGCACATTCAATCATGATATTTCAAGACCGACACATGATACACGCCAAGTTCTTCTTTAACCGGCTAGATTTTCGGATATTGGCTTTTGCCGTGTTGTCTCTGTATTTCGTTGTTAGGATGTTGTATGTCTTATTTTGGTAACACTTCTACCTATTTTTTTTTATCTTGATATTTGCCATGTGTTACTCCAGCCACTAACTTCCTGTTTTGGATTGTTACCCTACTCTGGAACCTTTATCCCTCTGTTAGATCTAGATAAAATCAGCTAAATCTGGCCGAACAATGTCTGAATTTTCTAACCTAACACCGGTAAAGAGACTAAGCTTTGTAATAATAAGTCAGCTGACTGTAACTAGGTGCACAGTAAATGTACGTGGATATTGTTATAAATTCTTACCACAAGCCATAAAGTGTATGGTCCAGAGATCGGTTTAGATAAAATGCTGCCATCTTATTCAGCAGCCATGTTGGTATTGCTAGTGCTGTAGCGAAGATAAGCCGATTCATGTAGCAAATGTCTGCAGGTAAGCCATATGTTTGAAGTCTGCGCATTAACCACGTGCCTCTTCGTGTACTGAGATACACCTGTCGATACAAGTAAAAATGTATTAGTACAAGATACAATTGTTGGTATAAGATAACACCTGTAGGTATAAGATACAACTGTTGGTGTAAGATAACACCTGTAGGTACAAGATACAACTGTTGGTGTAAGATAACACCTGTAGGTATAAGATACAACTGTTGGTATAAGATAAAACCTGTAGGTATAAGATACAACTGTTGGTATAAGATAACACCTGTAGGTATAAGATACACCTGTTGGTATAAGATAACACCTGTAGGTATAAGATACAACTGTTGGTATAAGATAACACATGTAGGTACAAGATACAACTATTGGTATAAGATAACACCTGTAGGTACAAGATACAACTGTTGGTATAAGATAACACCTGTTGGTATAAGATACAACTGTAGGTATAAGATACACATGTTGGTATAAGATAACACCTGTAGGTACAAGATACAACTGTTGGTATAAGGTAACACATGTAGGTACAAGATACAACTGTTGGTGTAAGATAACACCTGTAGGTACAAGATACAACTGCTGGTATAAGATAACACCTGTAGGTACAAGATACACCTGTTGGTATAAGATAACACCTGTAGGTACAAGATACAACTGTTGGTATAAGATAACACCTGTAGGTACAAGATACAACTGTTGGTATAAGATAACACCTGTAGGTACAAGATACAACTGTTGGTATAAGATAACACCTGTAGGTACAAGATACACCTGTTGGTATAAGATAACACCTGTAGGTATAAGATACAACTGTTGGTATAAGATAACACCTGTAGGTACAAGAAAAAATGCGTTAGTACAAGATACAACTGTTGGTATAAGATAACACCTGTAGGTACAAGAAAAAATGCGTTAGTACAAGATACAACTATTGGTATAAGATAACACCTGTAGGTACAAGAAAAAATGCGTTAGTACAAGATACAACTGTTGGTATAAGATAACACCTGTAGGTACAAGAAAAAATGCGTTAGTACAAGATACAACTATTGGTATAAGATAACACCTGTAGGTACAAGAAAAAATGCGTTAGTACAAGATACAACTATTGATATAAGATAACATCTATGGATACAAGATACAACATTTGGTACAAGCCACATCTGTTTGTACAAAATATACCTGTTCGTACGAGGCACACTTGTCGACACCAGATAAGCCTACATTTTGTTATTACAAGATACATATTATTACAAGATACACCTGTTGGTACAAGTTGCACCTGGTAGTGCAAGATACACATGCTATACATGATACATTTGTAGTATAAGATATATTTACTCTACACGATACACATGTAGTACAAGATACATCTGCTAGTACAAGATGCACCTGTTGGTAAAAGATGATACAAGCTGGCACAGTTGGTGATACAAGATACACCTGGTGGTATAAGATACACCTGTGGATACAAGATGCACATGTTGGTAAAATATGATACAAGTTGGCACAGTTGGTGATACAAGATACACCTGTTGGTACAAGATACACCTGTTGGTACAAGATAAACATGTCGGTACAAGATACACCTGTTTGTACAATATGCACATGGTAATACTGAATATATATCACATATATAACACATACAAATAATTTAAAACACATAAAAGTTTTCTAATCCTTTTATAAGTAGTTTCTGATTATTTTTTTCTTCTGAAAACTTCTTGGGCGGAAGATGGTGGGATAGAGGAAGTGAGGGAGGTAATCCTATATTTCACTTGCTTCTTAGCGTTAAGCGTCATGCTCTAGTTTTTTAATGGGAGGGGGATTTTTCAAACACCGCCCCCCCCCAATCCTTAAGCTCTATATGCGGATAATTTATATCAATATTTGAAAGCAGCATAAGTAACTTCATGTCCCGATATCACAAGAGTCCAAGTTGAAAGATCTAAGATTATATCAATGACAAAATTAATCAAACGTTATGTTTATTTCAATTGACTTACGCCACCGATATTTTGAAATGGTCAGACGACCCTAATGTGACATTTAAAAAAAACAGACTTGAGGGTAGCGTCACTATGTAATGGTAAATCTATTTCAATTATTTTCATTGGTCATTTAATTATAGTTTATGTCGCAAACCAATGAAAACACGGGGAAAGTATGATTGATCGTACGCAGGGACGTAAATTTGGATAGCACTCCGGTTGCTAGTGAATGTCACGCCCATAGATAACTAAGATTGACCCGTGGCTGTTGACAGTAAATGTCTACGAGAAGAATCAAAACAAGCCTTCATACCAGATGTTTTGATTATTTTCATGCTGTTCATTGGTCACTAATATATACTTTATTCTCCCGTCAACGTCGACAAATGAAATGCAGGGAAATAATCGCATGCATATTGTATAAAGTTTTATTTTGATTATGTTCGTATGCCTTTACAAATTACATCCATAGCCACGATTGACCCATATTCATGAAAGAGGCTTATAAAAATGAGGATATAATTCTCTCAACTTCAACCAATCAATCTTCACGATTTAGATTTGATCCATCATTTACTGTGCATGCGTTAACATAAATTTCATTCAATATATGATTCAGTTTTCATTCATCATTGCTTTTATTTTATTAAATTAAAAAATTTTCCTGCTTATTTTTGAAACACATTATTTCTTCAACCTCGGACGTGAGATCAATTAGGTCCTATAAAAACGCAGTGAAATAGAAAATATTGTGGGGTTTCGCAGTTCAGACACTCATGAAACTATAATCTTCAAGGGCGAATATTTGGCTTCATCACGCCATGTTTGTTTTAAAAGTATTTCTGCAATTTAGATTTGGTTTCGGACATAACTGGATTTGCTTTGGGAAAAAATTTAGATGACGACCAATTGTTCGGTACGTCGACGTATAGTTCAAATACGTTATTTCTTTATCACTAATCATGACCAGCGTTTAATAAGGGGCGTATATATTGTCCTTTAGGCCAGTGGTTCTCAATCACTGTGTTTACCAGTGGCCCCTGGTAAGTGAAATAAGTTCTGTAGCTCCCATCCAGGACCTAAAGTACAGCTTTTCAACATCCTTCATGGCTTCTTAGTATTTATCATTTTTCGTTCAAATAATTTCAAATAGTTACTTTTATGTGATAGACAATCCCCTTAGTCGTGTCTATGTCAGCGTTAGATGTGCGCGGCTCCCGTTACAGGTATATATGGCATTGTTATATGTGTTCTGACCCCAGTACAGATGTCTCTGGCACCGTTAAATTTTCATGTGGTCCCATTACAGGTGTATATGGCACCGCTAGATTTTCATTTGGTCCCATTCCACTTGCCAGTGGCCCACTGTAAACATGTCTGTGGTCCCCAGTAGACGTGATTGTTCAACTAATGTTTGTTTATGGCTTCCGTTAAACGTATCTGTGATCCAATTACACATGTCCGTACCCTCCTCCATGTAGACATGTCTGTGTCCCTTGTAGACATGCTTGTTCCGCCTGTAGAAATGTATGTGTTCCCCTGTGGAAATGTTCACTGCCCCCTATGACGTGTCCATACCCCAGCTCATTCTATTTTTTTTCTTCGTGATCTCCAGTAACACGTTATGGGTCACATAGGAACCTTATGGCCCGCATTGAGAACCACTTTTCTATGATATCGTTACCACAAACCTGTCTAACATATGTTTCACTGGTATACCATTATGTTATTCTGTCAGGTATGCTTCCTTTATTTCGTATTATCCGATTCAAGGATGTTATATCGAACCAATTCTTCTTTATGGGTGCGAAACATGGACGGTAAGCAAAAGAGCTTAAGGTGAACTGGAGGCTATTGAGAAGTGCTTTTTGAGAAAAAAAGATGCAAATTCCATGGACACTCCAAAAAGAATATATGTAAAAATCTTCTGAGATACTAGAGTAAAAAGACAAATTATAGCAAAAAAAGATAAGCAGTCAAGAATTGTAGGGCATGCGATGAGACGAAAAAAGAACTTATTAGTCATGTATAACATTTAATAACCACAATCAAAATAAAGGGGAGAAGCGATAGAGGAAGTCATAGAGAGAAAATACTGGATGGGTTGTCACTGTGCCTGGAGAAAATCTCACCAACTGAACTTATTAACAACACAAAAGACAGAAAGTTGTGTAGAAGCATGATGGCCTATGCCAATCGCCATGGTACATAAGTTATTGATTGATTGATTGATTGATTGTTTTTCCAACACAAGATATTCTTGATTGAGGACAATTTTTTTTATTACATTAGAAACCACTTCGGTTTAAACCTAAATTCACAAAATAGATACCAGAACAAAAATACAAGATGATGTGAATGATTCTGACCACATCGCCCTTTGCGTACCAGAAATATTTCAGGTCTACAAATGCTTTCTAAATATACTTCAAAGTGCCTTTTATTAGCTCAAGATCCTTTTTTGTAATATTATATATAATCATACCTGACCATAGCGACTAAGCTCAACAGCTACATCACACCCAGAGTTGCCTACACCCACAACCACGTGACGAGTCTCTGCTTTCTCCTCTACCTTCCTCATATCTCTGGAGTGTATTATCCCACCTTTGAATATAGACTGTCCTTGAAGTGTGAAAATAGAAAATAATAAATTTGTGTTTATTATTTAGCAAGTCATACATATATAACGCATGGGTAACAATCAAAAAATTATATTTGACAAATCATACACATATAACGTATGGTTCACAATCTAGAAATTATATTTGACAAGTCATACACATATAACGCATGGATAACAATCTAGAAATTATATTTGACAAGTCATACACATATAACGCATGGATAATAATCTAGAAATTATATTTGACAAGTCATACACATATAACGCATGGATAACAATCTAGAAATTATTTTTGACAAATCATACACATATAACGCATGGATAACAATCTAGAAATTATTTTTGACAAATCATACACATATAACCCATGGATAACAATCTAGAAATTATATTTAACAAATCATACACATATAACGCATGGATAACAATCTAGAAATTTTTTTTGACAAATCATACACATATAACGCATGGATAACAATCTAGAAATTATATTTAACAAATCATACACATATAACGCACGGATGACAATCTAGAAATTCTAGCAAATGTCTTCACATGAACATATCATTTTTTACATTGTGTTATAACATTTTATCTATAAAATTGTGATTTCATTGGTCGTGTAACATTCAGAAAAGCCAGCATTCTACAATACACTGGGGGAACCAGATGGGAGATCCAGCTATGACCATCATCAATTCTGCTAACGTATTCGTGAGGCTTCGGTTATTGATATGTGAGAGATGGATTGTAGTGAAAAGCAGCTCTGTGCAGGACGTGGAAATTCCATAGAATATCTCATAATCAGGTAAAAAATTTAGCCCCGCATTTCTTCTTTTTCTTCGTTCGCTCTCTTATAACCACTCCGAATAAATCGTGTGATTTCAGCCGGGGAGCCTGAAGTACGTTGTACTGCTAGTTCCACAGTTGAACTGTGTTATTTGCACCTCTGTTGGCTCACTTTGTGGTCCGGACATCCGAGGCCCAGCACATCCGTTTTCCTCATGAACCCTTCATAATTGTAGAGCTACCTTGGATGACGGAGAATGCATAGCTGGCTAAGAACAACTTTATGGATTGCTAAAGATAACCCTGACAGGAAGTGATGCTTGGCATGGGAGCTGAAGTTAATGAAACCAACTCTGACAAGAAGTGATGCTTTATAAGGGAAATGTAGTTAATTAAGCCAACGCTGATTGTTGTTGAGAGGTAGAGAAGTCACAAAACATAGAATTTATCCCCTCTACGTAGAGCACTTTCCACAGCATTTCTCACCTCAGAAAGTTGATGTTTTCTGGGTATGAAATAAAGCTATGGAAAACACCTCCATTGGATTTCTTCAGCAATGATATACATACTTAAATACGAGGTGTCTTCAACAATGATATACATACTTAGATAAGGTGTGTTTTCAACATTGATACAGAAATGTGGTTGCGAGATGTCTTCAACAACAATACACAAACCTAGATGTGTGATGTCTTGAACAATGATACACAACTTATATACGTGATGGCTTCAACAACGATAACAAACCTAGATAAGCGATGTCATCAGCAATGATACATAGACTTACATACGTGGTGTCATTAATGATAATACACAAACCTAGATACATTATGTCATTAATGATGACACACAAACGTAGATACGTGATGCAATCACTAATGATACACAAGCCTACACATGTGATGTAGTCACTAATGATACACAAGCCTACACATGTGATGCAATCACTAATGATACACAAGCCTACACATGTGATGCAATCACTAATGATACACAAGCCTACACATGTGATGTAGTCACTAATGATACACACGCCTACACATGTGATGTAGTCACTAATGATACACAAGCCTACACATGTGATGTAGTCACTAATGATACACAAATATAGATAAATAATGTAACTACAAATGATATACAAAACTAAATAAATTATGTAATCACAAAGGTTACACAAAATTATGAACGTGACTTAATCACTATACACAAATATAGACACCAATATTACATTTCAATTGTCTCCTAGAAATACGGTTGACATACCTGGAAAATATGGTAAGTTGACATGGGCATGATGACCAGTACAAACAAGAACATAATCAAAGCAATGAACACTAGCTTCATCAGTTAGTTTATTCTTGACTGTGATTTTCCATTGTCCAGATGATGTTATATTTTCTATTTGTTGATTCATTATTCCATCTTGGAAAAAAGTCTCTGACTTGTCCTGAAGTCTCGCCGATGTTCTGTTTTCATCGAGTACGTCTTTTTTATATTGATAAACGTTGCAAAACTTTGTTCCGGTCTCACTGTGAGTGGCTACATTGGCATTATTACTATCAGGGATGCCACTCTTGGGTGGAGACAGGTTTGAAATGATGACATCTTCTGTATGAATACGATCTGGTTCTTGACAATTGCCAACCGTTGCGGTATATAGATTAGTCATATTATTGTCTTGTATGGAGATAACTTCAGTGTTGAACTGGATGTATTGACGAAGCTTGAACCTGATGAGAAAATAGAAGAAGCAGCTCAAACGTCTGAAGAAGAGTACAAAACAACGTCATCGATAGTAAGTTGGGGCTGCAGTAAAATGTTATTCTAATAGAAGAAACATTTGTTGTTGGGGCGTGAATAGAGAGCAAAGAATAGCGACACTGTTACGTGCATACACGTCGTAAGAGGCTTGGGGGAGTTGGTTGTACCATCACATAAAGGCTAAAAGTGACAAAATACTTGCTTAATTCGGATGTCTCAGTCCCGAAAGTCTCAGATATCGCAGCCAAGCTGTAAACCAACCATGACACAGGGCATTTCGTTCTACAGACTACATCCTGCTAATCTGCAGGAGTTTGAGAATAAACTCAGAAGAAGAAAAACGAACATGGTGCACACATTTTCTAGTGTTACCAGGACCCAAAATAGAAGCATGCAATACTAATACAAGTAATATTAACATACATATGAAATGATAACATACATTGTGATTGAAATATATTGTAATATATTCTACCATGCATGCTGTAAGAGACAACTAAGAAGATTGAGCGTTGAATTTGTTATTCACTCCATCTCAGGTCTAGACCCATGACTGAAGTTCTTGGAAAGAATCAAACATTTTATCTGCAGCATCCTTCAAGATTGCATGAAAATCACTGTACATTCCCCTCGGGAGTAAAAGCCAAGATCTTGCCATTCCATCATAGTCATATTGAGTCAAATATCCACTATAGAGTCCTATTGATTCTAATATATAAAATACAGTCATATTAAGCCAAATAACCACCACACAGTCATTTTGAATTAAATAACCACCATACAGCCATATTGAGCAAAATATCCATCTGAGACTGGTCAAATATATGGAAAGACTCCTTAAAATACAGAATTACAGAGAGAAGCATCCTACTCTGGAACTGAAAGTAAAACTTCACTATAACGTAATGGAAACAATGATGACAAACTCATATTCAGTAACATGGTCAAATTCTTTCTTAACATGCACCTTTCTATCTTCCGCAGCATGCTCTTCTTCTTCTGCGTTCAGCATGTGGTTATGCTATACCGTCAGACCTGTAATCAAGACGAAGTCCACTGTCTTCTCCAGGTCAGAGCGGCTGCCCCATAGCTTTTGCCTCAAGTCTGTATCCTCTGGCCAGGTCTGCTGTCTTTGCTCTTTGTATGTTGGGCAGTCCTGAAGTATGTGTTCTGGAATCTGGGTTCCGGATCCACATGGACATTCATCTGTGTATGCGATCCTTAATCGATAAAGGTGACACAACAGTCTGCAGTGGCCTGTTCTAAGGCGAAATATTGTGGTCTGTTGATATCTTTGGAGGAGATGTATTGCATCATGTTCGTATTCCCCTTCCATTTCTTTCTTCCACTTTGCTGAGTATGTGTTGCGGATTATTGTTTTTACTTCTCAGTAAGACATTGGGTGTCTGTGTTGCTCCATTTCACTTCCTGCCTTTGACAGAGCATCCGCTTTCTCATTTCCCATGATTCCACAGTGTGATGGTATCCACTAAAGGGCAATAGCTGATGATTTTTGGATCTGTCTTAGCTCATGTCTGATGTTGTACAGAAGGCTTTCGTTTCTGTTGCTCTGGATTGATTCCAGTAGGGATCTGCAATCTGTGAATATGGCTATCTTCTTTGGTCTTGGCAGTCCTGGTTCAGTGAAGGCTTTCAGTGCGTGGTGGAATGCAACTGCTTCTGCTCTAAAATTAGAGGAGTATTTTCCGGTTGGAAAAGCTTTTGATATTGTCTTCCCATCTCTGAGTCTTATAAAAATTCCACCTCCTCCATTCCTTACTGCTCCTTCTGCCGATCCATCTGTGTAGACATGTGTCCAATCCTTGGAATTGTATTTTATTTCTATCATCTCCATTGTCAATGCTTTTAGTTGAGGTGGAGTTTGGTATTCCTTATTAATTATTCCAGGAACCTGTGTTATTATGGAGACATTCTGGATACTGTTGCCTGGCTCTTCAAAGTCCGTTAGTGTTTCAATTTCATTTGGGAGGTTTGTGAGGATTTCTTTATTTTGTTCATGGATATCTTTAGAGATGTGACAGAAGCTGGTTCTCTTCAACCTGCTTGTGGTTGATCTAGAAATTTGCGCATACATCGGATGGTTTTGCATGCGCTTAATTTTTTCCATTTGAACAAGCACTCTTTCTTCTCTTCTGTCATCCAGTGGGCGGATGTTTGCATGTTTTTCCATTGCATGGATTGGAGTGGTTTTCATCCCTCCAGAAATAAGTCGAAGTCCTGCATTTTGTACTTTAGATAGGCGATTAGTGCTTGTTTACATTCCATATTCTACTACAGATCTGACTGTACCCATGTAGACTTTTCGGAGAATATTTCCATTTACTCCCCAGCTTGTGCCTGCAAGTTTCTTCATCAAGGATAGCCACCTGGTTGCTTTTTGCTCGGTGGTTATTAGGTGTGGTTTCCAGGTGAGTCGCTTGTCTAGTGTGACCCCTAGATATGTAGGGTTCTCCACATGTGCTAGCTCACTTCCATTTATTTTAAGATTTGCTTTTTCTTGGTGGCTTGAAAGTGAGAAGATGGTTGTCACAGTTTTAGAGAGGTTGATCTGGACTCCCCAGTCAGATGCCCATTCACTTAAGGTGTCAAGTGCTGTCTGCATTCTGCTTTTTGCAGTGGATAGGTTTCCTGACGCACTCCAGGCAGCAAAGTCATCTGCATGAAGAGCCTTTGAAATAAGATGTGACAGTTTCTCTCTCATATCATTGATGAATACTAGGAAGAGGGTAGGAGAGATCACTCATCCTTGAAATACTCCTTGTTGCAGAGTAACACGTTTGCTTAGTTTACCATCTACTTTTACTCTTGCAGTGCGGTAGCAGAGGAAATCTTTTATCCAGCTAAACATTCTGCCTTCAATTTTGTTTTGGAGAAGCTTGAAGACTCCCTCTTTCCACACCTTATCGAAAACCTTACTTAAGTCCATAAAAGTAGCCAGCACTTTTTCCTTCTTTTGGAAAGCATTTTTGATTTCCTGTGCTGCAGCATGCTCTGATAGTCAAAGAGTATCACAGTGTTAGTTGATATTTCAGTCACCAACCAACTGATTGCTGCAGCCACCGCTTCTATTTCCATTTTCATGATCAATGTTGTAGTTTATTAGGCAGACGATTTTTGAAATATCATAGAATCTAAAGGTATGCCCTTAACTACGCCGCTTTATGACGTATCGTAGTGGTGGACACATCTAATAAGAATCTCGTGACCCTGGTTGGAGTATCTTTAATATATACTAGCACAGCCCTCATAATCTCAGTGTAGATTCTTTCCAATCTATCCACTTGTCTGTGAAAGTTTGAGCTGACAGGCCATAGTAGATGACAGATAACACTAGTGCTATCACACAGCTACGCCACTGGTTTTATCATAATCATTGTTTGCTATAGTATAATGCAGGGGCCGGCAACCTTTTGCTAACTATGTGCCAACTTAAGGTTTCGAATTATTCAGAATGCCAATTTCACATATCAAGAAGAATGTGAAGGAGTCCAGATTCATCACATGTGAAGAGTCTGCGTGCCATTTGAAATTGCTTGGCGTGCCAAGTGTGGTACGCGTGCCATAGGTTGCCGACTCCTGGTATAATGGATTTGTTACACAGAATTCGGAATATAGACAATATATAAATATGCTGCTAAACGATGTTATAAGTTTTTACACATAATACGGAATAAAAACAATATATATATATATATATATATATATATATATATATATATATATATATATATATTCCGTTACAAGATGTAACAAACTGCTGTGAAAAAAACTAGTCTCAATATTCCGTTATATGTCAGTTAAATGATGATAAATCAATCAATCAAGCTCATGATCCTCATAAGAATATAGGTCACGGAGAAATTCTCTCCAATATAACTGTCCTTAAATTTCCGTGACATGTCTTTCCATATTAGGCCAATATCACGAATAATTGTTCACTATCTCTCTTCTACATACAATAGTGACTCTTGTAATACATTTTAAGCCTTCTCAGAGTGTGTCTAATCCATTAAAGACATGTTATACTTGAGGTCGTGGTAACTAGATTTTTTTAATGTAAAATGCTCTGATATAGCCAATTTGGATTATTTGTCCATGGTTGAAAGAAGCGTACCTCGCCATAAGAGATACATTTTACTGAACAAAAAAAAGTATAATCCAACTTTATTATGTAGAAAAGATTTTTAGGCAAATCTGTCATGTCTTTAACAATATATTTAACTCTTTTGGAAATAATTATATTGCAGCTGAAATATCTTGTTGCATGTTGTCAAAAACTGACAACAAGGAAATCAAGTATACCTTGTCACATGTTGTCACAAACTGACAACAAGGAAATCAAGTATACCTTGTCACATGTTGTCACAAACTGACAACAAGGAAATCAAGTATACCTTGTCACATGTTGTCACAAACTGACAACAAGGAAATCAAGTATACCTTGTTACTTAGCACTTTAAAACCCTACCGCATCAATGAGCACCTGTTTTGTGCATGATTCTAGTTGTTCCACAGTTTCTGTATGTTTCGTGTCACATGTATGTAGTCATTTTTTTTAATATTCTTTGTCCGGTGCAATTTCACCTCTTCCGCTCAATCTACAATACACATGCCAATGTGAACGTCCATAATTCTTACTGTCCGTTTTCTGTTGTATGTTTACATTTTGTTTTAATTTTTGTCTCAATAAAGTCCTTTTGGTCGAAACATCGATTTGTGTGTGCTATTGTGTGTCTTAAGTGATTAACAAAACGTCATTATCCTGTTACTAGAATTGTCTGTTGAATTTCGATTTTGCGCAGTATGTACATCATACCTTGCTACTTGTCACAAACTGACAAGAACGGAAAGCAATTATACCGTGTTACATTTTGTCACAAACTGACAAGACGGAAAGCAAGTATATCTTGTGTTCATTACTGAAACCTTTATGAAACCTTTGAAACCTGAGACTGTGTGGTTATGAGAAGCATTTTTGGTCAAGAAAATTCCAAGAAGTCTCACTTTTTGGTGTATGTTAAAATTATGCCAATACGTTCTTTCTGGCGTAGACTTCACTCAAATCTGTATGTCAAAACTCATTGTGTATATTACATTGAGACATCATGTCAATAGCACATGTCATGGCCAGTATTAAAATAAAAACTTGTTATAAAAACTCACTATTTGGTCTATATTAAAATGAAACTTGACATCGAAACGATCATTGCGACGTATACTAAATAAACATTATGTCAAAACTCACTGTGTGTTCTCCAACTACAATGAAATGTGACGACAGTACTCACTTTATGGCGTATATTGCTATAAAATTTTGATGCAAATATTTTTTGCCGTATATTACAATAAAACGTATGTCATTACTCACAGTGTGGTGTATATCGCAATAAAACTTCGATATGAATACTCACTGTGTGAAGTAGATTACAATATTTATAAATAACCAAAATATCCGAGGATGTCCGACAAAATGGAAAGTGCAGCAGTAACCAGACAAATAAGAGGTAAATACGAAGTTATTATAAAGGTTACTGAATATGGCCTAACTGTCAAAAACTATAGGACGACACGTTGAAAATTGTATTTGTTCTTTGTTTTATTGTTATTTCTGATTTATTTATATTGATAGTTTGGCTATATTCAGTAACCTTTATAATTAACTTCGTATGTACCTCTACATTACAATAAAACTATATTATAACATAAACTTCATGGCAATACTCACTGTTTGGCGTACAAACGAAAGTATTCCATCACTTTAGTGTGGTGCATTAAATTGGGAAATTCTTTTGGTGCTGGGAAATCACTGAACGACATCATCTCCTTGCTGGTGTTAATGACTGTGAAGTTCATGACACTGCCACGTTTATCTGTCACATCATCTGTAAATCGCCAGAGTCCACCTATGTCAGATGATGACTCAAAGCACGTAGGTAAAAGATTCTCATCCAAGCAGCACTTAATAGCTCCCAGACCAGCGCATCCTGCTCCAACGATGGCAACCCGTTTTGACATTTGTCTGTGAAATTCTGGATAACGTACTACTTCTTAGGACTTCTGTGGAAGTATATATATGAATTTTCCCCCGTTATTCTACTGTTATTTTTAATAGAAATAAAACACCTCTAACTATTCAACTCCTGTATTATTCTAATACTGACCTATGGAAGGGAACGCTGGAAATCGACACAAGCATTAGACCAAAAGTTAAACAGCTTCGAACAAAAAATGTCTCCGAAAACTGTCGAGCATTAAATGAAGCAACGTCGTCTCAAATAACAATCTAAGAGATTGAACACACCAAGAATATATATCACATGTTATAAGAAAACGTCGATTGAAATATCTGGGACACGTGCTAAGATTGGCTGAAAATAGATTGAACCAACAAGCACTCATGTGGTTTCCAGAGAGGAAGAGAAAAAGAGGAAGACCTAAACCTATCCTAAAAAAAACACCATACTTAAAGAAGGGGAAATTACGTGCTTGCTGCAAGGAAATACAAGAACTAAAAGTACAAGCAGCGGAGACAACATGGAGAATGAACATGAAACGCAGCACATGGAAAATCAAACCTCTGCCCAACGTAATAGTTCACAAACATTACTATTTATTTGCTATAAAAAAAGATATAAAAAAAAAATTAATGCTGGTTTATTCGTTATTTGACAGCTATCTGCCCTTACTATTCTTTTTTCTTTTTTTAGCCACTTCATGAGGCAAGCAGGTTTAGAGAACATAGTCACAACAGGTAAAATTGAAGGCAACAGAGACAGAGGGCGACAACGTGAGAAAATATTAGACAGTTTGACAACCTGGCACGGCAAGGAAACAACAACGACCTTGATACATAATACTGTAGACAGAGAGCTGTGGAGAGCCATGACGGCCTACGCCAGCCGGCATGGCATCTGATGATCCGTCCTTGAGAAACACACTAAGTATTCGCCCTTGAAATTTGAAGCCAAAAGCCTTTGGAGTTCATTAAATCTATCTATCGACCTGAAAGTTTGAAGCCAAGAATATTTGGTGTAAAAAAAAAAGGATACGACAATAGGAAAATAAAAATGACATCGCGTAGTGCCTGGTGAAACTAGGATAACCTGTTGATTATTAAATATATATCGCACTGGCGCACGAACACTGGCTTCAGACCGATCATTATTTAGAAATAATGCATGATAACGCGTTTTCTGAGAATTGCAAACTGAAAACCTATTTCTGTTACATCTGTGCATTAGCAATAAACTATTATTTGTGAGTGTAATTAATTGTGTTGTGTATAACTTTTGCGATATGGAATAAGTAAGTTTACTAGACTCAAATATTGTTAACTTTCTCCTGACAATTCCTGTGTGTAATTTATAAAATGAACAACGATGTGTGTTGAAATTGCAAAGACCAACTTTGTCAACATTTGTCAATTAAAGAATTTCGTAGTAATAGAAATGGAAATTTTCAGTCGTCCTGGTATGATTGATTTCCTTGAATGACTGGCTGCGCTTAGAAACAAATAATGTTTTGCTTTGTATGTCTATTGTTTGGGACAAAGATTATGAATGGTGCATGGTATGTATTTGCGATTAAAGCAGACATGGTCGTAGAAACGTTTGTCGTAAGAGGGAAGAAGTAGGGGCTAGCTAACGAATCGCCCCATTTTGTGAGAAATTTGACTATCATTCTTAGAAAATCATTTGGGGCAGGGGGCAGAATTTGGGACATAATTTTTACGTCCTTCACAGTACTATAGTCATGTTGTAATTTCCTAAGAGTGTTAACCCCCTCCCCCTCCTAAAAAAAGCAAAATGCAAACAAACAAAAAAGACCGCACCTTATCTACGGGCTTTATCCAAGATGATCTTGTTACATTCTGTTTATTGGCTTGTTTTGACAGCAGTTGCTTCCAACAACAATCACATTAACAAGAACAACAACACGACTTGCTGGTATGACTCAAATTTTCATATTTTCTTCGGTACAATAAAATGGGGAAGTGCCTACAATTTTAACCAAACAAATTCTTTCATTTAACGAAACGAAATATCGATAGGCGCATTTTACAGTCACTAATTTGACTTCCGTGTCCATCGATCTGCTCGCTACGCACTAAGAGATCCTTTTGATGACCATGGGGATTGGGGGCATGTCAGTACGTAGCGTGCATAACGATGCATCCAGAAGTGAAATTAGCGTCATTTAAATCTAAGTTCAGTGACGTCACGAAAGCTGAATGAAACTGCACAGAATATTTAAAAGTTGGAATGTAGGCCCTTCTTGTATTGAACCGTTTCTTCTATCTAAACAAGAACATATGTTGAAATTGAAAATTTTTGCAGTTATCCAAAAACATTTTATGTGAAGGTAAAACATACATGTCATGGCCACTAAAATTTCATACGGGTCAATGTGTCCATGATATGGCTAATACGGCAACTTTACGTTATTTTGCTAGATTTCAAATATTTAAACAAAAATGATTTTTAAAAGACTTATCCTTTGGTCTAGCCCATTCATTTTATAACATTTTGTTTCGCTTTTGTTTTGTTTAAGATAACTAATCTCACTTATAGACCCCCTTATGCGCATCTTTAGACATGGATAGTATGTTGTATGATTACCATCCTTTGTTAAATTGGTGTCTCCTGGTAACATACTGTCGAATACATGGATCAAAAAGAATATCATCAAGTAGTCATTAAGTGCCGTTTCCGTATTGAAGGTTAGTTCCAACAAACCTCCAACATCCTCTATCTCTTGCGTTGATGACGCACTTTGTAAAAATATACTTCAGTAATCAGTTCAATTGATGGATAATACTCCGTTGACATAATTACCAGTGTGTACCAATAATATGTATATCTTCTTTTGCGATCGTTCTCAAACTCCCGCTGTTCATCAGAATGTAGACCAGGGAACGGAATTACATTATGAAAAATAAGAGTACGGCTTAGCATATGTCTAAAAATGAGATTAATAATTAAAATATCAGAACACAGTAAGTGAATCTAACATAGCAATCGTCATTGAAATGTGAACACGAGTGTCCGTCCGTAGAATAAGTTGGTAGTGGTTAAACGTAGATGTAATATTTTTCTATATGGAGGGGGAAGGGGTGTTGTGTTGTGTGTTGTGTAGAACGCATAGGCTATTGTAGAATGCAAAACTGTCAATCCTTTTTGTGTTCCTTGGTGTTTTTGGTCTACAAAATGTTAAATGTTATAAGTGTTAAACCAGGCAGTGTTCCTATATGATCCTACGAGGCCGTTTATCTGAAACAACATTCGTATCAGGAAGAATACTTTCTTCTATAATATTCAGCAATGATAACAACAAGTAGCATAATTGACAGAAAACAATGGGTGTATACATGTGTATATGGTGTAGGCCTATACTCACGCTTTTATACGTATTCACGTCACTAAGCACGACACACAACACTGGGCACAACAGAAACCCGTGTAGACATATGTTCAAACTCGGGTGTTGTTTTTGTTCACGTACCCAGTTATCAGTTTGATCTCAACGTGGACATCTGCGAAGCACCAACTGCAGTTACCTGGTACATATGTACGAGTATAAATGGACTGACATACTCTCAAGATAAATTATGTCTTTGTAAAAAAAAAATGTTTCGTTTTAAATAACATTTAGTTCTCTACAAATCGGCGTATTTATTTATATGAGTAAATACACATTGAGAGTGAAAAAAAAACATCAAGTAATTTAAGTTTCTACAAGTAGAACTATCTGAATAATGAGTATTGTCAACTATTTATATTTCTTAAAGTATCACAATCGGCATTCCTACAATATCACAAGTGATCTATAAATACATAACTATCTTTGGAGTTGGTCTATTTAAGGTATTTCGAGTATCATTCTTCGGGTTCCCGTGATCAAGAGGCAAAACACTTGTCTTCTGTTCACAAGCTAACTGGTTTGAAACCGAGTCGCAAGATCTTATGTATAAGTGCATTTTCTGAGGTAAATGGGGATTACCGCTTGAGCTACATCTCAGCAAGCAGTGTACCGATCTGTTCAGATGGTCGAAAAATATACGGAGGTCTTGTGAATTAAAGTCAATCCTTTTTACCTTTGTTAGCCCTATCTCTCTCTCACCAGCAGCAAAGGACTAAATATGAATATTTTTCTTGTCTGTGATGTTTTTAGGTTAATGCAAAATAACCAATCTGTACTACAGGTTTCCAATATTGTTTTCTGCACGCGTTTAAGGATATGCATGTTAGTAGTTTCATTGTCTTGATGGTTATATGCAGTGATTTTTGTCTAAGAAAACGGTAGGTATACGCATAGTATGCGCGAAAAATTACATGTATTTGTTAGTGGTAACACCTCCCCCCCCCCCCCGATATAATACACACAAACACAATTCAATATTTCGGAAAATATCTATAAAAATAAATGTTGATATATGAAACGTTCCTTTTAAAAGTTTTGAAATTTGGCTAGAAAGCATTGTTTAGTGTAGACACGCAGTTCTGAATTGTATTATTTAGAAACCATATTCTACGACAGATTTACTCTAGTCTCCGTAACACTCGGCGTTAAGAGTGACAACACTTTAATAATTGTGAACATTAAAGATCAAGTATTGTGAAACATACCAGCCCAGAAAGGCAAGCTCTTCTCCCAATTATTTCATGTGTGCTGATTCACAAAGTGTCACTTATCTTAGCTGATTCCTCTGATCAGTCACTTTGTATTTTCCCGCCAATAACAAGAACGGGAAAATTGGCGCAGAAAAGATAAACAACGTTTGGGATTTAGCGCAGAGAATTATTCTGGAATAGAGCTTCTGTAAACCGCCAGCTCGTAACTATACTTGTTGTCTTTGAAAATCACTTCATGGGTCTAGTCAGCCTGAGATGTAAAGCTTCCCTGGATTTCTAATGGCAGTGGATATTCCTTTGTTCGTCATAATGGACATTACAAGGACTTGTGGGCTAAAATGGGATTCATCATTCTAACATCATGAAATTGACTGTTATGATGATTTCATTTTGCTGACAACACAAAGTGACCAATGCAAACCACAGGGGGGGGGGGGAATCAAAAGCGTCACTAGAACGATGTATCCCAATTAACCAGCAAGAATGTATAAATTATGAAAAACAATGTGAAATTGTCCAGTTTTTGTCGAAGGTGAAATCTGATATTTCGAAACAGGAGACTAGGTATTGTGCTAAATATTAGTACCTGGCAAAAGTGGACGTAGTCGGCTATAAATCCAACATTTGAAGCATACCGCGACAGATCGTATAAAGCGCGACAGTGTATTTGACTGTTTACCACTCTAATCAAAAATAAATGACCATTTGAATATTTTACAATTTATTTTTTTGGTTGTCATGAACATGCATGAAAGTATCTATAAGTTGCACCAAAGTAAGAACAAAACCTAAAAGGTGGGTATTATCGTATCAGCGTATCAACACAGCGTATACCCAGAAAGAAAGCACTTGTATATATAGTAACACAGGCAAAAGAGCAAGGGGTAGACCAAAAGAAACATTCAGAAGAACAATACTTAGAGAAAGTAAAACAACCAATATTCATACTATTCAGGAACTGCACAGAATAGCTTTGAACAGACAGAATAGGAGAGATCTGATCTCTGCCCTATGCGCTAACTTCAGCGCAAAAGGAAAATGAATGAATGAAAATATAGTAACAGAAATTTGCTATATACAGTATAAAACAATATAAAATACTATATATACTATTTTTAAAAGTTTTATTATATAAGGGATAATTGTTATAAAAGGATACATTACACAGAGATTCCACTATACTGTTATCATCCTGGTCTGTTTATCCCAATTCGCCATTGTTGCTTCCCTGTCTGTCATGTGACGTATTTCTTCCAGAACGTTGTCTTCCCAATAAACTCTCTGAACCTCTCTCTGTCTTGGGCGATGCGGCTTGCATTTTCTAGCGATGTATTCATGTTATCTTTAATGTCGTCAGTCCATCGTCTTCTTGGTCTGATCGTTCTCCTCCTGCCAGGTGTTGCTTCCCAAATAGATAAAATTGTGAATATCTTAAATCATCTGACAAATTATTTTTGTATATTATTCTCATTTCCTTAAATTAATTATTATTTCCTATGTTTTACTTATTTCTCACTTCCTGTTTTACTTATATTAATTATCATTACCTGCTTTACTTACATTAACTCTCGTTTCCTTTGTTTTACTTACATTAAGTGATTTCCTTTGTTTTACTTACATTAATTATTGATTCCTTTGTTTTACTTACATTAAGTGATTTCCTTTGTTTTACTTACATTAAGTGATTTCCTTTGTTTTACTTACATTAATTATTGATTCCTTTGTTTTACTTACATTAATTGTTGCCTTTGTTTTACTTAAATTAATTCTCATATCCTGTGTTTTACTTACATTAATTCTCATTTCCTGTGTTTTACTTACATTAATTCTCATTTCCTGTGTTCTAATTAAATTAATTCTCATTTCCTGTGTTCTAATTAAATTAATTCTCATTTCCTTTGTTGTACTTAATTATAATTTCCTTTGTTGTACTTACATTATCATTTCCTTTGTTGTACTTAAATTATAATTTCCTTTGTTGTACTTACATTATCATTTCCTTTGTTGTACTTACATTATAATTTCCTTTGTTGTACTTACATTATAATTTCCTTTGTTGTACTTACATTATCATTTCCTTTGTTGTACTTACATTATCATTTCCTTTGTTTTACTTAAATTAATTCTCATTTCCTTCGTCTTATTTACATTGATTTGAAGTCCTGTTTTTGTCGCTCTCTGGCTCTGTGGTGGTAACGTTACTGGGATCAATACCAAAGCAGGCATTTATGTACAGAAATACATGACAAGATATTGAACTTATTTATATTGTCTAGAAAATCATCACAATAAAAAAACTGTGTGTAGATGTATAGATCTTGAATAGGTTCTGATACCAATTTTGTTGTTGCTTCTTCTATCAGTCTGTCTTTGTGTCACGGAATAAGAGAAAAAGACAGAAAATTAAACTGACAGAGATTATGGGATGAGTATGGTTACCATAGTTTGCTAGGAACTCAAAGGTTAATCAACGTAGGAAGTGAGTAGATACATTTAGCTAGAGTGAACTGCCCATTCTGCCAGATAGACAGTAGAGTACAAGCATGGAAGCGAGCTAACGAAAACATGCAGGTTACATCTACTAATCAATTTGTACAAATTCTACTCTTTTTTCAAGTGAGATATAGTTCTTTGAATTGGTGATCTGGTTTAAAACAGTACTCAGGTAGGCATGTTTCTGATAGGCATAGTTCTTCATACATGACAACTTCTCAGGAATTGTCTTCAGTTAGACTTCAATCTTCAGACTTGTCAACAGCATCAAAGTGTATCTCAGGGCAGTACACTTCTAGGTATGGACTGATAACTTTGATAATTGAAAATAATTTCTCAATGATCTCCTTCTTGTTACATGATTCAGCTGTGACCTAACACAAGGATAATTCATTGGAGGATTTTAATTCCTTGCCTAACTTTCGACAAATCGTGTTTGACATCAATGGGAAGGTGTCACATCTTTTCCTGCATGTCCTAATGATTGTGTGATAATACACACAGATCATCAACAATCCAGATACTCCTATTGCTTATCAGTGACCACGACATGGTCTTCATTTTTTGGACATGTTTTGGAGCATAGAAGGCAAGGTTAAAGGCAAGTGAGATTGAGGATGACTGTGTGAGAAAATAGATTTTTTGGTTCCATCACATATCCCAGGCCTACGTATTATCCAAAATGTGATACGAAATAAAGGCAATGTGTTTTTATTTCTGCAAATTATTTTACATTTTTAATCGGTCTATAATTACCTGATCAGTGGTTCGGGGTTGAGATATTTATTTTAGGAGGGTTTTGCGGCTGGGTAGCTTAGTGAATGGTGAGCTGATGGGGGCCTCTCTTAGTATGTGGTGCAGAAATTGCAGAATCTGGCAGCCGCAGTCATGCCTTTAACAGAATTGTACATCTCTAACAAATGATTACAGTAGCCATTTTGTATTAGGGCTAAACAGGCAGTAAATGACATCACAAATAACTAAAAATGTCTGATCGCTGTATATTTAAAAAAAACCTTTTGATTATTAGGTAGGCCCGGGATATATTATCGCACTGATTTCTAAAATATCGTGGCATGGCAGAGTCAACATTAATCCTAATACAAGATACTAGAAACAGAGAATTATAGAGATCTACGATCGTTTACTCCAGTCTACATGACATTGGTAATGAACAAATATCTAGAAGATATAACTTCTGCCTTTGAATGTGAATACATAGAACACTCTGGATAACTTTATGGAAAGAGAAAAAACAAAGAGGTTCTGGCAATACTGGGTGTGGAAAAAAAACAAACTAGTAAAGGAAATAAAAATGAAATGAACAAAATAGTTTGGACATATATTAAGATCTTACTTGAAAGTAGAGTTAAAGGAAGGTGAGTAAAATGTAGGCAGAGATACAAATGGGAGGGAAACATTATGCTATTTATTGACAGAATACAATAAATGCACCATCAAGACAATATATGATATTGAACTAACAGAATGAGACACAATCTATACCACATAATCAAGATTGAATCAACTGAGTAAGACACAATCTATACCACACATTCTAGATTGAATCAACAGAATGAGACACAATCTATACCACATAATCAAGATTGAATCAACAGAATAAGACACAATCTATACCACACATTCAAGATTGAACTAACAGAATAAGACACAACACAATCTATACCACATAATCAAGATTGAATCAACTGAGTAAGACACAATCTATACCACACATTCTAGATTGAATCAATAGAATGAGACACAATCTATACCACATAATCAAGATTGAATCAACAGAATAAGACACAATCTATACGACATAATCAAGATTGAATCAACTGAGTAAGACACAATCTATACCACACATTCTAGATTGAATCAACAGAATGAGACACAATCTATACCACATAATCAAGATTGAATCAACAGAATAAGACACAATCTATACCACACATTCAAGATTGAACTAACAGAATAAGACACAACACAATCTATACCACATAATCAAGATTGAATCAACTGAGTAAGACACAATCTATACCACACATTCTAGATTGAATCAATAGAATGAGACACAATCTATACCACATAATCAAGATTGAATCAACAGAATAAGACTCAATCTATACGACATAATCAAGATTGAATCAACTGAGTAAGACACAATCTATACCACATAATCAAGATTGAATCAACTGAGTAAGACACAATCTATACCACATAATCAAGATTGAATCAACTGAGTAAGACACAATCTATACCACACATTCTAGATTGAATCAATAGAATGAGACACAATCTATACCACATAATCAAGATTGAATCAACAGAATAAGACTCAATCTATACGACATAATCAAGATTGAATCAACTGAGTAAGACACAATCTATACCACACATTCTAGATTGAATCAACAGAATGAGACACAATCTATACCACATAATCAAGATTGAATCAACAGAATAAGACACAATCTATACCACATAATCAAGATTGAATCAACAGAATAAGACTCAATCTATACGACATAATCAAGATTGAGTCAACTGAGTAAGACACAATCTATACCACACATTCTAGATTGAATCAACAGAATGAGACACAATCTATACCACATAATCAAGATTGAATCAACAGAATAAGACACAATCTATACCACACATTCAAGATTGAACTAACAGAATAAGACACAATCTATACCACACATTCAAGATTGAACTAACAGAATAAGACACAATCTATACCACATATTCAAGATTGAATCAACAGAATGAGACACAATCTATACCACATATTGAAGATTGAATCAACAGAATGAGACACAATCTATACCACATATTGAAGATTGAATCAACAGAATGAGACACAATCTATACCACACATTCTAGATTGAATCAACAGAATGAGACACAATCTATACCACATAATCAAGATTGAATCAACAGAATAAGACACAATCTATACCACATAATCAAGATTGAATCAACTGAGTAAGACACAATCTATACCACACATTCTAGATTGAATCAACAGAATGAGACACAATCTATACCACATAATCAAGATTGAATCAACAGAATGAGACACAATCTATACCACATAATCAAGATTGAATCAACAGAATAAGACACAATCTATACCACACATTCAAGATTGAACTAACAGAATAAGACACAATCTATACCACATATTCAAGATTGAATCAACAGAATGAGACACAATCTATACCACATATTGAAGATTGAATCAACAGAATGAGACACAATCTATATCACATATTGAAAATTGAATCAACATGAGACACAATCTATACCACATATTGAAGATTGAATCAACAGAATGAGACACAATCTATATCACATATTGAAAATTGAATCAACATGAGACACAATCTATACCACATAATCAAGATTGAATCAACTGAGTAAGACACAATCTATACCACACATTCTAGATTGAATCAACAGAATGAGACACAATCTATACCACATAATCAAGATTGAATCAAGAGAATGAGACACAATCTATACCACATAATCAAGATTGAATCAACAGAATGAGACACAATCTATACCACATAATCAAGATTGAATCAAGAGAATGAGACACAATCTATACCACACATTCAAGATTGAACTAACAGAATAAGACACAATCTATACCACATATTGAAGATTGAATCAACAGAATGAGACACAATCTATACCACATATTGAAGATTGAATCAACAGAATGAGACACAATCTATATCACATATTGAAAATTGAATCAACATGAGACACAATCTATATCACATATTGAAGATTGAATCAACATAATAAGACACAATCTATATCACACATTCAAGATTAAAATGCCAGATTAAGATATATTCTACGCCATATTTAAGATTAATCTATATAGCCTGGACATTCCTGAAGGATGTATTCAGAATTCAAATGTAAAGCTCCATATGGACATTTATACGTTTATGTGTGTTTATATGTACATATAAAGCCTTGGAATCTGCAGATGATGGTCCCTAGTGTGAAAGAGACTGGTATGCATTTTCCTGTAAGTTTTCCTCCACACTTGAGGCGTATAATGGCTGTGGTTGTAGCTTTTCTAAATATTTAATATTTGAATGTTGAATTATTCTTATTGCATAATCTAAATCCTTATTTCCCTGACTGAATGTGATGCCAAAGAGTGAAAACTACGTTTCTGGCTAGCAGAAGAAGAGGAATAAAAATAGAGCAACGATTCTTAAACTGTGGTCAGTGTGGTGGTCGACAGGGTCCTCTCATGGTGTCAGCAGAGAGTGGAAGAAATATTATAATCTTTTACACTTACAATAGACAGATATTTTGGAGGCAGCAAAACATTTAAAAGGTGTCAGTAACAGCAAAAAGTTTACAAACCACTGAAATAGAGCTTTATCTCTCATTTTCTGTAATCGAAGAACTCACACAAGTCATGCTCTCTTGGAACTGTGTAGATTTTTATTATACAAATCACAAAAACAAAAATAAAATCAAAGAAATCAACAAATTAAATGACAATACATATGAAGATGTATTACTTGTGGTTATTGTTTGCTCAAAGCAGAAACAAATAAAAAATAAAAACCTGAACGTATTATTTAAAACAAAAAAACTAAACCAGCCAGAGACCAGTATACATAAAAGGTTATAAACAGAAATACTATACAAATATTCTGCAGACTATCTGTATGATAGTAATTATAGACATAAAAATATAAAGTTTACAGCTTAAATACATTAGATAAAATTTATGAAAATAACCATTTTACCATAAATACAACATATCTTTAATGAGGGAATACAAATGGAAGTAAAGGTTATAACAGAAGTGGCATGGGTACAGCAGCTGAAATAGACACAAAATGAATGAACGAGGAATTGCAGAAAAACTGCACCATATATAGATTAAATGTCAATTTTACATGGAACAGCAAACACACAGAATTAATGTTTTGATCAAAATTGTATTCTTGTTTTCTACTCTCTTATTCCTATAATCTGTCAATTGCAATCACATAGCTTCATATTGTCTTCAGTCTACTATGTTGTTCCATTGTATCTGTTTGTCTTGCTTATCTTAATAAAGGACTGTTTGGTTGAAATGTAGATTCTGCATATATGTTCCATGTAAAAATGCTATGTAACCCATTTGATATATGAGTTAGCTTCCAACAGTTCCTGGAATAGTTGAGTAGCGTTTGAATGAAAAATGGTGTCATGGAAATTGTATGTTTAGAAGTTGGTAATGATGTTGCCAAAAGGACATGGCAGATGTGATCTTCACATATATTCTTGAAGAGAAGATACAGATGTTTGTATGTAGTGCTAGTTGCATTCTCAGAGTTGAAAATGTCCTTAATTGAACAACACACTACTAAAGTTGGATGTGCTGGGCCATTGCCACAAATAAAACGGCATTACACCACATTTTCATTCTCTGGACTGTTTCCTGCTGGAAATCTAGAAGGACCATTGCTCTGTTACCAGAGAGATCCAGCTGGAGTTTGAGAATGAACGCTCAAGAAGAACAACATATACATGTCAAATTGGGTCTATTATTTGTGAAGTCACCCTAAGAGACAATAACAATATTTGCAGATGGTGTTACCACAATGAAGAAATCACAAATATTTGCGTGGCACAAGCGCTTGTGAAGGTAATTCGTCACACAGCTGAATTATGCCGCATGACAATGCTTCAACACATCAATCTCTACTGATAAAGCAGTACCTCACAAAGCACACTGTGATTACCTTGGAACAATCTCCATATTCTCCCGACCTTGCACTGACTGATTTTTCTTGTTCCCTTGATTAAAATTGGCACTGAATGGACAGTGATTCAAGGATGCAGATGACATTATCACCAATGTGACAAGACAACTGAGAGAAGTGTTAAATAATGGGTTTCAGAATGTTTCAGCAGCTGTATGTAAGTTGGCAAAAGTATGGAGCTGCCAAAGAGAACTAATTTAAAGGAAATGTAGTGCAGATAATTTTATTGTTACTTGTTTCTATATAATCCACTAATTCCTAGAACTTTTTGAAGCTACTCTTATTGTTTTTCTTATATTTATTGACCATTTTTGCAATAGACAGACAAGTAAATGTCTAGTATAAATTCTGTCCCAAAACTATTCTTGGACAGAAGATCATACACACAATCAAATTTTAAAATTGTAACGAAATAAACACAAAAAGAAAATAAGGAAGAAGAACACAAACAGAAATGAGAAAGAAATAATATTTAAATATAGAAATGAAAAAAAAAAAAAAATTAAAGTTGTCATACAACAATAAGTAACAATCCTTGGGGAGCACAGTGATGTTTGTAGAAAAGATCCACCAATCCAGTTGTCTGTTTCATCATGTAAGCTCTATTACAACATTTATATATAATGGGACAAGTGACATGACACACATATATACAAGTGACATGACACACATATATACAAGTGACATGACACACATATATACAAGTGACATGACACACATATATACAAGTGACATGACACACATATATTGCCATCTTTGATAGAAAATGTGGCTTTAGGGAATGATACACAATGAGTCTGCATCATAGTCACGTGTTGTAATGTCAGCTCCTGCAATGAATTGTGCTTAAATGGTTACGTAGATGTACCGTCATATGCATGATAAAGGCATTTTTGTTGAAAAATTGATTCAGTTTGTTCTTTGTGATACTATTCTACCTCATGTTAACTCCTTTTGTTGTAGTATTACTGCAGTGCCGAACTATTATCCCAACTTCTTGTGTGATAGTGGTGTCCTGTAGCATATGAGGTCTCTTCACAAAGAAATAGTATTTTCTGCCATATATGATGTTGTTCTATGTTTTTATCTGAAACTTAACTATTGACAAAAATAACAAAAGGTCTATGGCTACTACTAAGTACAAGAACATATACACAAGCTGCAATCACTGTTAATTATTGCTAATTATTTGCATGTAAGATCTACCATTACACAAGTCAGAAAACACAGTGTGTCTATAAAACTCTCCTGCTATGTATTGCTTTGTTGTCTGACTTAAGGTGCAGCATATTTTAGTGATGGCAGAGGGAGGTGCTAACTTGGTGGTTTTTTGTGTGTGGAAAAATGATTGTTTTGCTATAGATATTTGACTTTCATCTCAGCAAAACAAAGCCAAACTATGTATGAACAGAGCATGCATATTTCCAGTGGCAATATAGGGTTGTGAGGCATGGACATTAATTAAAATAGTAGCAAAGAGAATCACTACATTTGAAATGAGATACTAAAGAAGACTTTTATGTATACCATGGAAAGCTAAAAAGACAAATCAGGAAGTGTTAAGATCAATAAATGTCGAAGAGGGCTGGCTTCTTAACAACCTCTTGACAAGAAAGCTTTGTATTTTTTGTCATATAAAGAGACATAACAGCATGGAAAGATTAATAGCTGAAGGCAGAGTTAACTGCAACAGGGGAAGAGGGCATCCAAGACGATGATGGTGCAGTGATATATCATATTGTTTAAACATATATCTGGCTGTGGCAGGTCAACTCACTAGAATATGTCTGAAAGAATATGAAAGAATATGTCACATGATGAATGAATGAGTTACTCAGTGACTATCAACTAATCTAAAACCTTTTGATTCATCTGGGAATAATCTTTTTAAAAGTGAGGCATTTGGCTTTTCCTATGATTTTTATTGGCTTTGGACACAAAGTGACCAATGAAAATCATGGGGAAAACTCAAATGTGTCACTTCAGAAAAATGATTCCCAATGAGGCATCAGGTCTTGTAAGTTGATGGTCATGGGTATTATGAATTAAAGGAGTCCTTTCCTCTTTACAGACAAGCTTTATCTTCTATAATGTACTGATTGATTTTAATTTGATGATCTGATGTTTATTTACCCCAGCTAATACAATATAAGCTACATGTGAACAGCAGAGAATGACCCTTATATAATACATTCAAAAGTTTACATGCAAACTGTTCTTTTTTTGCACATAGTCACAGACGTCCATCTAATTATATTCTAAGAAATCAGTAGTCAGCTTGAGATAGCATACTTCAAGATCTGTACATGGAATAGTATCTCTGATAACTACATACACATTCTCTGCTGTGTCCCTAATGGAATAGTATCTCTGATAACTACATATACATTCTCTGCTGTGTCACTAATGGAATAGTATCTCTGATAACTACATATACATTCTCTGCTGTGTCACTAATGGAATAGTATCTCTGATAACTACATACACATTCTCTGCTGTGTCCCTAATGGAATAGTATCTCTGATAACTACATATACATTCTCTGCTGTGTCACTAATGGAATAGTATCTCTGATAACTACATTCACATTCTCTGCTGTGTCACTAATGGAATAGTATCTCTGATTACATATACATTCTCTGCTGTGTCACTAATGGAATAGTATCTCTGATAACTACATACACATTCTCTACTGTGTGACTAATGCCATAAACATTGTGAAACAGTCAACACTGATCATAAATTCCTATCTTCAGATTATTGACTGGATGGCATCCATTGCGATCTCAACTACATCTTACACTATCTACAACATAATGTGTTGCAGCTACATCCACATTGATCTCTTGTCAATATTCTTCTTTGGTAGAACATATCCAGTTGAATGTTTGTTGTGTTGCAATTGATTGTGTACATGATACATGCATATAAATATAATCCTCCATGATCTGATGACAAAGTTATTTAAACTTCTGGCAGGTCTTTGGTGACAGAATAATCTGTGCTTCAACTCATCTGATTTTTTATAGTCTAAACTTTAAACTTTCATTGCAGCATGTTTTCCTGTTAAGAAAATAAAAGCTGCTTTGTCATAGCTGTCGTTGCGATTTGTACAGGAAGAATTTTTGACTGTACCTACAAAAGATAAAAATCCTTGTCCGAACTGTGAATTGAACCCAGGACCTCAGGGTTCTGAGTCCAGTGTTCTAGCCATATGGCCAGCGCTCCTCTTTATATCTTGATTAGAAACTGGCCTCCCAGCACGTGGGACATTCCCATAAGTGATCCGCCCTCTGTTCCAGCAGCCATTCGACTCAATAGTGTTTTGGGTCTAATGCTACCGAAACAGACGTCGACATCAGGGCACAACTCTGGCCCTTGTGACAGGTTTCTTTGTTGTTCCACCCACCCACGCCATACCTGTAACTAGTTCAAGCACAATGTCGTCCTGTCAGAACAACATGGTAACTTTTATATAGTTAAATAGCTAATATAACCTAAAAACTCTGATGCCAGTGAGTAAAAAAGGTAAGCCTCACCAAAGGGAGGTTTTAATACAATACTCTTCGTAGAAAGCTGCATAAATACAAATATAGTCCTGGAAGGATAATTCTTAGAGCATACCTGCATTAACATATAACTCATTGCTTACTTAAAAACCATATATACATGATAGAATAACAATATAAAATATGCACAAATCTGACTATGCAATAGAAATGAGAGTGAGAGAGAAGAGAGAGAGACAGTAAGAAGTGAGATGATAGAGAGATAGAGGCATGAATTTAATAGAGTATGGAATAATGGCAGATATCAAGATTCTTTAAAAGAGATTGTACAAAAATAAAAGACACATGAAACCAACTACCATCAACCATCACCACAGAAATAGCCTAGAAAAGTTTTTTCAACAGAATAAACCATTTAGAAAATTCCACCTAGTTCATATTTTAAATCCATGTCTATTTAACCAGGAGCTCAATCACTTGCTAGTGGCAGACAAGATTTATATTATTTTGTCTGGGCACATAACAAGATGGGAACAGCTCAGGTAAGCTGTATACGGGTGCTGGAATATGTTAAACTTTATAAAACAGCACTGCTTGACTGCAAGTATTAGTTATGCAAAAAAAGCATGACAAACATTTCTTTGTAAAAATAGTGAAACACATGGAGCAAATTAAAACGCTGCCAAAACAAATAAATAACACAATGTACTGTTGTGAATATCTGAAATGTTGCAATTCTTGATCAATGTATTGTAACTCATGCAACCTGTTCAGAGGCTTGCTGCATCACATCAGTAGTAATGATGCAAGAGTTTTAGCACAAGTATGCCATATTAAAATAGACCACATACCATGACTAAAAGCAAGGAACTGCTATCTTAACACGACAGGAAAGTAAAATATATGTAAAATATAGATTTATATCTGCTATAACACCCCACTCTGAATATAAACTGCATAACAATAGACACAATTTATCTGCATGAATATATGTACAAATAGTCAAAACACACTTTAGGACATAGAATCTCCAAGGAAGAACACTGTTCTGTGATAAGCGACATCAACTAAAACTCATAAATAAACTCCAGTAAAAATGCAACAAACCATGACTACAGTAAATGCTGTATATGACATACTAAAATAATCAGTTCAACTGACATAAATCTCAGTGATAGATCACCACCATCCAATAAACATAGATATATTTACATGCAACTTTGGTGAACATTTGTGCTAGACCAAGCAAGTCTCCTTCTTCAGAATAGTCCACCCTGTTGATACCCAAACATCATCACTTATATTAACGTATGTGACTGGTCATTGGTCAATTTGTATATGCTCTGTCACGAGCCAATGAAAAGCAAGGAAAAAGGTCAGATCAGCCAAGATAAGTGTTGCTGTTTGGAACCATTCTAGAGAAAGACTCAGACCAAGTTAAATTTATCTCATGAAAAACAAACAGCAAAAACAGATACTCTATTCTATAATAGTTTTCAATCATTCTGGGAAAACTGCTCAGAATCAACATTTCTTACTCAGGGCACCTCCATAAGTATTCAGTCATTTCCTGCATACTGAAAGTTTCAGCAAAAGATCTCGTACAGAGAAGTGACAACACTGTTTATCTGTCAATTTGGTTATACATTATAAGTTTCTTTGTCACTTTGGTTATACATTTACAGAGAAGTGATAGCACTGATTCTCTGTCACTTTGGTTATCACTTGCAGAGAAATTATAACACTGATTCTCTGTCACTTTGGTTATACACTTGCAGAGAAGCTGCACCGCTGATTTTGAATTTATCATTCAATCTGGGTATTCAAACTCCACTTGTCAGACTATAGGGACAGAATATACCAGACATTAACACTCTGTGTCTACACACAAAACTGGTTCAGTCATGCTATGTAACTTTTACAAAAACTCACATCAGCAGAATATGGCCCATTCTAATTTTAAATAAGCAGTGCTAAACATGGTGGCTGAAAGATAGTCCTATCTTCTGTAGCAGAGAAGTCATAACAACCACCAAGTCTACGATGATAGCCACAGCAGCAAAATATATCAGATGACGTTTAGTTTTCTGAGTTGTTGACACACTCTGAAGAAACCCATAAGTGCTTGGTATTTCTCAGTACACGTCAAAGAGTATGCATCCTGATGGTTCCCATAACTCACTACTTACACACAACCATTAGTCACCCCTGTTGTGTTCATCTGTTGGTAATTATAAAGTGTTTTTTAGGCCACATCATCATGTCTTTTTCCAGTCATGTGCCCTCATTTAGATAATGTTCATGTAGTGATTGTAATGTCATTCTTATACATATTTAATTCCTACAGTATTGGTCAACATATTGACCAAATATGTTGGTCAAAGTCAACATATGCTCTTTCATTGTCACGGACTCCAGCATGTCGAGAATAATAATAAATCAACAGAATTCTCAGCAGATCAGAATATGTAATATACTCTACCCACTCAGGTCACAGCCACCCATTTTATAATCTTTCTAGGCATGCACTGAAAGTCTGTCACTATTACAGCTCCCAACGTTTTTGTGCCAGAAAACCATTTTGAAATTAAAATGTATTTCAATTACAAGATTCACACTTAGCCTATGCATACAACTAAAATGTTTCTGTATATCATGGCTACTGCTCCTCTCATGTTAAACCTCTTCAGTGGACCAGTGGCTGATGGGCTTTTGCCATTTGACACAATTGCAGTGATATCTGCCGATGTTTAATTACTACATTATTATAATGTATATCTATTACTCAAAAGGCTCAAGAGTATTGACTTTTTTGTACTCCAGTTTTCCCTATCTATATCCTTCTCAATTGGGAAATAGGCATGTAGCTCCATATCATCAGCCAATAATCATGTGACAAAAATGCACATGAAACCAGATGTCAAGATCCAACTTTGAACCTGCAGAATTGTAAAAGTTGGTAGTATATCCTATTCAGGATGAAGCGATCAACCCATAATTTTTTGGCTGTTGTGATTTTCTGGGCAATATAAATACATTCAGTAGGTTGCCACTGCTTTAAGAATGGTTCAGATGCAGAGTCACTTGCAGTGAGGTTTGAACATTATACTGTAACCACCCTAAACATGCTCTGCATCACTTCATCACAGAGCTGGACAACCTAGTAAACACAAGACAAATGGCTTGATTAATCTACGAAGATCCATATAATGTTTACTGTAAGTCAGTTCTACTACACAATTTTCATGTGATATTTAACTTGTTGTATGATAAGACCAAGCAACTTATTTCTTTCTGCAAATTGGGGATATATTCTCTTAAACCTCAGCAAGCGCTTAAACTTACTGCAAGCAAACAATGAAGTGAATTATTCATCTGATACTTCTTGAAATGTTCTTTCAAGGAACATGACACAATCAATATATGATGGTCTCTGATTTATGGGATCACAGATGAAGTCAGCATCAGTGAACTAGAGCAGACTCAAAACCACACTCCTCATCCAAGCTGTAAGCCTGATAACAGACTGAATCACTATTGTTTGGCTAAGTGAAAATTTAAGAGCTATGGCAAACCTGGTCCACAAATACGCTGTTATGTAAATGGATGTGTTGAAGCAAAAGAAGCACATTGCAGCTTCACTGTAATTTATTAAGTTACAAATGTCCCTTTCAGAACAAAAGCGAGAAGAGATTTTCCATGCCACCCACTTAGAATACATCTGTGAAATATCATCTAAGCAAATTTGTCATGAATTTGGCAGATGAATAAGATTAATGCTTGTCAAGGAAGTTTGAATGTTAATGGGGCAGATGTCCAGATGAACCAAACCGCTCTCTCTCCATAGCCATATGTCTTTGCAGAGCTTCATGGGCAGCTGCTTGGGCAGACAGCTGAAACAGATGAGATTACAATGGTGAGTATGCTCATTATCATCTACTATATATCTTTAGAATTGGGCTATGTATGACACATTAATCCTATTGCTGAAAAATGAAAAACAATCTAGGAGTGAAATTTTTTCTCTCTCTTGTAGCAGAATGTTTCTACTAGATTTTCAGGATGTAGTCAAGAGAAACAAAAACAGAACAGAATAACAAAAATACTACACAGAATCATTATGAAGAGAGTATTCTCATGTGACATATTCTTTCCAGAACATAGTCTTCCTTATGGATTCTCTGAACACTGCGATTCTGGGCGAGTTGACCTGCCGCAACTAGAGACATGTTTAAGCAATCTGATATAGCAATGTAACATTGTTGTCTTGAGTGCCCTCTTCCCCTGTTGCCGTTAACTCTGTCTTCAGCTATTAATCTTTCCATGCTATTGTCATAATATTGTCTCTTTATATGATCAAAACAGCACAGTTTTCTTGTTGTTAGGATGTTGTTAAGGAGCCAACCTCTTTGACATTTATTGATCATAACACCTCTTGATTTGTCTTTTTAGCTGTCCATAGTATACACAAAATTCTTCTGCAGCATATCATTTTTAAAGCAGTGATTTTAATTGTTTTATGTAATGTCCATGCCTCGCAACCGTATATTATCACTGGAAATACACATGTTCTAATCATACATAGTTTGGGTTTTTTTTTTACATGAAGAGTGTGAGAAACAAAATACAAACAGAAATAAGTCCAGAACAATGTGGCTTTGTAAAAGGCAATGGTACCAACAAAGTTATATATATTTTGAGAACAATAACAGGGAAGTCTATAGAGGTAGAAAAAGACCTGTACCTCTGTTTTATAGACTACACAAAAGCATTTGATAAAGTTAAACATAGTGAAGTTATACACAAGCTAGAGAATCTGAACATTAACCTTTAGCACGCCAGATTAAAAAATACGAAACGTCTCCCTGCCACCGGATTATTTTTGAAAATTTGCGTTATTGATGGTGAATGTTTTGAAAATGTGATAATTTTTTGGTTGTTAGAGATATTTAAATAATATTTGCACATATAAATAAAGAATTGAATTATGCATATATTGGTGTAATTTATGTACGTGTGTGTGTGATACCAGACGTATGAGAAAGTGGTAAAGACGTTTTTCACAAAAAACATATATTTTATAACAATTAAAGAGGAAAAAAATTAATTAAAAAATAACTTACCTTAGTTATCGAATTCCTTGGAAACACTGTAAACTAAATCACGCAAATCTGTTGTATTTATGTTCTTTCACTGCGAAATTATCAAAATATAGCCGGGAGAACTGTATAAAACATGAAGATTTGCAGTAAAATCGTTCTTTGAAATTAGGTCTAGAGCCATTTTTTTGTGCTACTTCCACATATTCGATATCAAACGTCTACAAGTATCCAAACCAACGCGGCATTCTGTATATTCACTGCTGTGAAACTAAATAACTCAATAATTCAGGATTGAAGCCACGATTCAATGTTATTTTATTCAAAATACGATGAAAGAAAGGTCTATAAAACCGGTCGACCATCATGGCATCGTACCGGTGTGCAGATGTGGTCAGATTAATTGCTATAAAATTTGTATCTTCTGGCTAGCCATTGTTACAACGATCATGTCGGACGTAGGAATGAACCGGCTTCAATAGTGCATGTTCCCGAGTAACCAATCAGGCTGTGGGGCATCTATTATAACGATATCTCATTGGATGGGGTATGTCTCCAACGGCGCTAGCCGCCATTTTGTTTTTCGGCGGCCTGAGTTGATATAGGCACGGTGAAGGTTAACAATAATTAAAAATCATCAAGAACATGTACTGGTAACAAACAGCAGCAATTTGGTCCCTTTAAATAAATAAAACAAGGAGTTAGACAGGGATATGTACTTTCACCAGACATGTTCTCTTTATACAGTGAAAACATAATGTGTGCAATAGTTATATCCCAGTAATATGTGGGAGGAAATAACATAAATATTTTCAGACATGTGGAAGACACTGTTCTGATTGCTAAATGTGAGGAAGACCTTCAAGAATTAATTAATGTAGTAGTCACAGAAAGTAACGAGAAAGACCTCTTCCTAAATATCAAGACAACAGAAGTAACAGTTATTTCAAAGAAACAAAATACCACACCTTGCAAGATCAAAGTGAATGATATAGTATTAAAACAGGTACACCAATTCAAATATTTAGGTACAATGATTACAGCAGATGGAAGAAGTTCAACAGAAATAAGATGCAGAATAGGACAGGCAAAACAACATTCAGAAAAATGAAAAATATACTGTGTAATATGACCTTGTCATTAGAGGTGAGAAAGAGAGTTATGAAGTGCTATATAACTCATATACTAACATATTGATGTGAGTCTTGAACAATAAACAAAACAGGAAAGTTGGAAATTAGAGGCAGTAGAGATGTGGTTCTACAGAAGAATGCTGAGAATACCATGGACTGCCTGGAAAACTAATGTGGAGGTATTGAAAGAGTAAATTGCGAGACGGAGCTTAATAATATAAGAAAAAGACAAATCTTCATTTTTTGGGTCACATTATGAGACAAGGAGGTTCGGAGAACAGTCACAATAGGCAAGATTGAAGGCAACAGAGACGGGACAATAACGTGAGAAAATATTAGATAATTTAACAACCCGGCATGGGAGGGAAACAACAACGATCCTGATATATAATACTGGAGATAGAGCTGTGGAGAGCCATGATCGTCTACGCCAGCTGGTATGGCATCTGATGATGATGAGGAGTCCAGCAATACGTTGTTTTGCTTTTTATATTTGTACAATGGTCCAGAACATCCGACTTTGGCATAATAACTAATACGTTTAGTGTTTGTACCACTTTCACTGAACATCTGTAACCATAGCACTAGCAATAGGCCAGATGTACAAGAGAACTAGCTCTTGTACTTACATGTTGGTAACCAATATCAAAGCTAACCACGATAAATTATACCTGACCTTTTTATTGCTGTCCTGTGCCGCTCTCACCATATCCACACATGCCTACCAATATTTATTAATATAATTGTACACATCGTTTTAAGACCATACATCCACAGGATCTAAAGGCCTCACCAGTAGCCTATCGGACCAGCTCCTATGCAACACCACACCATTAGTAGATGACATGAATGTATAGTGAGGCTTTCTTTGAGCTCTATGGACAGCAACTTTTTCAGATGATTTTTATCAATGTTGCATGGACAGAAACTTTTCAGATGACTTTTATTAATGTAACAACTATTAAGTAGTTATAATGCATATTTCTTCTTCTTCTTCTGCGTTTGTTCTCAAACTTCTGCAGATTAGCAGGATGTAGTCCGGAGAACGGAATGCATTGTGTCATGGTTTACAGCATTGCTGCGATATCTGCGCATTTCGGCCTGACACATCCGACTTCAGCATGGCTTTGGATCATTGACCCTATATGGGATGGGGCAGCCAACTCCATCTCATAACCTCCTTAGTCGCCTTTTACGACATGCGTGGAAGGTAAACAGTGTTGCTATTCTTTGCTCCCCTTTCGGGCCCTGGCAACACACGGGCGATAATGCATATGAGATTTCTGATTTTATCATCTATTTCTGATAGGATTAGGCATTTCACAGCAACTACATATCTTCAATTTTTTTAATAGGGCACTTTCAGTGCAACATGAATATTGCCAGAAGTTGCTCGTGAACCTCAATGTCAGGTAATCTCTTGAACTGATGTCAGTTTCATAGTACAGGTAAAAGTGTTCCTTCAGCATATACCGTAATGATATAACAACATGAAGTGCTGAAGACCCCGTAATAGTATGTATATGTGTGTGTGCACAAGAGTTGTCTTCCTTGTCTACTTTAATTCTTTTCCAAACCAGAGACATGTACCAAATTTCAGGTGGGTTGACTAGTGTGTATGAGCAGTAATCAGTCTCTCAACTGCCAAGCAAATGCTTAAACCACTTTGCACACCTCTGAATGAATCTACACACCACTTTGAGTTAATAATAACCATATGTAATAATACATATAATGCATACACACCTGGTGCGCCAGAGCTGGGTCAAGGAATGGTCCACCTCTGCTGTAGAGTTCCCTTTGCAGGAGCTCTTCTCTACTTCCAGCAGCTGTCAAGAGAGGATGATGCGCTACTCCTGGGGGCAAAACGGATAAAGGATTTGATGAAGTAACAGGAACCGAACCACCGGGACCTGAAGCCAATGGGTCAGCACCTTTAGAGGGTTACAAAATTTAAGAAATAATGGATGGAAATTTAATATTTGAAATATACTCTACAATATAAATAAATTCTAAATTACTGCAAAAATCCTAACAAAATAAATATTGGATGGAGGTTTGATATTATGATAAGTATATTCTATGAGATAAATTCTACATTACTATAATAACCCAAATTAATTAAAGGTAATATCTTATGGTGTTAGAACTAAGATTTGCTAGAGACCTCAAACTTTTTTCTTCCTTAATATATGCATCAACTGAAGGAGTTTCTACAATGGAAAGTAATCCTGATCTATCTTCACTGTTGATAGTGTGTTACAAGTACGCAAAAGGGAAGCAGAGAATAGTAACACAGACACCTGTAATAGATGCCATAAAATATAACTAATGAGGTTAGAGATACTTGATCTCTGCTGTAATGAAGCCTGCTGAAGAAGTATGCCTAGACAACTAGGCGGAAATCAGTCCTTTTATCTGCCCCATGCTTAGAGATTCTTCGAAATTCACAGAAAAAAGTCATGTTCAGAGTAGAAGACTGTGCAACTCATGGCACTGCATCCTACAAACACATTGAGTAAAACTGCTATCTGCGTCTTGCAAAAGCTCTGGGAAAACTTTATTTAAAAAAATTCCAAAGGAAACAGTCTGGAAGTGAAAGATAATATTCATCGGTTAGTATAGGGAACAAGAGTGATAAACTTGCACTTCTATCATCATATCCATATAATCTTTACTGCATCCTAGGGTGGAGAAATAAGGTTGACTTGAACATGTGACATTATTTAGAACATTCATTTTTTCCTTTTAACTATTGCACAGCAATACAAGGCTGTCCCCAAAATATAGTTTCTCTTTCATTAGGGTCCACTGGACTCCAAAAGTTTTGTTATTTTCATAATCCAATCACAAGCTAGCAAACAGAGAAATAACACAAAACATATGTCCATGTCATACTGTAAGAGTGCCTATTAGAAGTCCTTCATGAATAGCAGAACATTTTGTTTGTTTGTATATTTCCATTACTCGGATTACAAACTTGGTTAAAAACAGACCACCATCTTTGGATGAGAACTGGCCACAGCAGACAACAGGGCCACCGTTACCAGATCACAGTGGCCCACACAAATTAATGTTCATATGGAACAGGAATACAGACTCCTGAAAACTCCAAGACTATCCAAAATACAAAGAGCTGCGAAGCAAGACATGATCACATTGGACTGAATTGAGGCAAAAACTTGGGGTATATTCTCTGACCTGGAGAAAACTGGAAGCTATGTTCTGGCAACTGGCCTGAAGATCTAGCAAGACCAAAAGAATTATAAATGCAGAAAAAGACAAATTTTTCTCTACCCCCATAACGCTTCAATAGTTTCTAGTCACTATACAAACTGACAAATGCCTTCCTTACTATGCATAACTTTTAGATATAGTGACAAATTACATTGCAAACTTTGTTCTGAGAGTTGCTATTTGGTCTACAGTGTCTACAAAACCTGCCATATCTTCCCATAATATTTTGTGCATGACATTCTTAATCTATATTCGCAACCATTAAAAAAAACCAAAAAAACACAGCAGCATGTTTTCACATAAACCACTGTATGTGTTGAATTAAAATTAACAGAAACAATTTTTTTCACATTTAATGAACCATTTGCTGAATTAAATCTGCAGTATTTTAAAAAATAAAACAATTCATAAATGAATAGCACGCAGTTGTCTACCCTTGGTGTCAAAAAAGTTTGTTTTTTTAACTGTCATCAAGTCACAGTCATCAATATCACTTGTGTCTCCCAGCAATACCAATACAAGCTTGGCATCTGCATCTCATGATAATGCAGCATCTCAAAAAAAAAATTCTCAGGGGCGATGTCAGACTCGATTTTTCCTATCTGCAAATGAAACTGGTTTTCATTAGAGAACATCATTGATCTCCTTTCCGTCCTTGAACGATAAATATTGTATCCAAGCCAGTTTGTTGGTCCAGTGGCATCTAGTAAAGATGGAACTAATGCTAGGAGTTCTGTTTTGCACACCAGAGTAAAGCCGTCTTCACACAGTGTTTGTGCTAATAAGCCCTGGAGTACCGTGCTGATGTTTGGAAGTGGCAGCGCAGAAGTATCAATATAATATGACATCTTGAGCTAGTGTTGTTATAAGTTGACCAGGTTGGTACGGTTATCAGTGGTACCTATCGTCAGGAGTCATTGGTGCAGTCTTACTATAGTGGACCGACTACAAATGAAATTACTGACAATTTCTTTGGTTGTCATTCCACTGACCAGCAGCTTGCCATCACTCTTGTAATATTAGTCAAGACATTTAAAAAAAAATAGTAGCAGACTTTCTTTTGATTAAAAACCAGATAACGCCTTTTACTGGCCTAAACTTTGTTAATTATATGTCATTCAGAGTATCCACGATGAAGACAACATTCTGGAAAAAATATGTCACTTGACATATATATATATATATATAGTATATTTACAATAATCATACAATAGAAAATGGCATGTAATGTGTCATCATTAGAAGGCCAATGTACGTTCTGATACATTCGGAAGTTACTAGAGAGGGAAGGAACATGGGGAAAATGCTGGGACATTCACATATTATTTATGAGGGTTTCCAAGCCAAACAAGAAACATTTGCGGTGATCTGGACAATGACGTCCTGACTGTGGAATTGATCCATGGCTTGTTAACTGGATAGAAGCTGTTATGATGAAGAAAACTATCGCATTCCATATGGGATCATGGAAGTTAGGTACTGTACATATATGCCCAGAACTACCACAGGGTTCTCCATTATGACCTGTGCTGTTGAACTTCTGCACAGAAAAAGTGGCCAGCGCACAGACATAAAGACTTCAATGAACATTGTCATTCACAGATAATATTTTCATATACAGAACTGGATCACACAGACAGGAAATGGCCAGAGATATGCAAGAAGTACTGCAAACATTTCACAGCGGTGTAATGAGTCCAATTCAAGGATAAGTTCATGTGATGCCAGTGTAATATGGTGCTGATTCAATAACAGCATAGCGTAAGTTGACCTCCCTACTGTTGCTATCAATGGATGTAATAACGGCAGACATGACAGGCTGAAATATCATGGGATAACATTTGATCACAGCCTGTCATACAAGCTTCATGTTGAGCAAACCATACAATAATTAAGAGATTAAATAAAAATACACGAGAGTTTTTGTATGGGTTGTGAGAAACAAATATGTATGCCAAATTAAGAAGACATAAATATTGACAAAGTTACATAAAAAAATATCTACATATGAATTTAAACCCTGGAGTGCATTTCTAATCTTTTAAAAGACCAAAGAAATTTTAACATATAAATATGTGTAACATGATAACACTGGAACAATTAGCACACAGGACAAGTATACAGGTGCTTAAGTCTGCTTAAGCTAATGAGTGTCAGAGTTGGAGCCTTTACTTGGTAGCTTCTGCAAAAACTCCAAATATTTTCTCGACACTGTGCTCCCAATTTCAGCTGGGTAACTGTAGAATTGACAGTACCAAGTATTTAATATCATCTTGTAGTGTGCAAAACTAGCTACAGGCAGTAATCTGCACCTGCTTATTTTAAAATTTATGTATAAGATTCAGCTAAATATTGGACAACATATAAACTGCCATAAAATTAGCAGGCTTCAGGGGATAACCCAACAGATCTGGAAAAATAGGAACTGCAGCCTATTTATACAAAATGGTACTGTGTGTGTCAATAAAATCAATATATAGATACACAAAAATAGCTGTTACCAATATGAGAGAAATTATAAAACAGGAAAGAAATACTACTGCAGAACATTCTGGACTTGTGTCTTGACTTACGAGAGAACTGATAGATCAAGTGGTTGGGGTCTATAATTGGTCGAGACTCTGGCTTTGTACGGAGGTAGCACTCGTCGACGACTCTCTGCATGAAAACATGCTGTTCGCTAGTAAGTCGTTGAGTGTAATATTGGTAAACCATTCGACTTGTGAGTTGCTCAGTGTTGGCGCTGGCGGGACTTACAGCAGCACCATCTGCAATGACAAGGGGGGATAAGTCAATAAGGCTTGTAAGCAGGGGAAGAAAATAGCCTTGTACCCGCCAGCTGCAACTGTTTTTTTTAATGTGAACAACATGTTTATATTGACATTCCATCAAGTAAATGTGGATCTCCAAAAGTAAGCATTTGCAGGTCATTCCCTAGAACTAAAGCAAATACTGACAGGACACTACCAGTAAAATATAACAACAGTTTTTTTTAAAATTCAGGCACTTCCTGCATAAGAAACAGCTATCACAGCTATTCAATGTTGAATATCTAGATATTTCTAATACACTCAATTGGATTGCAAGTGTAATGTGGATGATCATCTTTTGAATCATGAGCAGGTTCAAACAAGTTGTGTATAAAACACTCAATTATGCCAACAGCAACTAATGACAGACATCATAGAAAAACTGCATTTTTTTGCCTACACAAGTTTAGACATGAATGTATCAGACTATATGACCACCACAATAGTAATCTAGAAGGAAAGTCTTCTCGTGCAGACATTATATCAGTTAAGAACCACAATTATCTTCTTTCCTCCTATTGTGCATTCATCTAAGTAAGAAAACTGCTTACAATACAGCACCAGTCTTTCATATTATGCAGGAGAAATAAAACAGTAAAAACTTGATCTCTCTCAATGGATGGAATCAAAAAAGTAGAAATTATTGGATACATAGTATATGGCAGAAATAAAATTGTAGGAACAAAAAAAAACATAATGATATTGTGATCTTGATCTCATTTGTCTCATAGAACACTGTTAGCAATCATAGCAACATTCTTCTAGGCTGTATTCAAATAGATATTACTGATACTGGTAACAGTTAATAATGTATCTCCACTGATATTGGTAACAGTTAATAATGTATCTCCACTGATATTGGTAACAGTTAATAATGTATCTCCACTGATACTGGTAACAGTTAATAATGTATCTCCACTGATACTGGTAACAGTTAATAATGTATCTCCACTGATATTGGTAACAGTTAATAATGTATCTCCACTGATATTGGTAACAGTTAATAATGTATCTCCACTGATATTGGTAACAGTTAATAATGTATCTCCACTGATATTGGTAACAGTTAATAATGTATCTCCACTGATATTGGTAACAGTTAATAATGTATCTCCACTGATATTGGTAACAGTTAATAATGTATCTCCCAACTTGGAACACTACAAATAACAGTGAAGTTTACTCATGAGGAACTATTGCGGATACAGACACATTACAAAAAAAAACTGAAACACACTGCAGAGAAAGTTATTGGCCAACTAAAGCTGAAGATAATTCAGTACTTAATAGTAATAAAAACAATAGATCTTCGCGGCTAGTGTTTCAACTGCACTCCAAGGTTTAGGTTGATGTGAAAATACTGTACTACTGTACCTGGGATACCAGCCAGGGGGTGTGGAGGGTACAAGTGCTGAGCATGGGCTGCCAAAGCATGAGGAAAAACAGGTGGAGCGAGGCCATGGGCTTGAGCATGTGCAACAGCCTGGGCATGAGCTACTTCTTGTTGGTGGAGATGGAGGTGTGTGTGAGAGTGTGCATGTGTATGTGTGTGTTGTGTTGCAGCTGCAGCAGCAGCAGCACCAGCCAACTGTAGTCGAGCCACTGGATCATTGGCCAGTGCTGCAAATCTCTCACGATCTCTCTCACGCTCTGCAGCCTGGCGTTCGACTGCCTGACGCTCCTGTGACAGACGCTCCACTGCACTGGCATATGATATATCTGCAACTAGTTGTGGCAGGTTGGCTGCTAATCCTGTTTTGTGCAAATTTGTTTGAGTAAAGACACACAGTTAGCATCAGGAATGTATTTACAATCAATCAAATATAGATAAAAATATTGCTAACTAATCATAAACCATATTTCAACAAAAGAACTCATTACAAATTTATCACAATGCATCTGTTATGATACATTATTAAGCATATTAAATCTCAAGTCTTATATAATGCTCAAAGCGATAGAAAGTTTGTACCAAAATAACTCATTTGAAACTGAAAGTTGTGCATTGCGGTAAGCATCAATTGGTTTATCCAGCCGAACATGGATGTGTCGGGCCATTGATGAAAACAAAACAGCAACACAGAGCATTTCGATTCCCTGAACTATAATCCTGCAGGAAATCTAGCAGGTTATCCAGTAGGATCATTGTCATGCTACAAGAGAGATCCTGCAGAAATTTAAGAATGAACGCAGAAGAAGAAGAATCAGTTTATATTCATACAAACCATGGATGTAATTCAATCCAATATTTTAATGATCAGGTCTTGTTTTCATTCAATTTCTCTAATACCAAGATTTGTTTACTGTGTGTACCAAAATGTACATGTATTTTAACAATGGCTACTCAACTTTTGTCCACCAAAAAAAAATGATCACAGACAAAGATTGTGTGCAGAACTTCATAGCAAAGATATGGCACAGGAGACCATAAACTGCTAATCGAATTAAAGTGAAAGAGGGTGGGAAAAATTTGCACTTTCTCAATGACTATCTGCTAGATGAGGACGCTACACTTGAAGATAAAAATGTACCCAATATTTATAAGCACTTTTAATTAAATGTGATACAAGTAACACTGAACACATGAAGGAAAGATTCAAGAGTGCATTTATCTAGCTAGCAATGGGAACGATTACCATGCATATCATTCAACTGCTTGGCAGACCAAGTATTTATGAGTCTATCTGGAGTACAATAGAGAATTCAGAGATCATAGTGACAGAATTACCTGAGCTGCCACCTCCAATATTTATGATCATACACCCTGATATAACCTAAATGAACTAGCATTCATACCTAAATGGAATGTATCTCACCATCAATTAAACAAACACTTTGGTGTTCACAAATCCTCAAGTGCATAGGCCACAGACAATTATTTTTCATTTATTTTTAGCCTTGAATCACCATAATTCAAGGATTAAATGAGACTTTAACCACCTCCCTATCAATTCATTAACCATCTCTGTAATGTAGTGTTTAAGCTGTTTGCTTTTCGTTCAAGAGGTTGTGTGCCTTGTTTACAAAGTGAATTTATTCTGAGGTCCCTGTGGATTATCACTTGAAGCTACGTAGTTAAGTTACGTGCTATGAGTGATACTCTCGCCTGGTAATGTGCTGCTTCGTTGAGAGGGGCCGAGTACATATGGGGAAACCCAAGTATAGCTAAGTAAACCCTCTATGCCTTTTGTTGAAGGGGTCAGTTCACATTTAGTCAATATCATGGTTGTCCTTGACAGCATAAAAAATAGTGACCATTGTGACTAGTGGCATTTGTTTGGGTAGAAACACACACATTTCACTTTGCTCAAGAGTGACATTGCCACATGCAACTTACACATTTAAAAAACAGAAATCTTATAAGGAATGCTCTGAAATTAAATGATGTCTGAAAAAAATCAATAACATACTGGTATCAAGTTTTACTCCAATTTAATCTGCTACAGAACCCTCCAAATGCTACATCAGGCTTATGATAAACATTCCTTCTTAAGTCAATCAGGAGTTTTCAAAATGAGAACCTTGAGATTTGGTTGAAGATGACAACTGTTCTGGATGTCAATCAACTAGCAAAGTGGCAGAACATGTTGAGTGTTGAGAAATTAATCAATTCAACTCATTCATTAGAATCGCCATAAAACAATAAAGGATCTACCAGAATCTGTTCAACCAGAATCATTTATGGAGACAGTTGCCAAGAGATCCTGAAGAAGCATATTATTGCTGCGAACTTTGTTCTCCCATCTCCAGAAACTTGATCAGAAAAAGTGTTGAACTGACCCTGTAAAAGAACTAACAACCTAATATGCTGCAAATTTGTTGGTCTGCTATTCCACTACTTTGTGATAGTTTTGGAAACCTTATATATGATCACTCTCCTGGTATCTTAGGTACATTCAGCTAGTATGCATCACTCCATGAAGTGACAACTGTGTGAGTTGCTGTTGAAGTCTGAATCTGTCTCGTGGCCAATCTTGTCATCTTATCTTTAGGACTATCATAAGTGATAATAACAGGAAAAGAAGTAGTGAAATTTAAGATAAAGGGGCCCTACTTTGGGACTAAGAAGATATCCAAAAAGAATTGCATGTGGCAATGACCAGCCTTCAAGAAATGGAATTATATGGTGTTTTATTTTAGATATAAGGAAAAGGTGATGGAATCACTGCATTTACCAAGCTGACTGAAGACAATGACAGTCAAATTTAAATAAGATGAGCCTGTTATTTATCTTAGTCTCAGAATTTTCTTATACCACCTTGCAGTAGGGAGCCATTGTGGTATAATGTGAAGTCATTCGCCTGCAACCAGTAAACACTGGTTTGAAATACACTTGTTATTCATGGTTTAAAATAAAAATTACTCTGCTCTTTCACCCAGCCACCAGAATACTAAGGAAGGCACTATCGTTATTGAGGAAGAGCGGTAGGCAATGCTGGTCAGACAGTTTCGGTCACCATTGACAAGGCTGTTGAGCACTTATAGGAAACTGTGATATGATACTGATTCATAACTATAATTACTTTTAGCTTGCAGTAGAAAAGCCACAATATAAAGATACATTTAGTTATGCAGTCTTTTATTTAATAAGAAAGACCACACAAAACAAATACTGGTCTTCTAAGTAAATTTTAAACATTCAATGTGACTGCAATTTATTGTACAAGTCTGATGTGATCATAACTTACCTAGTCTATCCAATTTTTCTCTCTCTCTTGCCAACAAATCACTTGCTAAACTGACAGGAGGATACACCCCTGGGAGATGGGCACCTGAAACACTGACAGATGGAGCTCCATGTTGTAGTAGGTGACCACCTGATCCTGGTGGAAAACTCATGCGCCTCTGCAGGTCAAGCCAGCTTGGATCTGTCAGCTGACCGGCTGCTCCAGGAGGAAGTAGACGCTCTAAACCTAAACACAACAATAGTATCACTATTTGTCCCCATATCTCTATCTATAAATCTATTTATCTTTATGCCTTTCATTGCCCATAGTCCCTAACAAACTTCTTCCATCTTGACCTATCTTTAGGTCAACATCATTGTTTCCAGCTCTTTCTATGTCTTATACATCCTTTGTGCATCTGTATCTAATTCTTTCCTCACTGTATTTCTGGGTCTTCTCTTTTCCCCTTTCCTTTTCGGTTCCAAAATAATGCTTAATAATACTTTCTTTTATCTTCATAATGTGTGTCATATACAATTTGATGTAACTTCTTTAGTTCTTCTCCAAAGTCCAATGGAGTTGGAGTTTGTTTAGTCATTGGTAGTCTTACCATAACATTTCAAACATAGCATTTCTACTCAAGCATCCAGTGTTGAAAATCTGCAGTTTTCTAGCTGTCCCTTTATTGTTCTTTTTCTTAGTCACACAACATAATCACATTTAGATAGGCAATATTACAGGCAGGTCTGTAGGAGTCCCATCATCATTCTTTTTCTTCTTCAGCATTCATTCCCAAACTCCCGCTGGATCTCCCTTATAGCAGGACCATGGTCCTACTAAATTTCCAGCAGGATGTAGTCCAGAGCATGGAAATGCATTGTGTCGCAGTTTAATTTGCACCATTTGCCCGGCACATCTGTCTTCGGAGGTACACATCATCATTCAATAACAAACTCAAAGTACATGACATGCCTATACAGAGAGATTATCCTCTACCCACAGTACTTCATCTATACAATTATGTTTTATCCCTTCTGAGTAGGAAGCTTTTCTCAGAGCTTTGCATACCGAGTTGGAGCTTTCTGTGTATGAAATAAAGCTTTGGGGAAAAACCCACTATAAAAAATGATACAAGAGCTCTATTGCTCATAATACATGGGGATCAAAACACACAAACAACTCAACAATTTACATAGGATATGAAGAAATCCACATTTCTTTCATATGAATCCTAGTGACAAACCACTAGCCAAGGTTCTCAAGTGTCTTTGTGAAGTAGTCCAAAATTAACTTGGAACAGGTAGGAGAAGTTGATATGCTCAGGTAGAAGTTGATTTGCTCAGGTAGTAGCAGTTGATAAGCGCAGGTAAGAGAAGTTGATATGTTCAACTGATTTGCTCAGGCAGAAAAAGTGGAAACATTCAGGTAGGGGGTTCATAAATTGTCAACAATTATGAGTGGGGAAGGGGTGTCTGAAAAGGTTTGACAGTTGATGATAGGTGGTAGTTGACAAAAGTTGATGTCACCAATACTGTTTTCAATACACCAATTAAATGGTTACTATCTGAAACATTATTTTACAAATGTGAAACTAAACATGTATTTGTTTTGTCCTTTTTTTTTGCTACATGGGGAGGGAGATGTGTGTGTTTTGGAGAAAGGGGTATAAAAAATTGTTGACATTATTAATGGGCAGCCCCTTAGGCATGCTCATGTAGAAGAAGTTAGCTAACTCAGGTAGGACAAGTTGATATGTTCAGGTAGAAGCAGTTGATAGGTTCAAGTATAAGAAGCTGATATTCTCAGGTAGGAGCAATTGATAGGTTCAAGTATAAGAAGCTGATATTCTCAGGTAGGAGCAATTGATAGGTTCAAGTATAAGAAGCTGATATTCTCAGGTAGGAGCAATTGATAGGTTCAAGTATAAGAAATGCACATGACTCCACATGGACAAGGTATATAATGTCACAAACACTTATAGACTTCCACAACAACAAGAGTTATTTACTATTAATTCCCAAGAAATTATCATCATCAGAACAGAATACATAAACATCATCGCATGAAATATAGCATCGAAAATTAAACAGAATTCTTCTAGCAAACTAGCGCTAAATATTAAGTATAACTTCTCCTTGTTACAACGAACCCTTTAAAGGAATGAGCGTGGGCGATGTGACATATCCCTAACTTCACATAGCGAGAATCATTTATTACATGAGCCCAACTTCGTGTAGTTCCGTACTGATAAATCTGGGCATAGCAACCGTCGTATCGGTGCGCTGTCAGGCCCTCAGTGACATTATTCGTGGGTGTATCCACCCGCCCGTAAAGGTCCTAAAGGTTAATAGTCTTATCTTATACAGCTATCCCATTCGTCCTAAGATATTTTATTTGCTCCTGGGACATACTACAGAAATATTCTACTACAGAAATATTCTACTTCCGTAGATATTCTAAATGCTCCTGGGACATCCTACTTATGGAATATTCTACTTTACAAAATATTCTAAATGTTTCTGGGACATCCTACTTGTTACTATGAATCCTACCTATTCTACTTTCTACAGTACATAGCAACCAAAAAGAACCACCCACCAGGCTTAAGCTCCATATCCTGCTTCATCTTCTCCCTCAGTTCCAGGTCCCTCAGCTCCCTCTCTCTCATCTCCCTCTCCCTGGCATCTCTTTCCCTCTTGTCTCTCTCAAGCTCCATCTCCAGCCTCTCTCTCGACCCTGGCGGATACATGCCAAGTCGGTAACTCATCAATGGGTCAATAGGGTGGTGATGTGGCAATCCCCCTAAAGAATAGGGTGGCCGTATCAAATCTTGACCAGTGAAACGAAGTAATGACATGTCATCCAAGCTAGCAGCTGCAAGTAGAAGTGATCATGTGTGGTCAATATTCAGAAGACACGTAGCAACCAACAAAACTCACACAACATAAAATATAGACAAAATGACTGGATGTAACAAACAATATATACAACATGGTACACTCTAACATAAATTTTTCTTTGTGTACAGAAGTCACTGACTATGCTTCAACCCTGTACACACATTTTATTATCTGAATTTCATATCTTATATGTGCAATGTCTTTTCTAGTTGATTTTTTAAAAATATTTACCTACTTATGTTTTTAAGTGTTCATTTTCAAACTCCCACTGGATCTTTCCTGTAGCAGGACAATAGTCCTACTAGATTTTCAGCAGGATGTAATCCAGAGAATGGAGAAGCATTGTTTCACCATTTTATTTGTGCCAATGGCTTCACACATCTGACTTTGCTATCTAAACATGTTGATATTTATTCTTTTCCCCCCTTCTTTCATCGTCCCAGTTGCAGACATACTGGTATCTAAACATGTTGATATTTATTCTTTTCCCCCCTTCTTTCATCGTCCCAGTTGCAGACATACTGGTGATGATACCTACGCTGTCCACCTATTAGCGCCTGGAAACATCCATGTCTACTGCAAATATTTCAATGAGTTGAATGGAGGTGTTTATACAAAATAGGGCCTAACATCATTGTTACTATGTGAATCTGGTAGAAAATGACGTGAGAATAGTGAGAAATAGTGAGAAATGGTATGATTCCTCTAGGGACGAATGCCTCGTTCTTGCAAAAATCTGAGAGTTATGGCAGATGTGCAACAAGCAAATTGGATCTTGGCTTTGATATTGTTGAACCTTTTCAGGGACAAATGATCAGCAACAGAAGAGTGAGGTTAGAACAGGTGGTCATTTGAGTTTTTGAAGAGAAACTTAGCAGGAGTTGGTTAGTTTAGTTTAGATCAGAAAACTTAGCATGGCAAGAGGGAACAAAGTGAATTTTAAATTGGATTTAATAAGGAGAAGAAAAGTGAATGGCAGCTTGCTACCGTGTTGAGAATAGGTCTCGAAAACATATGGAGATACACTCCGGTTTTGCTGAGACAACAGTGTGATTGACACTTGAGGATGAAACAGAAGTGATTGTAAGGTAGGACACTTAGAAACAGTGCATATGTAATTTGCTAGCATCGTTGAATTCCATGACAAAATAATTATGCCTGGGAGCAAGTAATAATAGCACTACATGATGAACGTAGTGTATGACCATAATCACAGAGCTATTTTGAGTGTTGTGTCATAAAATAAACTTGAAATGCTGTGTCATCAATTTTCTAGTGATCGATAAACATTGATGTTGTCACCCATGTGTGTCTTAACTTGTGAGCATGTGGCACATGATGAGTGAGTGACAGATGGGAAGGTAAACACTGAATGAACCATTTTCACAACCTTTATTTATTAACATCATGTGGCAGTGTACATGTATGGTCTACAAGTCATCTTCAGATTAGACAGAAGTTTTTAAAGTCATATGTTATGTTTATTCACCGTACAATGTCTCTGGTGGCTGTCTTTTAGGGTCTGCTAGTTATCAGTGTTTTCACATGCATGTGCAATGAAATGCGGTGTCCATAAAGTCTCTGTCCATTCATTTACACTGCTAGTGATACTATGTCACATGAATTGTGGGTATTGAGTGTGGACTTGTGACACCATTATTGATGCTAAAACTTTATGAATAATACTAATGCTCACATCATTCACATATTGGATAAAGTGTAGAGTATAGGGTAGCACAATGCAGTTTTACTTCTACATCAGATGATGGAACTTGTGCATAAGGAAACATCTGCACAAATTTTATGTCTTTCATATATTCACCTTCATTATTCAACACTTGTTACACTACAAATACTCTTTGTTCAACATTTAGCACCATTCTTGGTCAGCTAAACAAATACAAGTTAACTTTGCAGCTATCAGTAATCTGTTGAGGTGGACTGTATATGACAGCACAGAAATACATGACTTTCAATGATGACATACTGAGAACATCTATTATATTTTAAATTCAATGCACAGCGGTTTTATAGACACTGTATATAAGCACTTGTATGTTTACAGTACTTATGATTTAGGTTTTGTCTTAGTGGATATGCCCATATGTTACTAAGCTGGAATCTATCTATCTGTCTACTGTCTTTTCCACAGATGCTATTAGGAATCATGGGGAGTTGGAAGTTTTCTGTCTTTGGCCATATTTGTTGAGTTCCATAGTTAGGCATGGTTTTTGACAATCTCTCTGAATCTTGTCATCTTGTTCTTGGTCTTCCTCTTGCTTTGTAGCCTTTCTTTCTGCTGTTGTAAGCAAGGAAGGCTGGTTGGGATGGTTCCATTCACATAAGGTGTCTGAACTAGTTCTTCTTCTTTTGTTCACTTGAAACATGTCTATATCTGTAATTCTGTCTCCTTAATAAAACTCACTGTCTTTTGTAGTTCATACAGTGTCCCATAGAGTTTTGATTCCAGTGTTGTTTCCTCTGGCCAATATGACTGCCTCAGCGTTTCATGCTCAGAACACTCTTGAAGTATATGTTTGGCACTCTGTGCTGCCTGTCCACATGTACACATGGCCGTGTTGCCAATCTTGAACTTTGTATACATGTGACTGCGGAGTCGGTTGTGTCCTGTTCTGAGACGTAGAATTATAACTTGTTCTGATCTGTTCATAATGTGATAGTCATCTTGTGTTGGTGTTTGTGGCTTTCTTATTGACTTGATCATCTGTTTTTTCCGATGGTAGGTGATTGGTATATCTGGTTGGTCTTCGGCAGCACCTTCTCTGAACTAGTTGATCTGCTGTCTCTCTATATTTTGTTTGAATTATAATCTTTACTATCTCTCTGATGTCTTCGTTCCTCATTCGGTCTCTTCTGGTGACATTTATAGCCTTTCTGAGGTATTTAATCTCACATGTTGTAACCTTTCTCATGAATGTTTTTGTCTAGGGCCATGTCTGGCATGGGTAACATAATGTTGGAACAAAGATGGTGTTTATTATGTTGGTTTTTTATTATTATCACCATTCCAAGATTGTAAACAAAAAATAGAAACACTGTAACCTACGATACATGTCATAAGAGGTGACTACTGCGGTTTTGTAGTAGGGTTGGTTGTCCTACTCAAGAAGGTTCAAGGGATCATAAAGCTATGCTGAAGTTGAATGTGTCAGCCAAAAGGCAAGGCAAGAAATAAAGCCCACAATAATGTTAAGAAAAATAGTGTATTCTTATAAAGTTAACCCTTTAGTTGTGCACAATTTTACTCATGACTTTATCTTATTGCTATTGATGAGTTAACCTGTTTTTGTTTTGTTGTCTATTCCCTCATTACTAGAAGCGATTTCACTTTGAAATCACCAAATGTCAGTACATGTCAATCATTCCATCCATGCAGTATATAAATTCTGGTGACAATAAAGTCAGTAGAGTGGAAGTTCTCTTCTATTGTAGCTCAAGAAAAGGAATCAGCACAGGGGGACAGTCATTGGGAAAGAATTTAGCACAGATGGGATTGGTTACTGAGAACAATGTAGCAGCTAAAGAGTTCAGATAAAAGTTTAAATGAGATATAATTGAAGTAGATAAAGCATGATCCCCTATATAAGACTATCATGCAGGAAACAGCTGAAGGAGATAGAAGAAGAGGAGGGGAAAAAACAAATATGATTGATAATATTAAGAACTAGTCAGTATTAAGATTCTTTACACTTTATACACAGATTTGGATCTTTTGTGTTGATGCAAGCCCTCCTCAAAAATATATGTATTGTGCACTAATCCTAGACATTTTGCATGATGCGGCTGGTCACTGGTCATTTTGCATATACCTTTGTCTGTGGTGCCAGCAAATGAAAAGTATGGAGAACAAAATCACATCCGCCACGATAAATGGTAATGTGTGTGGCACAAGATATATTCTGGAGAAGGGCTTGGTGCATGTTTTCAAAGTGGCATCCCTACAGCTCTTAAGTGATATGTGTTGGATGATGATAATAAAAGTAGAAGGGTATTCAGAGAGATCAGTAAATGCAGTATAGTTTACAATGAAGTATGACAATACATTAGAGACAGTAAAGTCTTCAGTGAAGTAAGATAAAAGGAAGAGAGTAAAGTCTTCAGTGAATTAATATAACAGAAGTGAACTCTCCAGAAAAATGTGTGCCGTACTATCCAAGAAATTGTTTCTTTCTTCAGAAGGTATTTCATGCCCAGAAAAGTCCAACACTCGGAAGATTTCAATATTTATTGAGAAGAAACATATTTCCCAGAGATTCTAGGTTTTCAAATAAAGATAGGACATAGTAAAAGTCCTGAGTGAAACATGATAGAGACAAATCTTCAATGAGTGAAACAAGTCATTCTTGACTGAATGGTTTGTGGTGACAGACAATACCCGCATAAAGGAATCCTCCATGCATACCGTAGACATGTGGTCTTGCATACTCGTGCAGCTGTCTGAGGGCTGGTGTGTCTGCAAATGGTCTGGGAGTATGTCGTTCAGCGTAGCCTCCACTGCTTCCAATGTTGATGCTGTGTGGTTGGTGACTACTGCTACTGTTGCTGCTGAGATTACTGCTACCAGAAGATTTCTGGCCTTCAGAAGCAGAAGTGGCACGGGGAGGAGTTTCAACTCGTTTCTGTCAAATTAGATAAACATTTCTCACATTACACTGTTCTTACAAAACTTAAGATTAGGGGGTTCTTAAAATTCTATTTTGAATGCAACAATTTAGATCAGAATATTACAAAATCTACTTTGCACACAAAGCATTTATATTAGGGATTCTTAAATTTTACTTTTTGCATATATTTTAGATTAGGGATTCTTAAAATTCTACTTTACATACACCACTTCAGATTAGAGATTTTCTTCCTGGGAGTTTCTGGGACCTGAATGAAGAGCAAAGAATAATGACACTGTCACCTGCCAAGGACATAATATGAGGAGAGTAAGTATTGGGGAATGGGGGTTGGCCAACCCATCAATACAGGGTCAAAGTGACCCGGAAACCATGCTGAAGTACTAAAGTACTAAAAAGCAAACTAAATAATAGGAGGGGACTCTGCCCCCACCCCCCATAAAAATATCAAACATCGATAAATAGGAGAGGTAATATTTTTTATCTTCACCTCACCCCCAAGATAGTAAACAAAGACATGTCTACTACCCTGGGAAGTAGGTTTGCTTGAGGACATCTTAAGTTAACGTTTAGCGCATTGTTGTCGCAAAAACGTTTCGAGCAACATATATTTCTTCCGAGCTGTAGACGTGACAGCGAGCATGTTGCTGTGGGCTCTTCTAACAATGAAAAACAGTATTAGATATAAGGATATTCATACTGCGGAAAAGCAGAAACAGGTTAGCAATAACTGAATTTCCTGTTCCTGTACTTCTTGTCATAGGAGGTGGTAATTCAGAGTAGTATTAAAATGCGTAGTCATCACAATAAACATAAACAGTTGTGAGCAGTGTAAATCCAGTTGAAATGGAAGTAATTTTCAATGAAATTCTTATGGATTGTGATGATGAGAAATTACTGGGAGTTATAGACGTAGATATTGCTTCAGTAGCATATATGTCTGGCAATGGAGACACTAGAATTATTGGGAGTTATAGACGTAGATATTGCTTCAGTAGCATATATGTCTGGCAATGGAGACACTAGAATTATTGGGAGTTATAGACGTAGATATTGCTTCAGTAGCATATATGTCTGGCAATAGAGACACTATCTATTTGTTCAGCATGTCTGAGGTATTAATATGATGCTATTATTAGTGATTGCTTCTCTACTGGTTATAGTCATCTCTGGCACCACAACTTTTCTTAAGTTACAAGGTCATCAGATGTATCCGGCAGCATTATTGAGGCGTTTGTTTATGACAGATGATAAAAACACGTTGGTGACAGAAGATACCACACATTTGTCAATTTCAAAGTGGACTGTATGCCAGAACTCCATCAAGAATAGGTAGTCATTTTTGCATGTTTTTATTGTATATTTTTTGGTGTGAATAAATTTCAATTTCCACTTTCTCACATTTCTTGTATCACATATACAACAACAAAATGGACATCATTAGATTCACTATTCAATTCTTTATTTCCACTAAAAAAGTTTTTGTGCTTTTCAAACACTCACCAAAAATAAAGCAAAATGTCAAAAAGAATATGGCTGCAGGAGAAATTTACACAATAAAATGTTAATTACAACCAATTCTGTAACATTGTTAGAGAAAAAAGAGTGAAGATGGCACTGGAGGTCATTATGAATACATGGTGGTGCTGGAAGTGATTATGCATACATACAAGAATGGCAAAAAGGGAGTGACCATAAGTGAGGGAAGAAAGTGTGTTCTGAAAGATCTGAAGATCACATAATCAACCATCTGACACTTTCAGTCTGCATAATCTTGGAAGGCTGCTGGAGAGCAGACCATTTATTGGAATGTCACATGTGCCATAATTCTGGTTTCTAATCAAGAGCTTTATTGCATTGAGAAATATATGACAAAATGAAAACTGTTCAATAAGTAGATCAATAAATAGAATAGTTTGAAATGGTATGATACTACCAATGAAAGTAAAGTAAAGTAAAGTAACCCATAGCATTTATTAATGCCGTAGGGGTGTGAGATGTTAGCGATCTCACATTTCACAGGCTCTGCAAATGAGGGCGGTAGCCATCTCCTCTCCCTCGCAGTCTTTACTTCCCGGATTAATCCGGTACCCATTTAAGGCTGGGTCGACCTGGGAGCCGTTGCGATCTGAAAACATTTCTGCCTCAGCTGGGGAATGAACCCAGTACCACTCATATGCGAAGCCAGTACGCTAACCACTGCGCTAACGCTGCTCCCTAACCAATGGGAGTTCAATGATGAAAGAACTATACAGTCAATAGTTGAGAGAGTTTAAGATATAGAGGTAGAAATGGAATGACCATACATAAAAAAGGCCAGCAGGAAGCATTGCAAGATATTGCATTATCCTTTGACAGTTAGAGGGATGGATAAAACATGGAAAAACTGGAAGGAAATATGATGTTAAAAATTTGTTTAAGACCTGTATCATGCAGGGAGTTGAAAGATGAGATAGAACATAAAACAGAATAATCTTACCTTATCTTCTTTCATGCTTGAAGAAGAATGTGAGGACTTTCTCACTCGCTCCTCCCTCTTTTTGGCCAAATTTGAATCAGTCAATGGTCGGAATATAAAGTCTGTGCGTGAACACTGATTTCTCTCTCCTCTGTCAAACACTTTCACAAATCTGCAAGATAAACAGAGAAGATAGTGCAATAACTTGACAAGAACAATGATTGCTATGGTTCAAGCGCTGAGCTTGTAATACTAAAATGTTAAAATAGCTATAACTCAATTCATATCAATAATAAAATGTGGCAGCTCACTAGTGCATTGCTGGAGTAAAAGAGGGGGAACAAAGAAAAGTAACACAGTTACATGCATGGCATGTAGTAAGAGACGACTAAGAGGGTTAGAAGTGTTGGCTTATTCCAGTTTGCAGGTTCAAAGTGATACAAAACATCTCCTGGAGTCAAGATGCATCAACTTAAAAATGGAAATATCACACATGTATCAAATTGCAATGTCAATAATATACACTTCAATAAATTTGCAATATCAAATAACTATAAAAATTGCTTCATGTAAGTTACAATATCAAATAACTATAAAATATGCTTCAAGCAAACATAATAGAGTACCTACCTGTAGATGTCTGGTCTGTATATGAGTAGAAAAAGTGTTGATGTCCTGTCTACATGATAATTGTGCTGTAGATGAGTAGAAAGTGTTGGTGCCCTGCACTACTACATTATGTCTGAAGCTCTGTTCTCTGCTCAGTTTTGAATTCTCATGTCATAGCACCTCTCCATTTGACATGATCTAATGCCAGCTTTTCCCAGCTGTCCAAAGGTGGTAAAAGCACTCACTGGTGATTTGCATACATCTTTGTATCACAACTTTCTTCTGCCTCTTCTTCTAGCACCCTGTAAGAGTTCGCCGTACAGTATTTGTCTTGGGATATGGCTGCTGTTCATCCTTTGTATATGTCCAAGCTACATGAGTCTTCTGTGACTGAGTGGAAAATTGTTGGAATCCTGTCTCTGTGCAGAACCTCATTGTTGGTAACCATATCCTGCCATTTGATATTGAACATTTTTCAAGAAACGTGATTAACCCTTTAGCTGCTTCATTGTTCTTAGTAAACAATCCCAGCTGTGCTCAATTCTTTCCCCAATGGCTTTCCCCCTGTACTAATTCCTTTTCTTACAAAAATAAGAGCTTCCAAGGTAATAGTTTTAAAAAAAAGTTATATTAGCTTGAGACAAGCTTCTAGTTACCGGTGCTTCTTACGTGCAGAGACCCAATTGTGAGCTCTCTGCCAAGAAAGCAGACAGTTACAACTCTACTGTCAAGTTTTCCTATACAGGAAACACCAGAAAATATATACAGCATCGATTGGTGTTTGAAAAGTACTTGCACTTGGCAATTTCAGAGTGAAATCAATTATTGCAATGAGGGGATAGGCCATTAACTCATCTTAAGCAGTTGGAGAGAGGAACAAGTAAACTTGTGCCTAGCAGTTAAGCTCTTGGAAACGGAGATATCCTTAAGTATATGATATAAAGTTTCCGCCATTTTGCTGACATCTCATTAAGGAGCGATGGATTAAGTGTTCTTATAATTTGTCACTGAAAGGAGCTCCAGGTGTTCAAATACTCCATTTGGCTAGTTCAAGCTGTCTAAAGGTCATCTAAAAATAGAGCTTTTGTAATTGGACATGCTTTTAATATCATTTCTATTTTTGTGTGTTGACACAGCTGGACCTTCCTTGTGTATCCATTTTACCTAGATCTACAAATATGGCTTGGAGCGGATTTAATGAATCCAAAATTAATAAACTATTGGCAGGAAGCTTTTCTAATAACTCTGAAATTTACCTGATGCAGGATGTGATTTAGAAAGTGTTAATTTGCATTGTCATACTAATAGTTATTTGGGGAATATATTTCAGATGATATCTGCAACGCACATGTTTCAAATTCGTGGTCAGACACGTGTAATATAGTATGGTTCCATTTTCATTTTTGAGCAATAATGGTGTAATAATTCAAAACATTGATCCTGTAGACATTTCAAGAATCTTTGAATATCAAATATTATTATACAACATAATTGTGCTGAGACAAATAAATGCTGACAAGCATATTACTGATAGGATATACTTTGTGTCTGGAATAAAATGGATTATTAGGTTAGGCCTATTTGTTTGAAATAATATTTCCTTTTGCAAGACAAATAAAAAGACAATTTTTATGTATATTTAAGGTTTTTACATCTCCTCCATAGTATAAATAAGCATTATGTTTGTAAATTCATATATACAGTAATAATACATTCCAATTGTTCAACATGAGAATGCAGTGAGCAAATTGATTAGGGGGGAAAAAAGTAAACAACCCATAAACTTTTCCAAGTAAATTTAAGTAGGAAGAATGAGGATAAATTTAAATTCTTGAGACTAACAGGAATTGAACCAGGTCTGTTCTTATGGTACTGAATCGTCTTACAACTCTAGTAAACAGATTTTGTTCGTACTTGACTAACCGCATCTAAAAAAAGACGAATTTTTGTCAACACATTCAAACTGTGTACTCAAGTCATTGAGAACGGACCAATTGATTCAAGAACTATTACAACAAAAATGAACATCCCGTACAAGCATTGAAGTATCTTCAGTAACACAAACATATAATGAATACAGATATGTTATAATACAGAGGTAATATTTGGATATGTCTTATGTGGTTTTTTTCCGTAGAAATATTATGCCCAAACTGATTATAAAATAGTGATAATCATTATGATAGTAAGTCAGCTCTTTCCACGCTATTGGAATGACAAAAGGCATCAATTAAATTAGCAGATTCACTGATATGATTAACCGCATGCATGTTGGGTCCACACTAGTTCCTGTCTTCCAATCAAAATAAAGACTAAGTTCTGTGCAAACATGTGGGCATGTAAAATGAAGATAAATTGGAGCATATCGCCACAACACAAAACATTAACAGAGAAAAACACAGAGAGAGATGGTGCTGGACATATTGGTATTGTGGAGTGTCAGCAACAGAACTGATAGAAAACATTTAGCACAAATAGTTGGGGTGGTCATGATGACCAATGTTAGCAGAAATGACACATAAGGAAGAAGACTTATTGCTAGAGATAGTATAATTATTTGCTTCAATGATCACACATGTGGCAACCAGTGCCTGGACTTCTGGCTCAGAGTGAAAAGAATCATTGTCTTCTTTCCAAGCATGTCATTAGAAGTCACCTAAGGAAAGTTGGGAGGTGTGTTGATAATCTGTCACCTGTGAAAAGAATCATCATTGCCACTGCATGTCTTGTCTCAATTTTTTACTTTTTCTTCTATCAAATGATCCCTATGGATGACAAAGATATTCAAATCAGCTGCCATTGCACCTTTGTCTTTTTGTGGCAGACTCTTATGCAACAGGGAATGCTAGTTGTGCTGACACTATGGATGGGTAAACAAATCAGACAGAAGAATGATTAGATAGTTGACCAGAAGTGTGTTGAGGACATTGTAATAATCAGTAAACATCCAGTGCAGAACCCATTGGCGAGTTTCAATGGCTGTCAATATGTATAATTCACGTACAATCATTATGGATTGTGATTCTGATAGCAAGGAATTCTTGGGAATAGCATTGGTTTTCAAATAAGATATGATAACACATTAGGTTTCATTATGAAATGAATGACATAATGGAACAAGTATGGTAATGTATTTATGGGATTGCCGACAACGGTAGGTCCAGCTCTGAAGTACAAGTTTTCCGACAGGGTAAGTTACTTTTGCATGTTTTATTTATTTTCCCAGCTACATTATGTATACGGGGGGAAAAGCAGGAACAAGACTAGTAATAATTGAACTTCCTGTTCCTGTACTTCTTGTCATGTATTCAAGTGTGGAATACGATATTTTCAGAGTTGGAAAATAAATAAAAGTGAGCAATTTTCAGAAAATTCTTTATTGATTTGCTTTTGATGTTTTTTCCCATCTTTACAACATTCTCACACCAACATATGACACATACACTAAAACAAATTACCCATATATTTGCAGTATGAAATTCTTTATTTAAATGCGCACAATTTATTTAAAAATCTCTAAAAACAAAATAGTTATTGTTTCCAAACATCCATCAGAAAAATAAGCACATTTTCAAAAAAAAAGAAGCCAGTGGCAGATGAAAGATTGTGTTATTTAACCAAAAGTGCTAAAGGTTAATGAATTCCACACCCATGCCAGATTCACATTATACAGGCCATTATTATTTTATTCCATATGAACCAGAAATTTTCATCTCCCTTTATATATATATATATATATATATATATATATATATATATATATATATATATATATATATATATATATATATATATTCACTCTTATTTAAAAATGAAAATTTAGCATTATTTTTAAAAAAAAACATATAACAAACTTGTATTAAAACAATACTAAAAAATTTACTTACATTGCAGAATTGCTCTTGTATATCTCCCTATTACAAACAGCAGGAGTGGGTCCAGGTGTTGTTGTACCACCCCTGTTATCATCATCATTTTCGTCATCATCATCTTCATCTGCATCAATATCCTCCACTGTTATTGGCTCCTTTTTCACAACACATTCCATATCAGAGTTGGAAGCAGAACGTGACAGTGCATGGGAGGAGTCTGATAACTGAGACTGGGCGGAAGTTAGAGATGACGAGGCATGTGATTGGTCAGAGGATAAATGGGGTTGTGGGACTTGTAGTACAGGACCTGTTGTATGATGAGATGAGAGAGCAGATGCAGTGGAGGAGGATGAGTGCGAGTGATGAGCATAGGGTTGGAATGCTGCTGGTAAAGATCTTGGTTCTTCTTTTACAGAAGACATTGTCAGCTGCTGTGTTGATTGTGAAGGAGCCAGCCCTCCAACAAGTCCAATCTCTCTGGATTCTCTAAGCACATTCAGGTTACTATCCAATCTAGATTCTCTGTGTAATGAAGTAGGATGACCATCCATACGGTGGGGTGATGGAGGATGACTCCTAGCATTGTCTTTGGTATACGATTCTGGTTTTGATAGTTCATCTGACTTTGGACCATCTCGATGATCAATAACAGTAAGAGGTGGTGGTGGGAGTGGGGCCGTTGTTGATTGGCTGAACCCATGTGGAAGCTTGGCTGGGTTATCTGAATGAGGACGATGAAGTGAGTGAGAGGAGTTTGAAGTTGTAGACAAGTCTGTAGCTTTTTCTGATGGCTTGAGAGGTGGAGGAGGAGAATGTGGTTCCTTCTTAATTGGAATTAGACTTGGAACTGGTGGAGGAGGTTGATGAGGGCTGCCTCCAACTGAAGAAGCTACTGACATGGCTACAGGTGGATGAAGATGTGGGGGCAGGTGTGCTGTCCCAGCATGTGGATAGTAATATGAATGATATGGTACGTATGGGACGGCTATAGGAGGTAAGAATGCACCTGGTGGAGGTACTATTATTTTCTTTTCTGTCTCCTCTGGCTGATCCTGCATCCTGTTTTGAAGATTACCAGAATTTGAATTAGTTACTGCACTGCTAGTGATGCTGCTGGTACCAGTGCTATTGATGGAAGATCCACCCGATGAAGAACGGCTATTCAACACTGTGGTTGATGTAACAGAGTCTATAGATGTCAAAGCTGATGTGGTTTTAGCTGTGGAAACAGTGTTTATACTTGCTGACATATTAAGAGTGCTGGCAGGAATCAATAGTTCTGTCTGTGTTGTCAGAGTCCCACTGGATGATGTCCGGCTAAGAGTTGGTGATGGTATTACCAGTGGGGATGACAAACTGCATACAGGTGACACAATATTACTTTGAGTTTTACTGGCTACTGCTAGACCACTAGGTGTGTGTCCTACAGAACCAATGCCCGGTTTTAACACTGGTAATGATGCTTGATGCTGGGGCGGCTTCGAGTGACCACCAGAAGATGGCAGTGACACTGTTGATGATACCACTGGTGTAGATGTTCCCAGCCCAGTTGTGGTTGTTACAGCTGGCAATGCTGAAGATGTATTTAAATATTGCTGTTGGTATTGCTGAGAGGACTGCAATGTGGACAATATCTGACCTTTGCCTGTGCCGGATGAAACAGAAGAAGCACCAACTGAACAGGTGGTTACAGTGCTGGTTGTGGAACTATCTTGAATTGCACCAGGTTTGCTAATTGGTGTGCCTGATGTTGGTAGTAATTGCTGCGCACTTGTTGTGGGTGGCTGTAGAGGTTTGAAACCAAGTTCTACAGAACTATGACTTGAAGGTCTTGAACTGCTACTCAATTCCTCTTGCTATGATGTAAAAAAAAAAATATTCATTTTTCTCAGCACAAAACTGCAAATGACAATAATTTTAAATACATAAAACAAAACCACATCTTCTGCTATTTATAACTTGACATACTACTATAATAATATATTGTATTTTCTCTGCTTTGCTGTTAGGAGTCGCAGGAATGAATGGATTAGTTCTCAAACTATGGAATATTTAGTTGCTTGATTGTTGGTAATATTGTGACATCTCAGGGCATCGTTTACTCCTTCAATCCACTCGTCTTCCTCTGCCTCTTGTAGTTTCGATCCTCATGTTGTATGCTCTTGCTGTTAGCCAATATGGGTTCATTCTCATTGTGGCCAAACCATTTCAGTCTCTGCTTATCAATATTTTTGACCAGACATTGTAATTAGTTCTTGTATAAAACAGTTCTTGAAATCTCTTTTCTCACATGGTCTCTTTGTGTTGTTTGCTTTTCTTCTTAGACTTTTATTTCATACATAGTAAATTATCTCTCTTGTTCTTTAGTCTGAACATTAGTATGAGGATTGAAATTGTAATTTATCTTTATCAAATACAACAGTAACTTAGATACAAGTATTGGCTCTATGTAGAAGTCAAGAACATTACATTCAATTACATATATCTTACACAGTGTGTTGCCGGGCCAAAAGGGGAGCAAAGAATAACAATGTTTACCGTCCATGTATGTCATAAGAAGCTACTAAGGAAAATATGAGGTGAAGTTGACTATCCTATCTATAAGGATCAAATGACTCGAAAGCCACGTTGAAGTTGGATGTGTCAGGCAGAAAGGCACAAATATTGCAGCAAAACTGTAAACCATGACACAATACATTCCGTTCTCTGGACTACATCCTGCTAATTTGCAGGAATTTGAGAATGAATGCAGAAGAACAAGAATATTTTTACATTTCTGAAATTATGTCTTTGATCTATTGTATTTATTAATTCTGTAATAATCTGATAATTTTTTGTAACATAAATGACAACTTAAATCTGCAAAACAAACCTGATTGGTATCGTCTGAATCTGCCTCGTTGCTAATATCCTCTGTGCCTGAGACAGAACTACTTTCAGTGCCAGATTCAGAATCTGACCTCTCCTGGACAAAAATAAATATAAATGATAGTGGCAGACATATTTGAAATAAATCTTGAACTGACAAGATTTTTTTTTAAATTGAAAAATATGTGCCATAAATTACATACATTTATGATAAAACTTAGACAAGATAAATAAAAAATTTGTATCTGTGATATGTTTGTTACATATAGGGTTACAGTCTCTTTGGGCAGAGGCATGCCCCTTCAACCTATGCTGATGTCTTTCTTGTTTATATCAGAGGGTCCTCATATTTTCATGTAACATAGAAGTCTGGGAGGTATTTTAGTTTTACTCTTAAATAAGACTTTTATTTTAGCGTATCCTGATTGTTTAGGTTTAGTCTTGAGAAGAACACATTTACTGTGGACTAGTGCGGCTTGGTCATCTAGTAGTAGTCCTGTCCTTAATGTTATACGTATCACTGCTTGGTCATCTAGTAGTAGTCCTGTCCTTAATGTTATACCTATCGCTGCTTGGTCATAGTCCTGAAAAGGACTTTATTTTATTATGGACTAGTATAACTAAATACATAAATGTGTATCTGTGATTTGTGTCTTGTTACTACATAAATACAGCCATCAACATTGTAGCCATTTTCTGTATAAGAGAGAATTAGCATTACAACACACACTAACAATCTAGATTCTAGTTGTGATAGTTCATCTGACTTTGGATATACACATACTCATGTAAAGTGATACCTTCAAATCACAATGAGACTCTATTTTCTTTCTCTTGATTATGTTAGATCAAGCAACATCTCAAGATTGAAAGACCGGCTGCACTAGATCTTAAACAATGTTTCAATCCTCACCACAGTGGTACAATCTGCTTAATTATGTACTTCTCCATATTTCCTCACTTTTATCATTGTTCTGTATATTTTCTACACTTGATTTATTTTTTGTCTCTCTGTAACACTATTTCATTATTTTGTCTATTTATTACTTTTATTCCATTTGTCTATTTACTACACACTTCTATTTGTCTATTTATTACACTCTTCTTCCTTTTGCCTATTTACTACACTCTCATTCTTTTTTCTATTTATTACTCTTCAATTTGTCTCTTTACTACACATATATTTATCTATTTACTACTCTTCTTCCTAACTTACTTTATTTACTATATACTTCTATTTGTTCTTCTTCCTAACTTACTTTATTTACTATATACTTTTATTTGTTCTTCTTCCTAACTTACTTTATTTACTATACACTTCTATTTGTCTATTTACTACTCTTCTTCGTTGTGTCTTTTTACTACACTCAATTTACTTTTGTTTATTTACTACTCTGTGCGTTAATTTGTCAATTTACTATACTCTTCTTCAATTTGTCTATTTACTATACTCTTCTTCAATTTCTAACAATTTCTATCTACTACACTCTTCCTCTTATCTCACTTTGTCTATTTACTACACTGTTCTTCAATTTGTCTATTTCCTACACTATTCTTCCTTCTTCACTGATATGGGTGGGGCAACCACCTATGCATTCCCCACCATCCAAGGTGACTGCAATCATTCAGGGCTAACATATTTACATTATTCTGGACTCTCACAGGAAATTATCATCTGCTGCAGTTGCTTTTGACCACATCTCATGTGCCACCAGTTCATAACTGAAGCACAATGTTGTCTGTCAGCTAGGAACCATAGTCTGGACTGGAGCTAATTTTGTTCCCTCAGTGTGATGTGCAATGCTGGGTTCTCTGAATGTTGCACCACAAATGGAAACATAAAAGTACAGATGATATGCTGTAGATCTTCCACAAGAGAAAAATCTCACCATATTGTCATGTCATCTGTTGAGCCTTTACTGTTGGATAATGGTTGATTTGATAGGCCAATAGTCAAAACCTTTAGGCCTTCCACATGACTTAATCCTCTCTTTAACTATAGATACACATAAATTAATGAGACATTTATCAGAACAAGTCCAAATCTAACCTTGCTTACCTTCTTCTTCTTGGCAAGTTTTGAGTTGTCCTCAGAGGCAACCGTTCTCTTCTTTGCCTTGTTTGATTTAGATTCCCTGGATTTCTGTGAACAGAATTAATGACAAAGTCTGTTCAAAATGTATATAATTACCATCAATCAATAACCAATAACCCTTCAGGGTCGTAGGGGTACCACATTGGATGCTTCAGCACACAGAGTCCTCCAGCGAATTCTATCCTCGGCGATGCGGATGAGTGTGAAAATATCTAGCCCTGTCCATTCCTTGATGTTGTCTGTCCATGTCTTTATTTGTCCTCCTCTGCTTCTTCCACCCTCGACAGTTCCCTGCAGTATTGTTTTTGACAAGGAATCGTGCCTGCATACATGCCCGAACCATGCTGATTTTAATTTGGTAGTAATTACCATACTACCAGAGAAAATCTAAAGATTAAGTATTTGTCACAGTAATAAAAATATCCATGTCATGTGGAGCGATCTCATGATGCAGCACCCCACAAGTCAGCAAAACTTTTATGATTTACATCTGTTTCCATTTATTCACTAATATTTTAGTTACTTTATCTAATTAGACCAAAACATTAATTTGCCTATTGTCTTTTATTATTTGTTATTTATATCACATATATTAACATTAATTATATAGAGGCAGCAGAAATGTGGTCTTATAGAAGAATGTTAAGAACATCATCATCAGGTAGGATGCTGGCTGGTTTAGGTGATCATGGTTCTCCCACAGTTCTCTCCAGTATTATGTGCCAGGATCATTGTTGTTTCCATGCCGTGCCAGGTTGTTAAACTAATATTCTCTCATACTCTCACCCTATGTCTCTGTTGTCTTCAATCTTGCCTGTTGTGACTATGTTCTCCAAACCTCCTTGTCTCAAAATGTGACCAAAAAATGAAAATTGTCTGTTTCTTATATTATTGATTAAGCTTCATCTCACATTTGATTCTTTCAACATCTCATACAGAAAAAAGCATAATGTAGATATTTTGAAAGACGTTAAATCAAAAAGAATACTGCTCACCTGCATCAGAAAGTGACAGACCACATATTTTTTTTGGTCACATAATTAGCAGAGGAAAGAAGGAACACATAGTGAGAATAGGCAAGTTGAAGAGCAGGAAGGGTAGGAACGACCAAGAGAAGATGGTTGACAACCTGAATCATGGCACACCACACGGTATGGACCATAAGAATATATTATCATTATTATTTGTATTATTCACTTGTAACATATGAAATATTTTTAAATATAATAGTAAACGACAATGGCAGAAGCCACCTACATGAAATGAAAAGAACGTGGGCAGACGATAAATATAAAAAAGAACATTTTAAAATGTAGAATGTCATACCTGAATTGCTTTTTTATCCTCTTTATCCGTGATGTTGTTTGGTGATTTCTGACCACTTTTACTGCTGTGAGATGTGGTTGTCACTGAATTTAAGCTGTTGGAGGAGGAGGAGGTAATGACTGGAGTACCCTCCAGGTCTGGACTGCTGATGTTATTTTGCTCTTTCTTCTTTCCGTTTGTTGATGACTATAGAGATCAATAAAATATTGCTGTATTTGTTTATGTCTATCTTGCAAAAGGAAACTCAAAAGAGATATCTAGCATGTGAGATATCAACAATAACAAACAAATATTGGGGAACAACTCATGAATTATGGAAGATGGAAATGAGAAATTAAAAAAGAGATTTGTGAGATTGGGATGAATATTCAAGACAGGCAAGACCCTATATAATATTCATTACAGGTAAAATATTGAATATTTTCTTTTCTCTTGTGTCATCTTGCAGTTTCTCACCTGATTCTTACAGAATCTACCAATGATATAATTGTTAGCTGTAGAAATTTGCAGAGTTGGCACACCATTCATAATTACATAGATAGAGAAAAACTAAGTTCAAAAGAGAATCATAATCTAATCAAATCTTTAAAAGAAAATCTCCAGTCACAGGTATTTCTTATTTATCTATGCCTAGTGTCCTGTTTCAAAATGTGCGAGGTTGATCATATAACTGTGCCAAGCAAAACCACAACTGATATAGCTTGTCTTACTGATATCTATTCACTGATAATCAAGTGGAATGTGGATTGGGTGGGGGAGAATGTATTGTAAAAATCAATACTAAATATAACACACATTTTTCAGAACACATAAGTGCATAGTGACAAGCTAAATATAACATGCATAGAGACACAGTAAAACTGAATGGGTTGGTGTGATTAAATTTATAGAACACTATAATAAACAGAGAACAATATGCACTGAACAAGTATGCTAGAGTTCAGCAAATAATACTTGGGTAACTGCTTATGACATGTTTAACATGTTTTGGCAGTCACTTGATAGGGGAGCAAAGAATAACAACACTGTTTAACTTCCATGCATGTCATGAGAGGAGACTATGAAGGTTATGGGGTGGAATTGAAGCTGTAAACCACAATCTATCTCCGGATTGCATCCTACTAATCTGCAGGAGTTTGAGAACGAATGCAGAAGAAGAATAACAACTCCTACTGACTCACTAAGTTAACTCTTTAACACAATCAAAATACTCTCATCATGGTGATTCTGGAAGAAGAAATGGTGTGGGAGCTCACACTGCACAGACTGTTTATTTACTGTTTTGCTTGTGATGTTTATTCCATACTGCTAATTAGTCTTACTTACATTTAGTAAAATATCTTGATAATCATGTGCTGTAAATTTGCTTGAAGTATCATATGGTCATTATTTTTTCTTCTAATGTGTTAATTCTCAAGCTCCTGCAGATTAGCAGGATGTAGTCCAGTGAATAGAATATGTTCTCATTGTTTACAGTTTAGCAGTGATATCTGCGCCTTCCAGTCTCACACATACATTCAACATGACTTCTGTATCACTTTGACCAGCTATGGGATGGCCAAAGCCATACCGAAACCTCCTTAGTCATCTCTCACAACATGCATGGTACGTAACAGTGTCGTTATTCTGTTCTTCCCTTTCACCCTGCCCCCTTGAAAGGTTGTTGTTTTTTTGGTCAAAGAACAAAATATACTGAAAAACACTGAGAGATACCCACAAGAACTTCCTGCTGACAATTGATGACTGTGATTGGATGTGTTTGTTTCAGTACTGTGTTGTCAATACCATTGGATATCTAACAAATGTGTTTCTGCTGAAATATGATAATGTACAAACAGATGGCAGTGTTGCACATAGGACACAGTAAAACCTGCCTAAACAAGATGTGATAGATCTCATGTTCAGTTAATATGGACAGGCCACTAACTTACTGTATTATTGCTGCGCCGCGTGCGCATATTGTGCTTGGAGGAAGTGGTTTCTTCGTCCTCTGGGACAGGCTTGAATAGATATTGCTTGGGGCTGGTAATGGGTGGTGGGGACCCTACCCCAGACTCCTCTCCATATTTCTTGCATGACAAGCGACATTTGGTGCACAGAACTTCACCGTCTTTAACATTGTGCCAATCTTTTGAATCTATTACAATAAAGGACACAATGTGGTCACAAGAGCTGTCATGTTAGACAAAATATACATTAAAAAACATTATATAATACACTGCATATGAAAACACAAACAAATGTTTACCGGTATGTCAGCGGCATTATTTTGTCAGACTCTCAATCCATGATCCGCTTTGATTCAAAATTAACAGATGCATCATGAGTGAATGGAATAGTATTGGGGTTTCACAGCAGCAGAGACTTACTGGGATATATTGCCCTGGTCATGATGGAGTTCAGGGTACTGAGAAAGCTGATGGACTGGCTTCAAGAGAACAGGTCTCAATATAGATAACATATGGACAAGGAGGGACACTTTGAACTCCCTACATATGGACAAGGAGGGACACTTTGAACTCCCTACATATGCAGCTTTTAGATTAAAGCACCATAGTGAATGAAAATGTTGTTAAGAGGTTGAAGGAGTTTAGAACAACTTTGCGAGACAGTGGAGGAGGATGATTAAGGGATAAGAGGAAGATACACAATCAACTGACCACGGAAACTATCAGGGTACATATCATCACCTTCTGCTGAAAAATACAGAGCACATATCGGAATGTCTAGAGTGTACCACTGATAGTTCAGAAAATCTTTGATCATGTGTACTGGTTATCTCTTGTCCAAACCAATAAACAAACAGAAACAATGAGATTATTCTTGAATTAGACTACAGTGTCATATCCTGTGACAAGACAAGCCTACAAGATTGAGATATTTTAGAAATGAATAGCATGATCACTGGAAAGTGTTATGCATGACTTTTTTTTCTAGTTAGTACAACATAAGAGATGCTAAGAGAAGCTGTGAGGTAGAAGGTATAACTACATGAAAGAACTTATGTAAATCACAGCCCAATAGATCAATAAACATGATGTTAGTGAAATGAGAAGGGTCAATAGCAGTGAGGAAGTCATACAAATTTGGATCACATTGCCTCTGTGGGTGAGATGTATTGAGGGCGTCTCGAACAAACGAGTTACCCAATAGTTAAATTTCAGCTGCAGGTAGTTGAGCATCTGGAGCATTCAGAAATAAATGGCAAACTACTACACACAAATACTCCCTAGAAAAGCACTACAGTCAAACAATTTTAGTCTGGTCTCTATGTCAATAATAATTGTACTTATGTAAAACACAGGTTTTTTTTTAAATGTCCCACTAAGACATGACGGACTATCACTAAAACTAGGAGGTTATAATGAGCAAACAAGAAAACATACAAATTACAATACACAAAACATTTTCTATATTTCAACCAAAAGGTTTTTATCAAAATACGCACAAAACATCAAAAGATGACAAATGGAAATTATTACAACACACAAAACGTGTCCAAATGAAATAATCAAACTGAAATAAGTCAAAGTGAAACTTTGTACCACTACTCTCATATAGTGAAACTTTGACTCCTAATTGAAATGAGAAAACAGACTAAGAAATTCATCAATAAATTTACAGATGCAAAGAGTAGACAATGAATATACCTCAAGAACATTTCTAAATATAATGAAATATCAACACTGAATAACTCAACCTGGTACACTTCATATAACAAGCAATGTTAACATAAACTAATGGAGTGGTGGACATAACATTCCCACTTCAATCGAGATATACATGAAGGGGGTGAAATATGTGGGGGAAAAAAGACTTGGATGGGCAATGGAAAACACTGGGAGAAAATCTACAAATATATTACCAGTGAAATTCCAAAGACAACATAAATCTCCTGGGAAAGAAAGATTAAAAGTACATTCTTTAGGCGTTACACCTATATACAGTTTAATAATCACTTCAACAAAATGCAACCATAGCACACCTAGAGTGCAGGTTGTGCACACATCACATGTCATTGTTGAACATTAACTTTTTGAATGCCATGCACAGGATATTAGAAGAATGATTCTTGCTCCAAGGTAGGATAAAGAGAACAACCACTTAAGAACAAAACAACAGCTCACAAACATATGAATAATGGTTGCTAGTGTACACTGTTGTCACCAGTCTCATCATCTTCATTTTGTAGTAAAACTATGCCATTATTAGGTCTACCCTATTTTTCTCTGTATTGTTCCATCAACAACCGCATTTCCTGCCAATGAGTCTGCTATTTCATTGCCTCTGACCCTCATGACCAGGACAATATATCCATTTAATACTCTGTTTAATTGTGTAACATACAACACAACTAGAAAGACTATTTCATTCAAACACAAACTCCATTAACTAAAAAAACAATAAAGAACAAAAAATAGAATGACTGTTATATAATTTCCATCACATTTACGTCATTGTCCTTTAGAAAAGGCTAGCCTGGAAAATGCATTTTCACCATCCTCTCTCTCTCTTAACATTACCAAGGATTTGTACGTGCCGCCTGTCAAACTGAAATCCTGTCGTGATTTAGGATAAGGAAAGCTCACAAGCCTTGCTCCACGCTGCTAAAAATCAATACCAGCGTCTCACAATAAAGGACAGCTGTAAGATGCATTAGCATGTACAAAAGCTTTGCTTTTGTAATCAATTCACAACACGGGTCTACTCCTCCTACTGCTGTGAATGCTCCCTGATATTATCTGAAGCACAACACTCCCTCAAATTACAATCTCCCACAATCTCATTACACTTAGTAATGATGCTTAAGCTCCATCAGTAGCACTACTCTCTTCATAGCTGGAGACTCTTTTCATACATACTGTTAAATCAATATGCAGGGCTAAGAAAATCTCCTCTCCATCTATCAACTAGACACCATTTTTCAACACTTGTGAAAAATAGATATGTCTTTTGCTGTAACTTGATCCTGCTCTGCGGTGATGTGGTAGAGTGCGAGCCTGTAACGGCCAAGGTACCGTGTTCAAATTCTGCCACAGACAATTGTGCATCCGAACCGTTCAGAAAGCAACGGCACACTACTGAGTGTTTTTTATATTGCATACAAAAATCACTACAGCCAAAAAATGCTGGGTTGATGGCTATATCCGGAATAGGATAAGCAACCAATTTTAAAATTTGGTACATATTGGTGTCAAAAAATTTTTCTGCTTTAATTTTCTTGACTATAAAAAGATTTATAATTTCCAAGAAGCACACTACCCCAGCATGTGACACCACAGTGAATGGCTCAACAATAAAACAAGTTCACAATTTAGATACCTGGTTACCCTGACATCAGATGGAATAAGTAAATAAAAAACATGAAATAAAAAGGACAAGAAAAAGCAGCCTTTCACAAAATAAAAAAAATATCCTCTGCAACAGGTCTCTCTATCAATAGAATTACAGAAAATAGAAGTAAGGAAACGAATCACTTCCATGCTACACATGGAAACAAATCATGGACAATAAATAAACAAAAATGTGGGGGTGGGGGGGGGGAAGGTCACAGAGTTGTAGTTCTTCATAAGAATGTAGAGAGTTTCAAGGACAGCTAGAAAAACCAACAAAGACATACTGAAGGAGATTGACACCAAAACAGAAGTTACTTAATTTTAGAAAGAAACAGTCCACATTTATTGGTCACACAATGATACACAGTTTAAGTACAATGTAAAACAGGCAAAATTGTGGGGGGAAAAGCAACAGAGGATGTCAAAGAAAATAGATACTGGACAGTTTAAGGTCATGGCATTGTAGAAAATCAGCAGTAGAATTGATATGAATTACTGCAGATAGAATGTTGTGGAGATCAATGATTGCCTGTCACTCAGAATGGTACATGATGATGATAAAAAGAAAATAGATTTGTCCTCAAGTATTTTCTACTTTATGAACTAACTTTACATATTAAATAAAAATGGTTTCTCCCAAGAACAATCACTGAAAACCAGTATGCACAACCACTGTGAAAACTAATAGCATAGCCACTGTGAAACATTTTAAATACAATCACTAATAAACATCCACTTAAAAACTTCTGAAACAACCACTTTGAAAACTATTGTGCACAACCATAGAAGGAAATTCTTCAGAGAACTGCAATATAAACTTCTTTTGAGAACAACCACTGTGGAAACATATTCTAGGTCGAGTAACTGTGGAAAATTCTTAGTTGTTCTAATACTGATAGTATAAACATATATTTTGCAATAGATGAGGTTTTGGTTTAGATGAGATTTGAACTCAAATGTCTAGTAAAAATAAACTCTGACCAAGTCTGACACCATATTCCCCAAGAATAATAAATATTGTTTATCAATCTTCCACTCTCAAGTTTCCACTGTTCCTCAAGTCATTTTTCTCTTTACATTAAATTCCTGTATTACACAAAGGATTGACTTCATTGTGCTCAGGTTACCCCATATATACTTCATCCCTCTAAACATAGCACATGTGCTTGCCGAGAGTACCACTCATGGCACATATTCCATAGCTTCAATTGATAATCCCCAGTGATCTCCAATCAAAAATCCACTTTATAAATAAGATAATGTGAGCCAAATTCTAACCCGTGACCTCTTAAGCACAAAGTGAATGGCTTAACCACTGCGCCAGAATGATCTTGCTCTTTGCTATTGTAATTAAATTTTTGTCCCTATTATTATTTGGTACTTCTTGATACCACAAAAATTGTTGTTTTTATTGTTTGCTGTATCAGATCTCACTATAGCAACACCACTTAGAGATGCTGAGAAAAGTATTATCAAATGCCAGATTATAACATGCACTCTTCATGCAACAATTCTACATGAGTAGAATAAACAATGTTTATAAATTAGTTAATATCCACAAACAAATCTGCCACATGATTTGCAACCAAACTTAATCATGCATGATTAAGTAGATATAAAGTAGATATTTTATCTATTTAAAGTAGATTTTTTTTAAATATGCCAAAAATAAAGTTCATGGCCAGCAATCTTAGCTATCACTTGGTTAAATTTGATAACTTTGGCCACTATAACACCCCTGTCATATCATATGTCCTGATGAAGTAGTCACTAGCTCGGACATACAAATTTACAAGTAATGCATCAATACTGTCCAAAATAACATTTTGTAAACTTTGTTGGAATCTCCCTAGCATAGATAATTAAGCAACTCATATGTGCTTAAGAGATTGCGGGTCGAATCCCACTCGTCTGTCTTGTTTATAAAGTGGATTTTTATGGAGATCCCTAGTGGATTTCGGAGATTATTTATTGCTTGAAGCTATGAAGTTACATGCTATGAGTGATACGATCGGAAAGTGATGTGCAACTTTGCTGAGGATGGAAGTGATGGGGGGTGACGTGATGCTGATACACTGAAGTCAATTTTCTACACGTTTGGAGCTTTTAAAATTTGTTATTCAGATATTTAAAATGTGGCATGAATATTATTTTAAAGAAAATTTCAAGACAAAAATATATTAGAAGAATTTATTGTTATCTGCTATGTAGTGTGCTACCTGTTTTTGTAAGGTTTTCTTAATGGCTTCGTGAGTCTTCTGTACAGGTTTTCAACTCAACCCTTTGACATGTATCAATACCGTGAGTGCCTTACTAATGGGTGAGACAACTAAATAAACTAACTTACTTGTTGTAAAACAGCGTTGGCATATACTGGTTACATCTCTGCTTCCCTCACTCTCCTCCGACTCCTCACCAGACTCACTTCCTGAGCTCACTGTAATAAAAATACACAAACAGGAACTGATAATTGGTGCTCAACCAAAGCCATGTGGACCAAAGCGTAACTCTTAGAGAACAAAGGTAGAAAGGACAGAAAGACAAAAATTACAACTGTGGTAAGACAAACTTGCCTATAGTTGGCCACATAAGGTCACTATATGAAATTATATAAAGTAAAAATATTTACACATGACTTCTTTAGACTAGGCAGTCAAAGGGAAAAATCATCTAGCATGACCATTAAAAGTATTTTTTTTTTTAATATGTAATAAATTGTATAATTCACTCCTGCTTTTTTAAATATGTAATAAATTGTATAGTTCACTCCTGCTTTTTTAAATATGTAATAAATTGTATAGTTCACTTCTGATTTTTTAAATATGTAATAAATTGTATAATTCACTCCTGCTTTTTTGTGCTAAAGAAAAATTTTCAGGGTTTCGGGAGGATTTTTAAAATAATTAAGTAGATGTGGGGAATTTGAAATCCCCTGGATTCTTGGGTTATTTACAAGGAAAGGGGGAACAACAACTGACAATAAAAAAAGACACCTACCCCTTCCTGATTATAATTACCAGTTTACATCCTGTAATCAATATCAGCCATTTGTGTGTGCCCACATGAATGCCTTGTGTACAAGGTAAACTAGTGCAATATGTCAAGCTCTCTATTCTCGTCATACACTACATCTGGTGGCTGTTTGGGCATCATTAAAGTGTGCATGGTCCGACAGATGGCTACGCGAGAAATTAACCCCCAAGTTACTCACTATACAAGATAACAGCCTACAAAGAAATTGTTTGCAATGCCCTAAGTTTTATTATACAGAAGAAATATGGAAAAAAAACCATGTCCGGAAGGGTCAATTTTCTAATCATATCAGCATAATAGAGATAGGCTATTCACTTCTGTATCAAGGTAATCAGCTGTTTACTTCTGAGCCACAATTAACAATTGCTATTCTATAGAAGGCACGTCTGTTCCAAATGTTATTTGTGTTTCCTGGGCCCAAAAGGGGAGCAAAGAATATCAATACTGTTACCTGCCCAGCATGTTGTAAGAGGCAGCTAAGGAGGGTTTGAGGATGGAATTACATATCCCATAAAGGGTCAAAGTGACCCATAGACAACATAGTCAGATGTGCCAGACCTAAAGGGTGGAATTAACAGCTAAGCTGTAAACCATGACACGGTGCATTACATTATCTGCACTCCATTCTGCTAACACGCAGGAATTAAGGCATGCAGGGGAATCTTTTTGGCTGTGGAAATAAAACCCGCTTTGCCTAGCTGTCGCAGCGAGGTGTACATGAATAATTTGTTGTCTCACAATGTGGCCAAAAAATGAAGATCGTATTTTTCTTATAGATTAATATATGTCTCGCATTTGACTCTTTCGACACCTCCACATTAGTTTTCCTAGCAGTCCATGGTATTCTCAGCATTTTTATGTACAAATTACTGCTTCTAATGTGTATATATTATACTGGTACCGTATATACCTTATAGCACATAATACTATTATCTGGAAAGGTGCCAGTATTACTACCACGTTCCAGAAGATTTTGTCTCACTTGTGTTCTTTAGAGCCTACATTTCTATTAGTTATACTTCAACTCCGAAAAACTACCCCAACAGCATAGTGCCCGATGCTCAAGTAGGTTTATACGCGTAAAGCAAGCGCCATATTGTGACTAGCTCTTCATCAACACAGAAATCGATCGCACCGTGCGAGAAACGTGTCGCCTTCGGTCAGTCTGCATTATGATCGGCAAGTGTGAAAGCCTTTCTTTATAAATGCTGTGAACGCTGCCATGCTGGGCTCAACAAAACACAATGACAAAACGTCAAGCGGAAACAAATGGCAATTATGAAGTTGCGATTACCCACTCTGGTACAGCTCTGTATCAGGTATGAGACGTGACATGTCCATGTGTAGGTTGTTTGCTTCTAGTTATTTCATTGCTCCTTTTGGTTCTCGTTTTGTATAGTATTCTCCTCCCCTATCCGGAGAATATGCTTCCTAATTGTGTTATTCATTTACCCATGTTACATTACCAGCATTCTTGTTTCTGTGTTGTGTGTTTCTAAGAAGACTTAAATGGTCATTTTAGTACCAATGGCAAATGGTACTTACTATCGTTACGTGTTTATGATCATCGAGGAGTTTACATACACGTGTTGTTGTCTGTGTCTCGATTGACTTGTTCATATTAATATTATCTCGGCAATATACACAATGGATGTCTGGATTAAATCTGCACCTATTTTTGGGATGCGGATCAGGATAAATTTGAAAACGTGTTACTCGAGTTGGAAAGCGATTTGGTGTCAGCTGAACGAGCTTGGTTCAAATCTAGTTTGATACCTTCTGATTTCCACCCATCAGTATGAACAGTATAGTGGGGCAGGTTCATTTCCTGAATGCCAACAAATATCACCAGGGGTTGATGAAGAAAGTATATGCAACCATTTTACATCATAATGTTGGGTAATGGATTTACTGATTGTTAAAGCCCATCAAAGATGCATGTGTCGGTTCATTGGCGCAAATAAAACGGCGACACAAACGCATTTCCATTCTCTGGACTACATCCTTCTGGAAATCTAGTAGAACCATGGTCCTGCTACAAAGGAGATCCAACGGGCGTTTGAGAATGAACGCTGAAGAAGAATTGAAGAAAGCAAACCGGGAACTAATTATACGTCAACGGACTATTCAACACTACTTTCGTATTAAAAGTAAATATTTGGTGAACGGAATGAGACTGAATTTGCTTTCTCTGTCCGACACACAAGTCCGTATATACAAAAAAAAGAAGGGGGGGGGGGTGGTTTAACTTGCAAAAATAAAAACATGGCATTTAGTACTAAAAACGTATCCAAAATATAACACCAATCTCGTAACAACATTTCGCAAAGAAATCAAATTTCTTGTCAAAAAGAGATCACTTGCACACGAAAACGACCGAATGATCTTTCTTAAGGTAAAAACGCTCTCCTTACTAAAAAAAAATGTATCAACGGCTAGGCCGAAACATCCTTGCTCAGCACAACGGCTAGGCCGAAACATCCTTGTACAGCACAACGGCTAGGCCGAAACATCCTTGCTCAGCACGACATTGTGGATCAATTTACGTTCTACGGCAGTGATTCCCAACTGGAATTTCTTGTATTTGATTTATAAGTTACAGCTTCGACTTGTTCTAATATAATTAACATGTTATGAAGAGATAAAAGTTCCAGTGTCGGGAAACTGAAAATGGGTGGCTGGAGTAACACAGGGCAAATATCAAAATGAACAGAAACAAGCATTCATGTTAGCAAAATAACTAGGTATGTTTCTAGACCGAAATCTATCCACGCCACAAAAAAACATCTAGAAGCAGCGTACATCATTCCATACGCGACTAAAATAGTTGCGATTTCCAAGAATATCTTATAATAAATTAATAATTTAGCCATAACCTGAATAGTACATTGCTTTTTTAAATTATTGTTTAATTGTTACGCCCCATACTTATGCGTGTAGTAGTTGCTCGTCTAGCAAAATGTGAAAGGTACAACTTCTACTGCATCAGAACAGTGACCTATTTCGCGAGTTGAATTGTGAAACTGGTTCACAAATCCTAGGAAGCCTAGGAAGGTAGCAAATGATTGCAAAGACCATTTAGAGCGTAGAATTATATCAAAGCATTTTAAGGCTACATCTAGGAAACAGTCTGTAGATTGCCGTTGCTTCTTAAAAGGTCCAGTTATCTTCAATCATTCTACGTTGGTTTTGTAAGGCACACTCTCATAACCTCTCAGCTACAGCGCCTGACTATCTTAATTAACAAAAGGGCTCAAAAGGCATAGAGGATTTGACTTCATTCTACTCGGGTTACCCCATACGTACCCCGCCTATCTCAACGCCGCTTGTCGAGAGTAAAACTCGTAGCACTTATTCCGACACTTCAAGCACTAATCCACAAGGATTTCTGAAAAAAATACACTTTATAAATATGACGATGCGAGACGGATTCGAACCCTCGACCTCTTGAGCACAATGTCAAGGAGATTCCCAACTAAATTTTCAAAGATAATTAGTCGAAGTCAGTCAGAATCGTGAACTTTAGGACGTAATACCTGCTTTGGTTGGCCATGTCTCAGTGATCATTATAGGTACCAAGCATTATACAACAACTAACGGCGAATATTAAGCACACAGTAATTGACCTTGACAGCAGGTAGAAGTTAGTAAAATTAATAGCAAGTGAGTCTTCTTAATTGATAGAAATAAGCAATGAAAGCTATAAATCAATGGGGGGAAAATGAAAGCGTACAGAACAAGTCGCAGGTTGAATAAATATACCGAGGTCGAGATATAAAGAAAATGTGGACATGTAAATATAGTGAGTTATATAGTGATATTTCTCTGGAACTCGGGTTCTTTAAAAAAAAAAAAAAACTTTCGTTACTGTATGTTTTCCTGTGAAGGAGTGCAGAGGGGCTTCCTATGGGCTGTGGAAATAAAGGTCGCTTTGCCATAGCAGACGCCCCGACATGTACAGGAAGGATTTTGATTGTACCTCCGAAAGAAAAAATCCTGTCCCAACCGTGGATTGAACCTGAGACCACAAGAGGCTGAAAGAGCCGACACGAAGTACCCATTGCAGTGCTCAATTAAATATTTCAGATTGTTGAAACTATCTGTGTCAGACCAATGTTTTATAGTTGACATGGCACATACTTGTGGCAACAGGACTATACAAAGTAGTATGACACCTTTCATAGGTTCACGGTAATCTTCTGTAATCCAAAGCTATGATCTCTTGAGGGTAGTACTATGACATGGAATTTTGGATAATTAATGCCGTGTGCTGTGTTTCAGTTTATTTATGTACCATCTAGGTATTAGCCGAACACACATGAAGAAAACGAACGTTTCCATAGTCAGTATTTCGTTCATCCTCAAACTTCTGCAAATTAGCAGAGTGTAGTCTGGAGAACGGGACTCGCTGCGATATATGTACCTCTCAACCTCACACATCCAACTTAAGCGTGGCTCCTGTGTCACTGTGACCGTACATGGGATGGAACAGTCAACTCCACCATATAACCGCCGTAGTCACCTCTTACGACATACATTAATGTAAACAGTGCTACTATTCGTTGCTCCCCTTTCTAGCCATTATCTCTTAAAAATGTTAATTTGACGTTCATCTGTATACGTGTATCCTCTTGTCACTATAAAATGTGATCTGGGCAGATTGAAACACATTGTACAGAAATCATCTGACTCATATTATAGTAAAACGTTGCCGAAATGTTAATAGAAGTGCTACAGGCGTATGTCAAAAATGTGCTTTAGTGAACATAAAACAAATGTATTTGTGGAGATAAAATACAACACTTGTATGTCGACAGCAACCACTGTTGTCAATGGTTAAACGTCGTAAAGTTTTCGTGGTTTAGACATATACCGACATAATTCGTTTTAAAAGACGGAGTTATGACTGCAGGTTAACATCAGCGCACACCGGACAAGAACATAGGTGCTCCGGTTCCCTTCTAATTAAATACATCAGTGTATCGACTAACAATTGCAGTTCTATTCCGATGTATCAGTCTCTTCGTGTGTATATATATATATATATATATATTAATAAATGCTATGGGTTACTTTACTTTTTTACTATATATATATATATATATATATATATATATATATATATATATATATATATATATATATATATATATATATATATATATATATATATATATATATATATATATATATATATATATATATATATATATATAATGTATCTCTTTACGGGATGTTCTGATATTTATACCAATCTCACGTAGTCCATGAGAGCGACCATGATCATGATCCAATGATGACACTGTTGCCATGCGTGTCAATGTATCTGTCAGTGTGTATATTTCAAAGATTATCCTGCACGGAACAGGTGCCGATGAAAGGAAAGGAGATGGATACAGAAAATCATGACTTGGTAACATCAAGGAGTGGTCAGTGTGTCATTTCTCAACACCAGTCCGTATGACCGAAGATATTAATGTTTGCCTTGTGCTGATGTTTCCAATGGGGGCATATCTACGACTGTAACGCCGATCGGGTTTTATTATTATCATTTTGAACCATATAAGGTATGGGGGATGAGAAGATCCAACCACTTTCTTTTTGTTAATACAAAGCTATTAAAGAGATGCGGCACATTCAGTCTACCTCGTTCTCCTGTTGGGAGTAAAACGCTGATATCGATTTCTTCCATGAACTGTACTGTGGTCAGCAATTTCCTAGACAGCTCCCTAAAGTTTGTCCGCCAGTTGTTTCAGTTGACCATTGTTTTCTTCATGTGTTTAGTGTTATAGTGGGCAGTTGTGTAAAATATGTTTTGTGCAGATTTCCCACAAGGGCATATATCGATATGTTTTATTATGCACTCTCATCTTGGATGATATGACTTGGCAATAATCTTACTTGTTTATTTTACGCACTTATCCAGATACAAGATTATTTTAACTAAAACTACATCGCCAGCGTGTTGACGAGACCCGAAAGGGGGAGCAAAGAATAACAACAATATTTACGTTTCATGCATGTCGTAACTGGCGACTAAAGAGGTTTCGGGGTGGAGCTGGTTGTCCCATATCATATATGGTCAAAGTGACCCAGAAGCAATGCTTAAGTCAGATATGTCAGGCCAAAAGGCGCAGATATCACAGCTAAAATGTAAATCATGACATAATGTATTCTGTTCTCTGACAACTTCCTAGTAATATGCTGGAGTATGAGAACGAACAAAGAAGAAGAAAGACCACATTCCTGGGCTGTCGTGATTCAGGAAGGTTGACTTTGAAATCAAACATCATTAAGATATTGAAGTAGCTCAAAAACATTCTATTGGTGGAAGCATCAATAAGGTGCAGAAATAGCAGCAACGATGTAACAAAATCATTGCACTCCGACAGGTGCCTATGAGAATTAAGAGACTGCTGAGGTATATATGAAAAATATAGATTTGGGATTCTATTGGGGGGGGGGGGGGGCCTTACCATCCACACACTACTGTGGTCAGATTCACGCCAGCTTTTTTTTTTTACTTTTCTAGATTTGTTCTTGTATCCATTTCCTGAGGAAAAAATCATACTGGGACCTGTTAGTGATATTTTATGGGCTGCAAGACCATACTAAAACCGCAGGCAGTGGGCCGCAACACATGGAGAATAAAAACCGCTGCCCTATGTGCTGTCTGCCGCACGAAAGGAACAAACTAAGTAACATATTACTGTTTGATTGAGCGGGACAATGTCACAAGATAGGGGAGTTTTGTACTCCGAAGCGGACTTTACCACGCCGAAGTTGCTTTCTCTTTTTCTTCTTCTGCGATTAATCACTATGCGTTCAGTTATATATTGGTTAATGTATAGATTTGTTTGTTTTAGGCTGCTATGGGTCCCCAAAATGTGATTTGCAGAGATGCTCCCGTGGTTCAAACTGCGAACAGTGAAGATGAAAGTCATGCAGTACATTCTCTAGCGTCTGTTTTGTTGCTCCACAGATGCAGGCCGCAGAGTCGCTGATGCCGATACATTCAGAGACATGTTGCAGATAAAGATTGATTCCCATGCTGAAGCCGGAAGTGTTAGGCCAAAAGGCGCAGATATCGTATTCAGGCTGTAAACATGACAACACATTCAATTACATGGGCTACAGCCTGCTAATATGTATGAATATGAGAATGAACAAGAAAAAACAGTGGGTTTTCTCTTAAACATATGTCTTTAGTAGACGTCACGCCGACAGAGATCATATAGCGATGGGTGGCTAACCTCACTCCAACTATCTTTAATCGTTTCTTACTATATGCATGGCAGGTGGTGGTGTTATTATTCTAGTCGGCATTGAGAGACACTAAAAACCGCACAAGAGAAGCCAAGATGAAAAACATTCACTCCGTTGTTCAGATTGATTCAATGTATTTAATATGCCTTGTCGGACTGCACTGGAAAAACCAGGAAGTAGTGGAATGTGTCATGTAACGTATTCTCTCCAGAACGTCGTCTTTCCAATGAACTCACTGAACCCTTCTTTCTTGGGCGAAGAAGTTTTCATTTTCCAACGACGTATTCATGCTATCGTTAATGTCGTCAGTCCATGTCTTCTCGGTCTGCCTTTCCTCCTCCGTCCAGGTGCTCTTGCCCTTCATTATTTGTCTCTCTAAACAGTTGTGCCTCTTTATATGACCGAACATGTGTAGTTTTCTTTTTGCTATTGTGTTTAGTAACCAACACTGGAATCTTCAATATGTTTATAATATATGAGTTTCTCCTTTTTCATTCTATGATATTCTAAGTATCTTTCTGTAGCATTTCATCTCAAAGGCGTTGATCTTCTTTGCCGCTGTTTTACTTAGGGTCCATGTTTCACAGCCGTATGTTGCAACTGGAAAAATACACGTTCGTAGTATTAGCAGTTTCGTTTCTATTTTGTTGAAACGAAACTTCAATGCAACGAACATTTATTTTTACGAGCATTCCACTATTAGTGGAATGTAGACACTTAACTACAGCACACGCACAGATATGAAATTCAAAACAAAATATCAACAAGTGCCAGCGATAAGATAATTTCACTGTACCAATAGCGGTACTTTCAGATTTTTCTTGAACTAAGAACGTAGTTACGGCACTCACCTTTAGCTAAGTAACTGGAAGATAAACGACACAGTAAATTTAACAACCTCAACTGGAACGCAAACTCAAACAATATATTACATAGATGTAATATAGCAGTGTTTCTCATGCTCATTTTTGCTTATGGTCCTCTTATGAGACCATTTCGTTTCAGTGGTCCCTCTGGTGTCCGTAAACAATCATTGACTTTCTTCACGGATCACTAAAGCTCTATAAGGTTTATCAACCCATATCATATAAATAGTTACTTTATTGTGTCACTTCCCCAAAATCGAATTTTTAATTGTAGACCCCCAGAATTTATGTTGAACATAAAAATGGAGCGATTTCGTCACAAATAGCGACTTAAGAAAAACACACCAAGAATGAGTTTCAAATACTATAAGAAAACGCAGATTGAAATACCCGGAACAACGTTCTAAGACTAGATGAAAACAGACTGAACCAGCAAGCCTTAAACCTGAGGGGATTAGAAAAAGAGGAAGACACAAAATTATCCTAAAAAGCACCATATTTAAAGGACAATTAATAGGTTGCAAGTCCATACAAGAACTAAAAGTACAGGCAACGGACGACAACGCATTGAGAATCAAAACCTCTGCCCTTTGTGCCGCCTGTGGAACGAAAGGAAGAAACTAAGACCCCCAGAGACTTACATATGACTCACACGGTTCTCATTTACCACCGAGCTAGAGAATGGTGAAATAAGAGGAAAATGTGTGGACACCTAGGCTCTACAAACAATCCAAAGATGGTGTGAACATTCTCAGTTATTCATTAAGTAAACGATGACGCACGCAACAAATGTGGTCTGTTTAACACACTTCACTAGCTACAATAATTGATCGAGTAGCTCTCATAGTTTACACAAGCGATTTATCGATTTGTCCGTATGACCTCGCTGCAAGATCACACCAGTTTTTTTTTTTCACTGGTATTTTAACAAGAATGTCTACAACACAGCAGAACTGCGTCTTAGCTTGAGTAATAGGTTTGTATGAGAACCGTCCATCAAACCATGTTACTCAGAAGAATTATAGACTACATACAACTAGATATTGTATGTAAAATAAGGTTCGCATCATCACAATGACCATCGTATTCAACTGCCGTACGTATTTATGTTTAGAAGAAAGCTTTTAGGTCATTGTAGTACTAATATAGATGTTCTATGTTTGTGTTCCTGCGGATACTTCAATACTTGCACATAATGTTCGTTGCTGTAGTATTATTCCTTGTCTCGATGTGTTCGTTCTCAGTGACTTTAGCACATATGTTGAATGTCTTGACGAGATCACACCTTTCTGGGGGGGGGGGGGGGGGGAATGAACGTGATTAGTTAAGTAAAGAAAACCTGTTTACTTCAGTTGCAAGGCGATTGGGTGCCGCTAGAACGGATCTGGTTCAATTCCTGTCAGCTGTAAGAAATATTTTGTGGTTGACGGATCAAACTCGGGATTGGGGCATGGGGCCGTACTTTGCCAACCGGAAACTTAAAAAAGGTATTTTTTTCTTTGGTTAGTCTGCTGATGACATTATTTGTTTAGTGAAGGCGAAAACCTATGCCAATGCTGGCTCAATTGAAAAAAACAACAACTTGTAGACCTCGGAACAAAAGAATTTACTCCAATTGAAGTCACCTTTCCCAGCCTCTCACGTAAATCATCAAAGGGTACCTACGGACACCCACATCTCTTTTCGTTTTGAACATTCTTTATACTCTCCAAACATTTGCTATGTATAACTGTTTAGCATTGTGGTTTACAGTGTGACTATGATAGCATGTGATATGGTGAGCTCATAGAACAGTACATATAGTGGGGTGCAAAGGTACCGTATTGCTCTCAACAATAGCTAGGGCGACTAGAGGAATATCTGCTGAAGCAGTTCAAGTAGCTCTAGGAATAATGCCATTATCCCTAATGAGGAAAGAACGTAGCTACTGGTCTAAAATAGGAAATGATACCACACATCCTGCATATAAATCATTCAATAGCCCTGATAACACAGGCAAGTTCTCAATTGAAAGTTGCTGAGTACCAGCAGGGTGGTGAACAAATGCAGAGCTTGACCAAATGCCAGAGCTTAGAGAGCTAACAGGTAATCAAAACCAATATAAAGCAGTAATGCCCCCTTGGGAGTTAATATCACCAGAAACTGACATTTTCCTATCTTATATAGAGAAAAAGACCAAAATAGAGATACAACTAAAAATAGAGCAACATATCACATAAATGATAGAACAATAAATAGTCTAAAAGTATTCACAGATGGGTCCAAAGGAGAGGAAGACCCAACTGGTGCAGGAATAGTAATACCTGAAAGCGCCCGTGTGTTGCCGGGGCCCGACAGGGGAGCAAAGAATAGCAACAATGTTTACCTTCCATGCATGTCGTAAAAGGCGACTAAGGAAGTTATGGGATGGAGTTGGCTGTCCCATCCCATATAGGATCAGTGACCCAAAGCCATGCTGAAGTCGGATGTGTCAGATAGCAAGACGCATATATCGCAGCAATGCTGTAAACCATGACACAACGCATTCCGTTCTCTGGACTACATCTTGCTAATCTGCAGGAGTTTGAGAACGAACGCAGAAGAAGAATACCTGAAAGAAACATCAATAAGAGCTTTAACTTACCAGAACATACATCAATGTTCACGGCTGAACTAGTAATAAGAAATAATAAAGCTCTAGAAATAATAAATGATAATCCACCTAAACACTGACAATCCTGACTGACTCACTATCATCAATTCAGGATATACAAAATAAACATGACAGCCAAAGGTCAGATATAGTGGAAAATATACTACACCTAACAACAAACTTAGATCACGTTGAGAGATGTAACAGAGAGTTAATGTGATGTGGATTCCAGCCCGTGTCGGAATACCAGGATATGAAGCAGCGGACAAGGAAGCCAAGAAAGGACGAACACAAGAGACATAAATCAAGATAGAACTTGGCAGATCTGAAACCAGAAGCATAATAAAGGACACAATACTAAAGGAATAGACAGTAAAATGGGACAACGGTGCAAAAGGAAGACATGCACGTGCTATGCTAAAAGGACCCGCTAGGACCACTCAAATCAAGGAAGAGCTGAAAATACCTGCCAATATGAAACTACTACAACTTAGACTGGGAAAATCATTACATTATATACTCGAACCAATATGTGAAGAGGAAAATACAATAGATCATTTCCTACTCCACTGTCATAAATACAACCATTATAAGCAAGACATAAAAGATTACTACCTAAATAATAAAATCCCATATATACTAGAAAAGGTTCTTGGCCATGATGTACCAACAGATAGACTAAAACTAATTAAACAATTTATAACCAGGACTAAAGCTCTAATTTATAAACAACATAACCAATTCAAAACAAAGTAAGTCATTGTTTGTTGTCAAGGTTTTTCTACAGGTCTTACTCCACAGCTTTTCAACAAATACAACAGAGGAACGATCACCACAGGCACTATGAAGAATTTTTGGCAATAATCGCACACACGGTTTTCGAACTCCCCCAGACATTAGGGTTACGCTTAAGTAAAAGGCAATGCGGCTGGAAATAAACAGCTTAATACTCCAACTAGCAACATAAAATTATTTGGCAATAATAACGCGCACGGTTCTCAATTCCCCCAGACCATAGGGTCACACTTAGATAAAAGGCATCTCGATAAGAAATAAACATCAACTCCACCTAGCAATATAGATAAATTTTTAGCAATAGAACGCACGGCTTTCCAAATTCCCAGACCATCAGGTCACACTTATATAAAAGCTAATATGGCCTCATATAACCAAAAGACTTATATTGAAAGGGTCGTGCCTGAGCTAAGAGGCTTTAATACCCCATTTAACAAACAAACCATATTGCTCTCGGTGGACTCGGGCTCAGCAGATAATCAAGATACCAAATGTACCTCCTCGTGGTGTACCCTAGAAACAGATGTACGTCCTGGTGCTTCTGGCAAACACGTTGGAATCGTGTCCGGGAATGTGGAGGCTGCAGACGGAATGAGATTTCACTGCATAGACAAGCAATATCTCAGACACCTCTATGCCAACACATACAGCGTCATTGTCGACACACAGCGATGCAAGACAGTCCCGTCCGAGCATTGGAGAGGCAGCCAATGTAATTGACACGAAACAGTCAGTTGCATTGAGAAAATCGAAAATTAAACATACTGAGTACAACGAGATGGCAGCACCACGACTGAGGGTAGCAATGTGCAAATATAAAGGGGCACCATTTCAAAGAAATCAAAACTAAATGTGATGTTAGCTCGAGACAAGCTTCTAACTACCGGTGTTCCTTACGGCAGAGACCCAATCGTGAACTCTCGGCCAAGAAGGCAGACCTGTCCAACACTACTGACGAGTTTTACTATAACGGAAACTAGCGGAAAGAAAGGATTTAGTACCTGATGGGCACAGGCACAACACGTCTAATTACACGAGGCTAATTCACCGACTGTGAAACGCCTCGTGCGAGATAGACGTAAATGACAACCGTGAAGAGTCAAATACACACCCGCCGCCTGTCGAAAGATAAGCAGGCTGTCACAGTCTAGGGAAGCCTTCTATCCGAATTAAAAGCATGACGAAAACAGATGTGCTGGGCCTCGGATGTCCGGATAGTCTGCGAGCACACCCATTGCAGAGCTTTGGTTACTGCCAAAATCTCCATTGTCCTGCAGCTTGTCAGGATTGCACCACTTTCCTCTCTTATGGTCGGCCCCCCCCCCATATTTGAGCTGTGAAGGCCCAGGCGCTCCTGATGTGTCTCTCAACCGATCCATCTGTATATATATATATAATCATATCACCTTCCTTGGAATTCTCACCGATCAGAGCAAGCACCTCAGACTCTACCACTGCCGAACACCATTCATTGCACTCTCTATTGAGTGTTATTATTACTGTGAAGGATGTCGGACAATCTAAGAACGCAGGACTCCATTCCGCACCAGGTAGCACATCCTCCAATCTACGCTCCCCATCCACGACTTTCCTCTCAAGAATTTCAGGGTGTAGAGGATGTTCTTTATCAGCGGTGATTTGTAGGTAGTCCCGTGCCCTGCAGATTTGTATTCTTTGCTCTGCAGTTGGGAAATTCAGTAAGTATCGCATAGCCCGTGCCGACGTATCTCTCGTACACCCCAAAATGATTCGCATTGCTTCATTCTCGATTCTATCCAATCTTTCTGTTTGAGTCTGACTCAGTGTGAGAATCGCCAGTGTGTATTCCACCACCAATTCCTGATACAGCAGAAATAGCAGTCTCTGTTCACATTGAGCAGCAGCTATAACTTTCATATCAATCAAGTCAATAAATCAAGTAATGAATATGGACTGGATATAAACATTCAAAAAACAAAAAGCATGATAATCAGCAAAGACACAGAAGAACAAGAGGTAAACATAAACATACAGGGAGAGAAACTACAACAAGTAAAACAGTATCAATATCTTGGACACATAGTCACAAATGATGGCAGATGTGAAACAGAAGTTAAAAGAATAGGAATGGCTAAAAGTACCTTCAATGACATGAGGAAAATATTAATATCTAAACAAATTACAAACAAGTTAAAAATGAGAATTATAAAATGATACATCTATTCCATATTAATGTATGGCTCAGAAACATGGACACTAAATAAACAATTAGAAGACAAAATTGATGCCTTTGAGATGTGGATATATAGAAGAATAGGGAGAACATCATGGAAAGAGAAGAAAACAAATAAAGAGGTGCTAAAGACACTTAATATGAAGAAAGAACTACTAAGAGAAATAAAGATCAGGCAAATAAAATACTTTGGACACATTAAAAGACATGACACCCTATTGAAGACCTTACTTGAGGGTAAAGTCAAAGGGAAGCGAGCAAGAGGTAGGCAGAGATACAAGTGGGAGAGTAACATTACACGATGGACAGGTTACAGTCTAGCAGAGTGCACCACCAAGACAAGAGACAGGAGATGTTGGAGATACGTTGCAGCCAACCTTCGTTGCGGAGACGGTACTTGATGATGATGATAACTTTCATCGTCGCAAGACCTTTATACGTCTTTACAATGATGTGGTTATCAGAGAGCGGACGCAGAAGCAGAACAAATGCATATAGTAAAGTTTAAATCAGCCGGTTGGTCAGTAAAACTGGCTTCGCTGGTCTGATGTTATCCGCTAGCCGTTTTTGCCCACAAATGTTGAGGGCGTCCATGGATGCTACAAACATCAGTTTTGAGAACTGATTATCAATTTCATTGTTGATCTGTCCGTATGTAACAAACTTGTGTTGTCCAGAACTGTCTCTATGTCGTGACATGTTGATTTTATCAATTGTGCATTACAAACTGCATCTTCTCATGGGCATGAGACCAAAATATAATGATTATTTTAACTTTTGCTAAAGCCTATTTCAGTCAATTATTAATCTTTTAAAGCAGTGTATGAGTTTCTCAATATTCTGTGAAACTACATCCTCGTGGTCTATAGCGACGTTGCTGCTGAAGACCATACATAATTGAAATAATTCACTACTTACATGTTCTAATGTTAACATCACCATATTGTACAGCAGTAGTCAGTATGAGGACATTGTGAAAATAGACTGGATACATTGAATTGTTCCGACAGGATACAGCAGGATAGCTTGTAAAGAATAGAGAAGCTATAGATTGGTATAGGAAGATTTATAGGAAAGCGAGACTAGTTAGTTCAGTGTTTAGTACACCGGTTTCCTAGTCGGGTGATCCAAGGTTCAATTTCCAGTTTAATTGGAAATATTTTTTTTTAAACCATCAACGGCGACAAGTCTAAGAAAATGGATACCAGATCTTCTGGGAAAGTAAAGGATGAGTGATGCTGACCAAATTCTTAATGTAAAGAAAAATACATGTTTAACACCGTATTCCCAGATATATCTTAGGCATGAATAAAGTAAAAACTTTATAATGAGGATAACCTTCTGCAAATGATACCTCACATAGAAGTTATGCTAACTAAGGTTGTTAGTTATTCCACTAGGGCCAAAGACGGATGCCATAGATTTCCATGTCTCTCGTTTCATTGCAACTTGCGTTAGGTCTTCATTGTTTCTGATACCGATGGTGAAACGTTCTCTAGTAATAGTTCTAGGTAAAAATTTCTTTTGGTCTTTCTCGTTTTCTCTTGCCCCATAGTGACCACATCAAAACTTGAAATCCATTTCAGTAAGTCTTTCAGTATCCATTTGTAGCGCGTGTCCGATGTAATTCCAGCGACGCTTTCTAATATAGATACATATTCTTGCTTTGAATCTTGTCTGTTGCTATCTGTGAATAGCTTTCTGAGGATGGTAACGACGATGACATATGCACACTCCTTGATGTTCATGTTACTTCTTCGCAAGTTATATATTACAAACTTCTGCCACTTAGCAGGATATGTGATTCCGAGATTGGAATATCTGACATCATTTACAACTTGGTTGTGACATCTAAATCTTTTGTACTGATACATTAGACTTCAGTGTAGCATTTTGGGACTACTGTGGTTTAATACAGATTTACACGTATTGAGGAATTGACGTCGCTGCACTCCGGGCAGATCCATAGGTTTTGCAATCTCTTTTAGCAGATGGTGAAAAGTATGCATGATTATTCCAAAACGAGAAGATTTTCATGCGCCTAGTTTAACCTTTCTCTTGAGCTTCTCTGTTTGTGACAAACTTGATTGCAAATTCATTTATTCTCTGTAATACTGAGTCGTACAGTGAATTTTCATTCTCCAACAGGCGATCCAGTATTCATTTCAAAACTCATCTTTATCCATATTCAAAAGTACCCACCATATGTGCTCTTGTAGCCAGCACGTCAGCGTGCTCACTTCCATGCTCTCCAGCATGAACTGGACAGTAGATCACGTTCCGGAGTAGCAGAAGTATGTACGTATGCTGCTCATTCATGATGCAGCCATTCACTTTGGACCTTCCGAAGCATGAATTGAGAATCAGACACAAAAAGTCATATTCAGCATGTCCACTGAGAGAGCCGTGGCAATACTGCTGTAACTGACTCCACCTTCATTCTCATACTGTATGTTTATGATTACTGCAGAAATGGGATAGCCAACCCATCATAGTAATCTCGTATAGAATGCAAGACAGATGATGGTGTTAATATTCTGTTTCCCTTATGTGGGGCACATACGGCAGTGACATTGAGCAAGACACGGTAGTGTTGAAAATAATGGCAGAATTATAACAAATGGACATTATCTTGCTTGCAGCAGTGCATGTAAATAAATTTGCATTTTAATAAAAATCTAGTTTCTATACAGACTGTTTGAAAATGACACACAATCCCACGACATAGATTATCACATTTTCTCGCCCATTAAGCTGTTTTTGCAGGCAACAAAATCAGACATCATTTCCGATACCGATGTTCTGCCAAGCAACAATATTAGTGTTTAATTTCTTCTTCTTGGTATTCCCCTACTCCTCCTTCCTCTTAAACTTGCCAGTTGTGTTTCCTCTTCTCATGTTTCCATGAAAATGGGGACTGTCATATCTTCATCATACATTTTATATCTCCATGGAGATTTCAGCATTTTCTATAAAACCAAATATCTACTTCTATATAATTTTTCACTATTCTGCTGATAGCCCAAGATAACTTGAATACATTAGAATTCTAAGAACTTCCTTACCTCAATTGATAAAGATATATTACATACGATAATCATCTTGTGAAATGTTACCTTTGCAATTTTATATTTGATCTCTACATCTTCCATCTTATTTTATAAAAGGTACCTAAATATTTCAATATGTTGATTTGCTTTAGGCTAGTCCTATCTATATTGATGTATTCTGAGGATATGTGTTCTTTCTTATTACCATTATTTTAGTTTTTCTGCTATTCAGAGTTACCACTTTGCTTTGACTTTCTTTTGCAATGATAATTATCATTTCTTGTAACTGGCTTTTTTTGCATATTTCATTTTTAAACTCTAACTGATCTCCACAGTAACAGGATAATGGTCCTCCTAGATTTCCAGCAGGATGTAGTCCAGGGATTGAATATGAATGTGTTGCCATGATATTTGTGCCAATGTTCCAAAACACTTGACTTTGGCACAGCAACTAATGTGTTTAGTGTTTTTGGCTATCAATATTGCATCACCAGCATATCACAGGCTGTTTATATTGAACCCCTCCAACTGATACTCCTGTTCTATCTAGTATGGTTCTCATTATTGTTTCACTGTGTAAACTGAACAGGTCATGTGAAAGCACATAACATTGTCTTAACCCAATGTTGAGAATCTCCCCTTTGGTTATCAATTATTATGCTTGCTCTTTGTTGCTAATATATATTCCTTATTGTTCTTAAATCTTTACTAACAATTTTGTTTACACTTTTCAAAACTATAATTATTTCTTCATGTTTCACCTCTTATAAAATACTTTAGTGCAGTCAATAAAGTACAAATACAGAACTCTTGTTTACTTCCGTCATTCATGTTATGAGTGTTCTCAAAATATCTATATATTTGCTTGTGTTTCTGTCTTGTACAAATTCACATTGATTGTGCTTTGTGCTAAGCAGGAAGTTTGAAAAGTAAATGGATGATTAATGGGTAGATTAATGGATAGACATATACAAATATTTATATGAGAAAAACAGACAAACATACAAATGCAAAAACATCCAGAAATAAAGACAGGATGTACTAACCCTCGTTGTCTGGCTGACTATTTCGTGGGCTCTGTCTCTTCAACTGTCTCCTATGCCTCCTGTAAGTGGGGCGTGAGTTATTAGCACCAGGAGATTTCTTCCAGAAGTAATAGAACTCCACAAGTTCACTCTGGAGAACAGAAACATTACACATCACTTTTGAGGACAGGAAAAATATGCCTTCACAACCCCAGAATTTTGTTCTAGCCACTCAATAATATGCAATAGACTAGCTGACTTACTGTTGCAAAAAATTCATGAGCATATAATAGTACACTTTGCTTGTATGTGAATCACTTTGGTAATTTTGTATGTGTGTGGCATATAACGTTCATTTAAGGAGGGAGAGGGTGCAGGTAAGTGTATTATTACCTCTTCTTTTCTTGTTCTCTACACAAAATGGTATGTTCTATTTTTCTGAGAGGATAGGGTTGCACCCCTAAAATCCTTATATTTATGGGTTTAATAATAAGCACATATATGTGTATGTGAGAGAGGAAATACAAATGCAGATTATCCTTATCTATTCCATCTGCATTGATAATAATATGGTCTGGCAAGAAATAATAATAATGCATGTAACACACAAAAGAGATCAAATCCAGATATCTGTTTCTGACCTGAATAATGCTGTAAAATAGTCCAGGTACCAGTGGAACAAAGAAATGAAGATTTTAAAAAGCAACTATGAATGGAATGAGAAATAAATTCTTTCCAGCTTCCTAGGAAGATGAATGGATGGATGGCCGTTCATATCTTTAGACAGTGATAATCATATATATTATTCAATCTATACTAAGCTTAGTGTGGGCAGATATTTAAAAACCAGTATGTTGTCCAGTTTCCAAGGGTAACTTTATATTTGAATAGCATGGTGGTGGTGTGGAAAGAGAATTCCCAATGTTTGATGGAGTCGGATAAGCTAAAATTATATTCTGCCCTAGAAGTTTTACCAACGGACAGTTGATGTCAGATGATGTCATCTAAGAAACTCAACTAAAGGCAAATGATTAATGACAAAAAAGATCATTTACGATAGCAATAACAATTGAAAGATTGAAAAGGCATAGAGGATTGCTTTCATAGTACTCAAGCTACCTCATATGTACTCAACCCTTCTCAATGAAGCGGTGTGCTCCTTATAAGAGTATCACACAGAAATATCAACGGCAGTGAAGATCACAATTCATAAAATATACAATAAGGCCAAGTTCCATATATCTCTTCTTGATCTTAATAATAATAAATTGCAAGGATTTAAAAAACAACACAATGTGAAAACAAGACACATTTGAACCGATACTTCAACACTTAAAATAGAAAATATGACACTTTATTGCTATTGCAGGCAGTATATCACAAACGCCTGGGTGGGTGGAGTGAAGTATAAACCCTCTCCCCCCCCCTCTCAGAAAATGAGATCATGACTTTTAGTACGAGGAATATAGCCAAGTGATGGGTAGCCAAACTCCTCCCCCCTCCTCCCAAGATGTTCTGCAAAGGTCACCAAAATCTAATGAAAACTAGGGAACTTCAACGAAAATAGGCACATGACCTTATTTTAGTTCAATCCAACCCCCTACTGAAGACACCTCTACGGCCCTGATATCACATGAAACAATGAAGAGTTTGCATGTGCTAACTTGTGAGTCTATATTTTCCCTTGGTGTTTCTCTGTAAACATAGCTTCTATGTGTGTGGTATGACGACCAGGTAAGAATTTAGCGGGAACATATTTTTACATTTAGGGTAAAGTGCAAGAACAATATATATATATATATATATATATATATATATATATATATATATATATATATAGATAGATAGACTAGGTGGTAATCATACATAGGTACATATCTAAAGGTAGAAAATATGGAGTTGTTAATACGAATATGAAACTTCTGATGAAATTCAGGGGATATTATAACGTCTCAATGTCAAATGCAAAGTTTCTGGAAATAACTAGCTTCAATTGACTATGGAACAGGAAAATTTCAAAACCGTTGTTACATGTAAAAGAGAGTGCATGTTAGTTTCTGATGCAGCTGTTTAAAGGCTCATGTCCTTTGACCTAATGCCATTGTGCACTATATTCATGTCTTTGTTAGCTGTTGTTGAGTTCTATCTCTGTCTGGCTTCAGTGAGAGAAGCATTATTCTCATTCACCCAACTGTGGACATTAAAAAAGATGGTGGTCAACAGTTTTGTAGGAATGAGCGCAGTCTCCCCCTTGGAGTGTGTTGTGGTTGTATTCTGCTCAGGTGATTGTTAAGCTGTATATATTGTGTGCAGCGAAGGGAAAGTTATCCCATGAGTCATGCCATATACAGCAGGGGTCAACAACAGTTTTGGCCCAAGCAACGGTTTTGAGCCTGTCGTACAAGGCTTGAAATCAGTGTTTGCATAATGTTTTTAGAAGAACAGTGTGTCAGCAGTTATGAACTTAGGGCAGTAGCTTGCCAACCCCTGGTCTACAGTCTCAGACCTATTCACTAATTTGATATTCTGCCTTTTTAATGACTATTTGTCTATTCCAGTGATTTTCACTAGCCATTATGATTAGACAGTGTGACAGCCAATGAAAATCAAGGGAATATTCAAGAGTCATTTCTTCTTCTTCTTCTTTCGTTCACTTGAAACATGTCTATATCTGCAATTCTGTCTCCTTAATAAAACTCACTGTCTTTTGTAGTTCATACAGTGTCCCATAGAGCTTTGATTCCAGTGTTGTTTCCTCTGGCCAATATGTCTGCCTCAGCGTTTCATGCTCAGAACACTCTTGAAGTATATGTTTGGCACTCTGTACTGCCTGTCCACATGTACACATGGCCGTGTTGCCAATCTTGAACTTTGTATACATGTGACTGCGGAGTCGGTTGTGTCCTGTTCTGAGACGTAGAATTATAACTTGTTCTGATCTGTTCATAATGTGATAGTCATCTTGTGTTGGTGTTTGTGGCTTTCTTATTGACTTGATCATCTGTTTTTTCTGATGGTAGGTGATTGGTATATCTGGTTGATCTTCGGCAGCACCTTCCTTAGCCAGTTGGTCTGCTTTTTCATTTCCTGGTATTCCACAGTGAGAGGGTATCCACTGCATGGTTACCCTATACTGGTAAGACAATTCGCTAAGTAGTTTTTTCAAGTCTGTTAGTTTTCCAGACTGGAGAGCTTGAAGCACTGACCTTGCATCTGTCAGGAATACCACAGGCTGTAGGTCAGAGTTGGAGTTCAGCAGTTTTTTAGCTGCCACAGTAATTGCCTGGATTTCTGCATCATAATTATTGCAGAATTTTCCTGTCGGTGTTCTGATTGTATCTCTAGGCTTGTGTGGATATTCTATATATACACCTGCACCTCCATTCCTCACAGCATTCTGTGCTGACCCATCTGTGTATACTCTGACCCATATATCTTGTGGATATTCCTCGTCCAGGAAACTGAGGGTGGCTGTCCTCCGCTGCACACTGTTCTGTTCGTCCTCGCTTAGTATTCCTTTCACATGGGTCTGAATGTATATTGGCATTCCATGCCTTTCACTCCATGGGGTTTGTTCTGGTACAGACCTTAAGGGGCTGTCAACTTCAGGTAGGTCTGTAAGTTGTCTACGGAGTCGTTTAGCTTGATGGATAAAGCTGCTTCTTTTCAGTCGCCCCATTGCTAGGTTTTGGAATCTTTCCTTCATTGGATGACTTGGCATACACTGAAACTTTTCCGCTTGAATTAGTACTTTTGTGTCTCTGCGTTCGCCAAGTGTTTGCATTCTTCCCATTTTCTGCATCTCTGCTATGGGTGTTGATTTCATTGCTCCCAACATTATTCTAAGTGCCTGGTTTTGCACTTTATCTAGATCTTGTAATGTGGTGTTTGATGCAGGACACCACGCAGCTGAACCATATTCCAGGTGTGGTCTTATGCCTTGCTGGTAAACTTTACTGAGTATATTCCCACTGGCTCCCCATGTGGTTCCACTTAGTTTTCTCAGGATAGCTAACTTCCTCCTGGCTTTTGTTGTTGCTTTGTTTATGTGCTGCTTCCATGTCAGCTTATCATCAAAAGTAACTCCGAGGTATGTTGGTTGTTTGTCTTCTTTCAAGAGCTCTCCATCTATCTTGATATGACCGGCTTTTTGTTTTGGTGAGAGGGTAAAGAGTGTAGTGCTGCACTTATCTGTGTTAATGCTGACACACCATCTATTTGCCCATAAGGTTAAGGCATCGATAGCTCTTTGTATTTGTTTAGTGGCCACTGTCGCATGTTCTTCCGTGCACCAGATCACCAGGTCGTCAGCATACATTGCCACTTTGATCCCGTGTGGTAGTTCAGCAACTAGGTCATTGATGTAAACCAAGAAAAGTGTGGGTGACAGGACTCCTCCCTGGGGGACTCCATGACGCAGTAGGACTTTCTTGCTTTTGCGACCATCTAATTGTAACCTGGCTCTTCTATTATGCAGGTATGCTTTTACCCATTTGTACATTCTTGAGCTAACCCTGCAATTTCGCAATTTCTTTAGGAGCCCTTCTTTCCAGACCTTATCAAATGCTTTCCTGAGGTCTATCCATGCTGCTAGTACCAGTTTCTTATCTTGGAAGGCATCCTCAATCTCTTGGGAGAGGTAGGTTGCCTGATCTTCAGTAGAGTAGCACTGTCTGAAACCTGCTTGCTGTGATACCAGAAGGTTTTCACTTTCAAGGTACCACTGCATCCTAAGATTGATAATGCGTTCCATTGTTTTGCATAAACAGCTTGTGAGGCTGATGGGCCTGTAGTTGGAGACTGTGTTGCCATCTTTTCCTGATTTGAGGAGAGGTATCATTATTGCTTCTCTCCATGCCTGTGGTACATTACCTGTGGACCAGCTTGTGTTAAAGATTTGCAGCAGCTTTGCTCTTGCTGCAATTCCCAGGTTTCTAATCATTTCATTGGACACTCCATCAGCTCCAGGGGACTTTTTCATTTTCAATTTGGATATTGCATGCTCCAGTTCTCTCATTGTGATTGGTGCCTCCATGACTTCAGGTATAGGTTCGTCTTGTCCAATGTTTTGCTGGTTCACTCGAACCTCCTGTTGTTTGTCTGGGCTGACTTTGACGTTATTGTCTTCTGCAAAGGAATCTGCAAAGTAATCAGCTGCATGTTTACCTGTTAAAATGTTTTTATCTTTATAAAGTGTGATCCTGGTATTTCTCCCTGTACCTTCATCATTTAGTTGTTTTACAAGTTTCCATAATTTCCTAGTATCTCTTTCTAGGTTCAGCGACTCTGTTTTTTCTTTCCAGCTGTTCCGTCTGGCTTGTAACTTGGCTCTTTGAAATTTAGCCTTTGTTTGCTGATATTTGTTGTGATGTTCTTGGCTAGGTCTGTTCTCAGCCTGCTTTCTAGATGTTTCCATCTCATTTTGCAGCTTTTCCAGTTCATCATTCCAGTAGGGTTTGTAGTTTTTGCGTGCCCCCCTGGGTATGGTTTTACTAGCAGCATGTAGTATACATCTATTAAATTCACTCACTGCTCTATTGATGTCTTTGTCCAAGTTCATGTCCTTAGCTAGAACACTGGTTAAATGCTGGTACATTTTCCAGTCTGCCCTCTTATAGTTCCACCTAGTGAGCGTGCTGCTGTCCTTGGTATATTCATTGTGAATTTCCAGAAATACTGGTCTGTGGTCACTACCCCCAAGCTGCTTTCCAACGACACGTGTGATGTTCCATTCCAGGCCTGGTGAGTAGAATGCCAGGTCTGGTGTAGAGGTGGTGTGCCATGCTCTCGAGTAGAAGGTTGGTGAGTCAGCTGGCTGGTTAATAAGAATGAGATTATTTTCATCCTGCCAGCTCTCAAGTTCCTCACCTCTCTTGTCGATATGATCGTAGCCCCAGCTCTGAGAGTGGCTGTTGAAGTCACCACACACCATAAGTCTCTCTTTGTCTGGAATTGTGTCTAGTGCCAATGGTTTATCATTTGGGCAGTAGTAGTTCAGGAGATGGAATTCTGCACTGTCTGTTTTTAGGTGGAGCATCTGGTATTCTGCCCCGTCCATGTATACTTCCAGCTGACATGCGCTGATATTGTTTTTAACTAGTGTCAGAATTCCACCCTTTCGCCTGTCTTTTCGGTCAGATCGGTAGCACTGGTAGCCTCTGATTTTGAAGGCTATGTCGCTGCTGAGGTGTGTTTCTTGGATACAGCATATATTAACTTGTTCTTCACTGAGGACATTTTCAAGTTCCAATTTTTTGCTGTATCCATCTCTTTTACTGTTGACACCCTCAGCATTCCAGTGCATTATTTTTATTGGTCGTTTGTTTGTTTGGCCAGTAGCTCTATTCCCTTGCCTCCTGGCTCCTCGGGGCAATTGAGAAGGACTTCCAGTAACTGAGGTTGGGCCCTTTCGAGGTATAGGGCCCGGCACCGTCCCTGCCTGAACGTCCGCCACAGGGCAGGCACCATAACGTTTATTAGATGCAGACATGTTTCCATTGTGTTTTATGCGTGGCAACCTGATTATCTGTGCGCCTTTTGGCTGGTTGCCTCCGTCTTCAGCACTCTGCTTACTTGGGCCGGACTATGGTCCTGCTCGAGTGGGAGTGCCCGACCAGTCTTAGTTTCCAGCCTCTGATGGCTGAACTAAGCCCCATCACCACTTCAAGGTTCTGGCCTCGATGGGGTTCAAGAGTCATTAATCCCTTAGCTGCAGAGTTATCCTTAAAGGATACGAAGAGAGGTCGCCGCCACTTTGCCTAGATCTTCTTAGTTTCCCAGGGAAACAATTCATCTAGAGGTTTTATTATAAGCATTCAGACAGATTATTTCCCTGGGAAGCTAAGAAGGATCTCTGCAAAATGGCAGTGACCTTTCATCATATCCTTAAGATTACCTCTGCAGTTATGGGTTAAGAAGGCTGGATTTCTAATAAGTCAATAGGTCTTATACTGTGGATCAGTAAATCCCAAACTTTTGTACCGGTGTTTACATTTGAATCAAATTTTCTCTTTATTATTCATATTGGTCATCGGTGGCAGTCCAGCTGGACTTGGGTTGCTTCACCCTTGAAGAAAGCTAGCTTCCCGACAACATTAACCACAATATCACCCACAATATCGAGAGTCTGAGTTTAACACTTCTGTGGTAAGTGAGCTTGAACAATCTGTGCTCCCGACATTTGTTTGATGCATTTCCCTTGTGCACAAGGGAGATGTATTCAAAACTTTCTGGCCTACCCAAGAATACCTGTACTGAATGAACACCCTTTACCACTTTACAGCTTTGTTCCCTTCCCTATTTCCACTAGAGAATCATACATTTTTGTGTACATTTATTAAAAAGAGCAAAATATTTAAGAGAGCGAACATGTTGGCTATGTTTCATTTACTAGAGACCGCCAAAGACGGATGTGTCGGGCCATTGGCACAAATAAAACAGTGACACAACACATGTCCATTTAATTTTCTTTACTAGAACTTATGGGCTGTGCTTTGTTTACTAGAAAATGTAGTCTATTTTTTGTTTAATAGAACACTTTTGCTAGAACATGTGAGTGCTGCTTTATTTACTATAAAGTGGGCTATGCCTCGTTTACTAGAACATCTGAACACTCATTTGTACTAGACACTATGGTACTAAGCTTCAGATTAGACTTTCCTGAGCACACATTTCTCCCTGGATCACCTGATTACCAAAGTAAACACTTTCCTGTCAACAATTTTTTCTGCTAACTTGCCTACTTTTAATGTGTATACATATTATTTGCTCTCTGTCCAAAGATCACATAAAATAATCTATGACATTGTGAGTGTAGATATGTAGTTCTTCATTGCTCTGTTTGGTGACAAAACACATCTAAGTAACGAAAATACTCCTGTCTGTTTACATTTAAAGGGATCTTTTTATTTTGTGTAGAGAATTAACATTAATGCAGAATGGCATGTGTGTTCTCAACATGACCTAAAGAAGCGCTACATGTACTCACTGAAGGCTTCTATGACAGCTTTTAGAAAAACATGACATGGGAAGATGCTGCATGAAACAGAGATAAAAATTTAAGTGTTAGATAACAACCTGAAGCTGAAAATGCAGTGGACTGGGCAAATGTACACAAGGCAATGCCAATATTTGTAAATAAACCATACTAGCAACGAGTCACATGAGTCACATCGACAGAGGACGTTTTGACTAAAAACCTTTATCGGGACAAAAGACAACAAACGTTATAAACAATAAACTAAACCTAAGAAAGCATGTATGGTGTGACGATGGTAGGAGGAAGATGGTAAGAAATTAAAGCGGGGTAAGAAACTTTGTATCAGGAATAATGAAACATTGATGAACATAAAATGAAGCGATTTCGTCACAAATAGTGATTTAAAAAACAAAAGACATCAAACGTCACGTGAAAACGCAGGTGGAAATTTTTTTGATGAAAAACCAGTCTCACAATTTAAGACTAGATGAAAACAGAATAAACCAACAAGCACTTATGTGGATACCTGAGGGTAAAATAAAATGAGGAAGCCCTAAAGTAACCCTAAAAAACACCATACTTATAGAAGAGGAAATAATAGACTGCAAGACCATACAAGAACTAAAACTGCAGGCAGTGGACTGCTACACATGGAGAATCAAAACCTCTGTCCTATGCGCCACTTGAGGCATGAAAGGAACAAACAAACTAACTAATACATAGCTACTCACCGTACATAGAAATAAGAAGAGAGGTAAGACAACGATGTATTTTATCACTCAGCCTTTTTAATATCTACACAGAGAATATCTTTAATCATATAGAAGGAATGTCAGGACTCAAGATCAGTGGGAAAATAATAAATAAACTTAGATATGCAGATGACACTGCTCTTTTAGTAGAAAGTGAACATAACTACAAAGACTAATAGATCAAATAGAGAATATGGACTAGATACCCAAAAAACAAAAACCATGACAATCAGCAAAATGCAGAAGAACAGATTTTAAACATAATGTGATACATGGAGAGATACAAGTAGATCATTACCAATATTTTTTACACATACTGGTAATTACAAATGATGTCTGTTGGGAAACAAAAATGAAAAAGAAATAGGAATGGCTAAAAGTACTTTTCATGACATAAGGAAATCATTGACATCGAAAATTACAAAATAAAATTGAGAATTATAAATGCTACATCTCTTCTATGGCTCAGAAACATGAAGAAACCAAATGGAAGACAGAATTGATGCATTTTATGTGGATATAAGGCCAACAGAAAATAGGGAGAAATTAATGAAAAGATAAGAAAACGAACAGAGGGCCTAACATTTGGCATGAAAAAAAGAACTATCGGTACTAAACGAAATAAAGATTTAAAACATTAAGTATTTTTGACATATTAAATGACATGACACTTTGTTGAAGATCTTACTTGAGGGTAGAGTTGAGGGTAGGTGAACAAAAGTAGGAAGAGATACAGATGTGAGAAAAGCATCACTTGCACCACCACAGCATGAGATGTTGGAGGTCCGTTAGAGCTAACCTTCATTGTGGAGATGGTACTTTATGATATTTTTTTCTATATTCACTTTATATTTGTCATACTAGGAAGTTTCCTTTATACCAGTCTTACCAAGAATAACTATTTTTAAATATTTATGTAGCTTGTAATTTTAAGTAGCTTGTAATTATCTCTTTTACTTGCACAATAATTTAAAACAGTATGCTTTATATGGTCCACTTAACAAGTCTGTGGTACTATAATTGTCCTGAATAACAGAATGTGGGCAATATTGTTCTAATTAAGAGCAATTGTTCTAAACAAAACACATTTTTATTACTGAACACACACAATTTATGCACCTTTATCTAAAATTTCTTTATAAAAAATTGTCAAGCTTTTTCTGAAAAGACACATTCCCCTAAAGATATTACATCAATGGTTTGATCTCATGTAACAAAAACCATCAGGCATTGTAATTTTTGTTGTCTCCATTTCTATTTTGGAGGCACATAGACATACACCATATTCTTCTTCTTCTTCTTTCGTTCACTTGAAACATGTCTATATCTGTAATTCTGTCTCCTTAATAAAACTCACTGTCTTTTGTAGTTGATACAGTGTCCCATAGAGCTTTGATTCCAGTGTTGTTTCCTCTGGCCAAAATGTCTGCCTCAGCGTTTCATGCTCAGAACACTCTTGAAGTATATGTTTGGCACTCTGTGCTGCTTGTCCACATGTCCGTGTTGCCAATCTCGAACTTTGTATACATGTGACTGCGAAGTCGGTTGTGTCCTGTTCTGAGACGTAGAATTATAACTTGTTCTGATCTGTTCATAATGTGATAGTCATCTTGTGTTGGTGTTTATGGCTTTCTTATTGACTTGATCATCTGTTTTTTCTGATGGTAGGTGATTGGTATATCTGGTTGGTCTTCGGCAGCACCTTCCTTAGCCAGTTGGTCTGCTTTTTCATTTCCTGGTATTCCACAGTGAGAGGGTATCCACTGCATGGTTACCCTATACTGGTACGACAATTCACTCAGTACTTTTTTCAAGTCTGTTAATTTTCCAGACTGCAGAGCTTGAAGCACTGACCTTGTATCTGTCAGGAATACCACAGGCTGTAGGCCAGAGTTGGAGTTCAGCAGTTTTTTAGCTGCCACACTAATTGCCTGGATTTCTGCATCATAATTATTGCAGAATTTTCCTGTTGGTGTTCTGATTGTATCTCTAGGCTTGTGTGGATATTCTATATATACACCTGCACCTCCATTCCTCATAGCATTCTGTGCATACACTGACCGATATATCTTGTGTATATTCCTCATCCAGGAAACTCAGGGTGACTGTCCTTCGCTGCACACTGTTCTGTTCGTCCTTGATTAGTATTCCTTTCACATGGGTCTGAATGTATATTGACATTCCATGCCTTTCACTTCACTGGGTTTGTTCTGGTACAGACCTTAATGGGCTGTCAACTTCAGGTAGGTCTGTAAGTTGTCTACGGAGTCGTTTAGCTTGATGGATAAAGCTGCTTCTTTTCAGTCGCCCCATTGCTAGATTTTGGAATCTTTCCTTTATTGGATGACTTGTCATACACTGAAACTTTTCTGCTTGAATTAGTACTTTTGTGTCTCTGCGTTCGCCAAGTGTTTGCATTCTTCCCATTTTCTGCATCTCTGCTATGGGTGTTGATTTCATTGCTCCCAACATTATTCTAAGTGCCTGGTTTTGTACTTTATCTAGATCTTGTAATGTGGTGTTTGATGCAGGACACCATGCAGTTGAACCATATTCCAGGTGTGGTCTTATGCCTTGCTGGTAAGTAATTTCCACTGGCTCCCCATGTGGTTCCACTTTGTTTTCTCAGGGTAGCTAACTTCCTCCTGGCTTTTGTTGTTGCTTTGTTTATGTGCTGCTTCCATGTCAGCTTATCATCAAAAGTAACTCTGAGGTATGTGGGTTGTTTGTCTTCTTTCAAGAGCTCTCCGTCTATCTTGATATGACCAGTTTTTTGTTTTGGTGAGAGGGTAAAGAGTGTAGTGCTGCACTTATCTGTGTTAATGCTGACGCACCATCTATTTGCCCATAAGGTTAGGGCATCGATAGCTCTTTGTATTTGTTTAGTGGCCACTGTTGCATGTTCTTCTGTGCACCATATCACCAGCATACATTGCCACTTTGATCCCGTGTGGTAGTTCAGCAACTAGGTCATTGATGTAAACCAAGAAAAGTGTGGGTGACAGGACTCCTCCCTGGGGGACTATATGACGCAGTAGAACTTTCTTGCTCTTGCGACCATCTAATTGTACCCTGGCTCTTCTATTATGCAGGTATGCTTTTACCCATTTGTACATTCTTGAGCTAACCCTGCAATTTCGCAATTTCTTTAGGAGCCCTTCTTTCCAGACCTTATCAAATGCTTTCCTGAGGTTTATCCATGCTGCTAGTACCAGTTTCTTATCATGAAGGCATCCTCAATCTCTTGGGAGAGAGACACCATATGAAAAACAGTATGTCCACCAAATAGAAAGATAGTGCACATAAATATATCCGCATACTCCTTTTATATGACCTTGCAACGGATCCTTGAACATAGCGATCTCACAGGAAATGATACAGCCAACAACCATTCAAAAAGCGTTACTTTAAAAACAATAAAAGGAATGAAAACAATTACAGGTAAACAGATTCTCAGAAACAACACAGGAGAAATGTGGCTGAACGGATGACAGGTCAAAATATATTTAGTGAAATGTCATGACAAAAAGTAATGACAATATAAACTCTGCAGAAGAAATAAATTCCTTATCTTTCAGTTTAAAATGGGACATACTCAAGTCAATAGCTATTTCAACTGTATAAGCCCACAGAAGCTTCCCACATGTAGACACTGCTCTCATCCCAAGAAACAGCCAAACATCTCCTTTATTGACTGCCCTTCCCTCTCAACTGCCAGGGAAAAACTGTTACTGGCTGTGAAACACCCTTGACATTGAATAACTCACTCTATGGATTACTAAGTCAACATCAAAGCTGCACTTTTTTAAAAACTGGCATTGAGCTGCAAAGAGTAGACTTCTCGACAGCAATTGGATATCTATATCAAGAGAAACAATGTATAAATATTGTCATTTTATTTTTAGAATAATTTCTGATAATGACCTCTTAAAAGTGTGTTTTGCAGTCCACTAATAAAATGTGGGGCCCACAATCATCCCAAATTAATATCTGGATCATAATACTTTGGATGAGAGTCACTGTCCTAAATGACATAGACTTTAATTATTGCACCTAAACAATTGTTGCCCTCAACACATCTCTAGACTTTACCTGTGTCAAAAAATGTTAAACTTCTGTTTTCATAAACTATTTTACTTATTCAATTGTTTCTTGTCTTTCATCAGTTACACCTCTACATCACAGATTTTCCAATAACAATAAGGAGCCAGCTTACATAAATTTGTTTCATTTTTTACTTCACTACATTGCATCCATGTTTAAAATTAAACTGTTTATACTTGTACAGAGATAAATCACCAGTGGCAGTGATAATCCAATGGAAACCTTAACTGGGGTGGAAAGTGTAAAAGGATTTGCATGTGTAATACCAGGGTTTGCACATAACCAAGATCCCAAGTTTTATTTTGACATGCAATGAGAAACAACTCACTAAAACTATTTTGCAAGGAACAGTCAATGGTGAAAGGAGAAGAGGAGCACAGAAAAAATCCTGGATGGACAACATCAAAGAATGGTCTGGAGCAAGATTTTTCTACACTCCTCCAAATGGCTGAGAACAAAGATGTTTGGAGAGGTTTTTTGTACTAACGTCATTAGTGCAGCACCACTAAGACCTGACGTGTTATTGCGGGCATTACTAATTACAAAAGCGCCTTCTTGTGAAATACGATGAAAATGAAACATTGTTTAGGAGCTTCTTGAGAAGTATTCTGGCTACCGATATATGGATCATATTGGAATAGTGGTATACTGAGGTGGGATTTGAATTTATTGCAACCAGACAAGCAATATTATCGGATACCTCTCAGCCAGCTGCTCTGTCGTTAGATAGTGACGCAAAGTAAGCATTCTATTCTTCCTTGGAGTAGCTTGAATGCAATCACAATGTCATTGGGAAGGGTAGGCCCTAGCCAATGTCTATGTCACGATATTAGTAGATATAATCTGTCGAGGGTGGAAGAAGGAGAGGAGGACAAATAAAGACATGGACAGACAACATCAAGGAATGGACAGGGCTAGATATTTCCACACTTATCCGCATCTCTGAGGATAGAATTCGCTGTGTGCTAAAGCTTCCAATGTGGTACCCCTACGACCCTGAAGGGTTATGGGTTTTATTGATTGATTGATTAGTAGATGTTGCTATTAAAATGCAGGGATATTCTCTAACATCTTGGTTATTGGTATTCATTTTGTTAATTTACGATGTGCAGTCTTCAATCAAACATAACACTGGCTGGTAACAGTAGGGCGCTGTCTTGTTTACGTCCGTCGTGTCACATAGGACTCTACGTAAAAATATTTTCTCAGCTGAATAGTCGAATATCATGAATCATGGTTTACAACAATATGTACGCAAATCATTACAAATTTTTAATATCTATATATCTGTTAGTATCAATCTGCTACTATGCTCTTGAACTTTTTGAGAGAATAATAGGCGGTAGCGCCGTGACTTACCGTCCGACATGCAATCGTAGCTGTAGAACTTCGGACGACCTTGTCTTTAGGTTTACTTTCTTTACAAACTTCGCTGATTTAAATGTTGATAGATCTCTTGAATCCAAGCGAAACGAGATAGATATTATCAACACAGTCGATGAATATAATAATTTCTCCAAAATGAAGTCTGATCAGAAAATATTGACAGATTCACAAAATATCACGAAATCTACCACCAATACTTAAAATATTTTAACACAGCACAACAACACATGACACACGCCAAGTCTGAAAGCCAATAACATTCAAGTGCTCCCTCCCGTTTTGCTAGAGGCTGGCAGGCAGATAATTCAAGATGGCGACCATACCTAACACTGCAGACGAACAACGAATGATCTATAAAATTCTGGCGCAGAGAACAGTCTGTGTGGATTTGCGAAACGGCGTGTGTTTGTAATTGCAGGGTCGAGCACTGCACTACAGTATGCTCAGAAAGGCAAACAGTGCTCTACTAAAATCAGCTCTATGTGTTTGAATTAACGTCGTGTGATTTCAATAATAAAGCTAAGATTATATCGTAACTTCTCAGAGTGTAGGTTACGATTTAGCATGCAGTGCCGTGTTTTCCGTCTTTACAGCAAAGGCGGGCAACCCTTTGGGGGAGGGGGGGGGGGGGAGGGGGGGGGGGACCGAGTTAAAATTGTTTAGTTTGTTATGGTGGCCAAAAATTATTTGTTCTGTCCGATCAACAGCGAACCAGCTCATCGTCCTATATTTTTTACTTACTTCTGACCTATCAAAAGAAACACGCCATAATACTACCAATGCGCGCCACTTCTAGAGACTATTACTCCCGTGTCGTCAATCAATGAAAATAACGAAGTGGCCTCTCATAGTGACGCGCAATAAGGTTGTAGGGTGTTGTAGTCGATAGGTCACGAAAGACATCTAATGAGGGGATGTTTACAATGCTTTGCGACCACAAAAATATATAGTATCTGTGCATTGCGTTTTATTATAGGCCTAAATGGCATAGACTTTACTTAATTAATAGTTATATAACTTATTTTCATGCATTTCAATTAGGCACTAAGCAAAAAATATCCGTCATTTTGAATATTAATTAGTTCTGCGTGCATAGGGAAAAGTATAGCAATGCGATAAACACAGTATTGTCTTCGTGAACACAAAATATGTATGATGATGATGATGTTCGTCCGTCGTGATCGACGATGACCAAAAACTCAACCATAATAATAATAACAATAAATAATAAAATAGTAAAGTTAATATTGCGTTTTTAAATGACTAGCAAGTCCAATGCGCGCACAAAATGTTCTTTTACAGAATTGACAACAATAGAAGGTATCTGTGTGAGGTTGAGATGTTTTTTCTTTTCTATGTGTCCGCTTCTGTCTTGCAGTTTCTTGTCAGAATTCTTCCGCCGCTAGTGCTCCCGTTCTAATGCTGTAACGCCATGCTGTTCTATCTTGAGCGAGGCTCTCCCAAGCGCCTACGTCAATGTTAAGATGTTTCAAGGATGAAAAGTTGTGTTGTTATTATCTTGTCAGGCTACTATGATTTTCATCAGAATTTATGATAGTTCCTAACAATTTCATTTGGGGTAAAATGTTGCACATTTATTGGTCACATTAAAAATGTATGAAAAAAATGCAGGTGTCGAGGAAGTTGCAGATGCCCATCTAAAACTGGGAGAGACCAATATATATATTTATAATGATTATCCAACCTTATAAAGAAGACATTGTTAACTTTAAAATGGAACTTGAAACTATTTTTTATAAAAATGCCTTTTTTCAGATTAAAGTTATGGAAGTCTTCTCCTCATGTGTACAGTAGGTAATAGATACCAGTCCAAGAGTATTTTGGTATTCTTCAGCAGAAGACTGGTCAGTGTATAAGCTTGCCCAAAGGAAGTACTACATGTGTGACTATGATGAAATGGACCTCCCTAAACATTACACAATATATTAAAAATGTTAATGAGCTATTAGCCTTGTCAAATAAGGATATCAACATCGGTACTGATTGTCGACATTCGGTACAGGTGTTTCTAGAGATACATGTTTGTCGACATTCGGTACAGGTGTTTCTAGAGATACATGTTTGTCGACATGAGCTGCCATGTCATTTACTTAAATGGGTGGGTGACACATATTGAACAATCAGCAGATATGGAAAATATGTCTATATTTATTCTACTATACTATATAGCAGGGCTATTCAATTGGTGGCCCGCGGAGGCTTAATAAGTGGCCCGCGGATCATTGCTAAAACAGTGAAATAAAGTTATAACAAAACTAAATGTATAAAATCATTCAATGTGTTTTTTTTTAATAATCTGGCGCGTGATGATCCAAATTTTCTACAATTTGGCCCCCGAGTAAATATAGTTGAATAGCCCTGCTATATATGGAAAAACAAACAGACACTTTCGTTTGTAGCAGTGGGCCCATGATGGTTGAACATGTTTTGCATATCTACTGATTGGTCAATAAGAAAATAAATAGCACATGACAGTAATATATCTCCATCCACTAAATATTGTCTGGAGGTGCGAAATTACATGAACTAGCTGCTTTCTTTGTAGACATCATCGATATGAAAGTATAAAAGGTTAACACAGAAGAAGAAATAGGCAACCCGAATCTCACAGAGTAACCAGAATGTCACAGAGTAACAACACTAACCAAAATTTCACAGATAGACAACAGTAACCAGAATGTCACAGCAGTAACCGTAATCGGAATGTCAGAGTAACAACATTACCACAATATCACAGAGTTAACACCAGTAACCACAATGTCCCAGAATAACAGCAGTAACAACAATGTTACAGAATAACAGTAACCACAATATCACAGAGTAACATAAGTAACTACAATGTCACATAGTAACACAAGTAACTAAAATATTACAGAATAACAACAGTAACCACAATGTTACAGAGTAACAACAATAACCACAATGTCACAGAGAAATACGAGTAACTACAATGTCACAGAGTTAACACCAGTAACCACAGGGTAACAAGAGCAACTAACAACACTGGAAGCTTGATAGATCTATGTACGGGTTACACATGCCAGTCAAGTTTATAAGGAGACATACTCTTCTTCTGGTTTCTGTTCTGTTGGTATGCTAGATGATATGTTAATGTTATACCAATGTTATAGCTACCAATAGATTTTGCATCGACTCTGTGTCCTATGGTAACACCCACCTTATTGTCTTTTGAGAAAAATTTGCAAAAATAGATACATATCAAGTAATTGAAAGAAGGAACTGCAACTACTTTGCAGAGTATAAGGGAGGCTACCGAGTAAAAAAAGGTTGTTCCCCCCTCCCACAATCGTACTTTCATATTGTCTTCTCGCGACAGATGCAAGTTTAACTTATGCATGGAAGGAAATGTATCCATTCTTGATGTACATGAGTGCGAATATGTTTCTCTACTTGAATATAAGCATTTTATGTGTTTCTGAACTCGATTATTTTTCAACATTTTTGTCTTTCAACTGCATGATTGTAATTTCTTACATGGCCATTTTGTTTCTTTGTCCATCGCCAGTTATGTTTATTCGTTGACAATGTGTACAAATTATTCCTAGATCAAATCAATGGGATCAGAGAAACTCAACAAACTGGAAAAATGAAGGTTTCGGTAACACGTCCTGAATAGGATGCACTACCAAATTTTCATAAAGGGATAACAAAGACGCATACTATTTATATAGACACATATAAATATAAATAACCAAAATATCGGAGGATGTCCGACAAAATGAAATGTGTCACAGTAACCAGACAAATAAGAGATAAATACTAAATAAAGTATACAAGTTACTGTACCTAACTAGAGATATAAAATAATAAATAACAATAAAATATAGATCAAAGACAATGTCGGTCCTAATGGGACCTTTATCAAGAAACAAATAACTATATAGAAAACGCAGCCGTAAAAAAATGTAACCAGGATGACTGGACAATGGTTTCCTCACCCACAAAAATTGCAAAGTATCAGATCTAGCGCATCTCTTGAAGTAGGAACAAAATAGTGCATTCAATATGTAGGTCGAAATTACCGCAATATTGACAGACAGAAAAAGGCAAATGATGAAATGGAAGCTCACAGTAAAAGATGAAAAATTAACAAATAAGGAAAGGGGACACTAATATATATAATATATATATATATATATATATATATATATATATATATATATATATATATATATATATATATATATATATATATATATATATATATATATATATATATATATATATATATATATATATATATATATATATATATATATATATATATATATATATATACACACACACACAAATATATATCTAACATGATCAATACATATATATAAGATACCCACACAAAATCCACTAGCGTGTAAATGTATTCAAACAGAAGTAAGGGTTAACACAATAATATGTGTACATACTGACAAAATAAGCATCAACATAAATATATATATACATGCATTCACATAAACTGTTCTCATATAATCACATATAACATGAACACTCGCACACATACATATATATACATGTATTCAAATATGCATTCGTTCACATGAAGATATTCACACGTATTACTATAACAAGAATATGTACAAATACAAATGTATGTCCCAAAGTAGCTGTATTGATACATAGAACCATGTAAAATAATATGCATTTCCAAATATATATTCATGTATAGGTACCCATCTGTAAAACAATTACATTAATAAATTGAGGAAACAAAACAAAACAATAACAAAAGTCAAAGTATGTAAATGAAGCAACACGATTGCACAATAGGTTATAATCATACACAATTGACAGATTGGAATACAATATAATCAACAGCAACAACAAAGACATATTACAAATACACTGAAATTTAGCAAACACAAAGATAATTGCTAATAAGAGTGCACATAAAAACAGCTACAAGATCAGTGGAATATGGGAGTAAAGGTTATTAAAATGTAGTGGGTAAATCAAACAAAACGGTGATTAATATTCATACCGTGTGGTTGTAAGACTCCCATATGACAAATGCGTATATGCCCAGCATTTAGTGTGTTTTATATGGACACACTAAAATAGAATAGCGTTTCTAGTTATGAATCTGTTGTGCTGATAGCATAAAAAAAAAGATTTCCGGCCCTTACATAAACCCTTCTCCTGAATATAGGCCCTTCATGCTGATGTCACTCATCTATGCTGATGCGACGGATCATTGGTCACTTTGTGTATTTTGTGTCGCCAGCGAATGAAAAACACGTAAAATGTTGAATCAGCCATTATAAGTGACGCTATGCAAGATCAGAAAACAGGACATATATTGGCGAAGGGCGTGCCTTTCATGAAATTGTTGGTTCAGTTTATGACATCTATTGATACGGTTTTAAAACTAAGTACATGACGAGGTTCTTTATGCTCATAGCTATTATAAAAACGTGTCAGGTGTTTTAGCTGTGTTACTTGAACTGCTGCTTTGTGAAGAACCTCCGTGTAAGGCAAGCTTACCGTATATAATGCATAGGTTTCTTCTACTTTGTTCATTATCAAACTTCTGCAGATGAACAGAATGTGGTCCAGATATGGAATGCGTTGTGACATGGTTTACATTGTAGTTGTGATGTCTGCGATTTTGGACCTGGCAGATACGACTTCAGCATTGCAAAAATTTAGTAAATTGCATGGGAAAAAAGCGAAAGTAAGATCTCGTAGTTATGATGAGGGACAGCTTCTGCAGATTCAATTAGTTTAAACATAATTTTATATCAAATATGTGTAATATATTGTAAAATCTTCCTCATTATACTAATCAAATATATGATTTGATTTAAAGAACATACAACTAATGTATTTGTTTGAAAAAAAAAGAACACAAAAAAACTTGCAGGTCAACAAGAATCACTGTTGACCTTTGATGAAATGGCGCAAGTTTGCATAGTTTAGACATGTAACGAAATACAATTCTCAATCAAAGATTGTCTAGTAGGGAATACTTATGGATGGAAGGAGAGGAGGTGCTAGAGAAAATCATTCATATAATATCAAGGATGATCATCATGGATATCATGGATACACTTGTCCGTATGAACGGAAATAGGGATATTTGGCTGACTCTTCGTGCTGATTTTTCCAATATGGCATCCTTTCGACCCTAACGAGTTACGGGTTTTATCATTATTACATAACATATATATTATAAGCAACTTAATGGATCTATAAAAACAACATTGTTTCCGCCAACTATTGGCAAGCCTCTTCTCGTTTCTCAACCGTTTCACTTTTTCCATTTTGATGTCTCCCGAGCCACATCTTATTTGTTGACCTAATTAGTGGATCCCTATACAGGGTATGTTTCACTTTCAATTATTTGAACTCTTATTCTTCTTCTGCGTTCGTTCTCAAACTCCTGCAGATTACCAGGATGTAGTCCGGAGAACGGAATGCGTTGTGTCATGGTTTACAGCATTACTGCGATATCTGCGCCTTTCGACCTGACACATCCTACTTCAGCATGGCTTTGAGTCACTGACCCTATATGGGATGGGACAGCCAACTCCATCCCATAACCTCCTTAGTCGCATCTTATGACATGCATGGAAGGTAAACAGTGTTGCTATTCTTTGCTCGCCTTTCGGGCCTCCAGCAACACACAGGCGAATCTGGTCTTTCAACCATGGGCTTGTTTCTACCGTAACTTTAAAATTATCTAGTTTTCTAGGCACTGATATCCTAATGGAGGTAACTTCGTCTCTCCCGAGACACTTAACTTCAGACCTAACTGAGCTCTATTGAGACTTCTGAATTCCGTAAACTCATTCTTCCTGACCAGCTCCACTCAGCCTGAGACCCGATTGCAAATCATTTGTCGCTAACTCCAACTGCCTCCTCTGGTTTTTGACTCCGACTCTGATTGTCTCTCTAACTAGCTGGCTCCCAGATTATCTCTCCCGGTACCCCGTGTGAGTAGTTCATTATAATCAAGTGCTGTCGCCGCAACGAAGGTTGGCTGTAACATACTTCCAAAATTCCCTATCCGTTGTTTCGGTGGTGCACTCTGCTAGACTGTAACCTGTCCATCTTAAAATGTTACTCTCCCTCTGATATCTCTGCCTACCTCTTGCTCGCCTCCCTTTGACTTTACCTTCAAGTAAGGTCTTCAAGTAAGGTCTTCAACAAGGTGTTATGTCATTTATTTCCTACAATAATTCTTTCTTCATATTAAGTGCTGTTAGAACCTCTTAGTTTGTTTTATTCTCTTTCCATGATTCTTTCCCTATTCTTCTATATATCAATATCTCAAAGGCGTTTATTCTGTCTTTTAAGTTTTTGTTGGTTGTCCATATTTCTGAGCCATACATTAATATATATAACATATGTAGCATTTTATAATTCTCATCTTTAGCTTGTTTGTAATTTGTTTAGATGTTACTATATGTCTCATGTCATTGCAATTACTTTTAGCCATCCCTATTCTCCTTTTGACACTTTTAGCCATCCCTATTCTCCTTTTGACTTCTGTTTCACACCTACCATCATTTGTGATTAAGTGTCCAAGATATTGATAATGTTCTACTTGTTGTAGTTTCTGTCCATGTATTTTTATGTTTAGCACCTGTTCTTATGTGACTTTGCTGATTACCATGGTTTTTAAAAAATGTTTATGTCCATAATCTTCATTTGATTTATCGACTTGATCTATTAGTCTTTGTAGTTCATGTTCACTTTCTGCGAAAAGAACAGTGTCATCTGCATATCTCAAGTTGTTTACTATTTTCTCACTGATTTGAGTCCTGGCATTCCTTCTATATGATTAAAGATATTCTCTGTGTAGACATTAATAGGCTGAGTGATAAAATACATCATAGTCTTACCGCTCTTCTTATTTCTATGTACGGTGAGTAGCTATGTATTAGTTAGTTAGTTTGTTCCTTTCATGCCTCAGGTGGCACATTGGGCAGGGGTTTTGATTCTCCATGTGGTGCTGTCCGCTGCCTGCAGTATTAGTTCTTGTATGGTCTTCCAGTTTATTATTTCCGTTCTCTAAGGTGTTTTTTTAGGTTTGCTTTATGTCTTCCTCGTTTTCTTTTACCCTCAGGTATCACATAAGTGCTTGTTGGTTTATTCTGTTTTCATCTAATCTTAAATCGTGACCCATGTATTTCCATCTGCGTTTTCACATGACGTTTGACACATATTCTTGATGTGTTTTGTTTCATAAATCACTATTTATGACAAAACGTTCCATTTTATGTTCATCAGTGTTTCATCATTCCTGATCCGAAGTTTCTTACCACGATTTAATCTTTTCCTCACACCATCGTCACACCATATGTACTTTCTTACGTTTAGTTTATTGTTTATATCGTTTGTTGTCTTTTGTCCCGATAAAGGTTTTTAGTCAAAACGTCGTCTGTCGCCGTGACTCGTGCTATTATGTTTTATTTTCAAATATTGGCAACACTTGTATCTATTTACATTCAATTTTAAATGTGCCTTGTGTTACCCAGCTCACTGCATTTCCAGCTTCGGGCTGTTTTCGGAAACTGGAGTTTTATCTCTCTGTTTCGTGATCTTCCCATGGTATGTTTTTTCTATAGGCTTTCAAAGAAGCCTTCAGTGAGTTTGTAGCGTGTCTTAGGTCATGTTGAAAACACATGCCATTCTGCATTAATGTAAATTCTCTACACGTAATAGAAAGATCCGTTTAAAGGTAAACAGGCAGGCCGATGAGTGTTTTCGTTACTTAGATGTGTTTTGTCACCGAACGTAGCAACGAAGAGCTACAATCTACACTCACAATGCCATGGATTATTTTACGCTTTTTTTTTCGGGACAGAGCGGGAAACAGGGAGAGAGAACAAATAATATGTTTAAACATTAAAAGTAGGCAAGTTGGGGTAAGAAAGAAATTGTTGACAGGAAAGTGTTGACTTTGGTAATCCGGTGATCCAGGGAGAAATGTGTGCTCAGGAAAGTCTAATCTGAAGCTTAGTACCAGATTGTCTAGTACAAACGAGAGTGTCGCGGGTTTGATGATAAGGATACCTACGTAAACAATGTAGAGAGGAAACAAGATAACATTGTTTTGATAGCTGTGTCTCAATTTTATGATTTGTTTTCACTGAGGAAAAATTATGTCGGCGTGTTTGAGGCATTACTTAACATTTGGATGCAGTAAAACTATAGACAAAAATGAACACGTAATGTGATGAAAAGTTGTACGACTCAATACCATCGCAATAGACGTTTCGATCGAAATAGCTCAAAGTAAGAACAAAGTATAATTTGAGTAGAAGATATTGCAATCTATGAACACATGCACACTTAGAAGCTATATGGTACAAAAATACAAAGGAACGGAGACGAAAGAAAACGAAATGAAGAGAGAGAGAGAGAGAAAGAGAGAGAGAGAGAGAGAAATGACAACATGATATATATTGTGTAGGACTAAAAGATATTGAGAAAAGAGGTCGTGTGGTACAAATTTGACCTGGACATCGGAAATTCATGGCTTTCCTTTGATAACGAGTGAAATTTAGGAAGCAAACTTACATATCTAGGACCATGAGTCAAAAATAAATTATCCCTGGGTCAAGAAATAAGCATCATGATTGGCAAAGCATCAGCAACTGTGAACATAAAAGCTCTGGAATAACAAGAATATTAACTGTAGAAACTGAACTCATGGTTTTCCAGGCTTGTTTCCTCGGTACCCTACTCTATGGTAATGAACCATGGACAACCTATATGTACAAAGAGATACGAGTAAACAGCCTCATATGCTGTGAATACATAGAATTCTTGGAATTAGGTGGCAGAACAAAGTCACTAACAGTACCACTGATGTATTGGAAATAACAGACAATTAGTATTTTCTAAGCGCAGTCTGGTCAGACTCAGATAATTGGGATACACTATGAGGATGGAAGATGACAGAATATCGGAGGATCTACTTCATTGAGAATTAGTTTGGGAAAAGATCTCAAGGACACTCTTTACTTTGGTACAAAGAAATATGCAAACACGATATGCATCATACAAGCATTGAAACAGGATATCCTGTGAATTGTGTTGCATGGAGGGAAAAATCAGGAATGGTATAAAGAAAAGAGAAAGTGATAGCAGACAGTTCAAGAGCTGCATGTCTGAGAAGACACACAACACCACATAAAGATACAAGTGGTCCTGTGATTCCATGTATATACTGAGGAAGACTCTTTGTGGCTCAAATTGGTTTTTGTGAATCACATACATCATCGCCATAGATCGAATATTATATTTCGTATAGCACTGCAATAATAATATTGTTTGGAAAGACGGACATTTCCCTACTACTATTTAGGTAGGTGAAGGCAAGCAAGAAGAAGTCATCATATGACCAGGAAAATTCCCCAGATGTCTGGAGAGCTATGAGCTAAGAGTGGTACTGTCGGCAGGCGGCGCGTGCTGCTTCGTTGAAGAAGACGGTGTACATAAGAGGAAACAAGAGTATAGTAGGGAATTCCTCATAACCTTAAATTTATTTTTATATAAATCGTCGCAGAAGCTACTGTTAAACGGCTTTAATTTTTATATGTTTAGCGAACTGAAAAGAATTAAATCTTCCGAGAAGTGATCAATCTTCTCAAAATCCAATCTTTTGTTTCATAAATTTCTACATGTATCATCAATCTTCATGATCCAATCATCTGTCTCACAGCTTCTGCACGTAGTCTCATGATTCCAGGTAAAATGTCTCACAGGATCTGCACGTAGTCTCATGATCCCAAGTCAAATGTCACACAGTTTCTATGTGTATCATCAATATTCATGATTCAGGACCCCATTCGCTACATTAAAAAAAATATTGTTGGGTTTACGGTTGTTACTATTTACATACATGGAATCGCATGCCAAAAATAGGCAAGGCGACTCCCAGTATATAAATAGTGGCCAACCGAATGCCAAATATGGTCACTGTTCGGTCACGGTGCTATTCCGGTGAAGTGACAATTCTAGATAACAGGTCTCACTATTGGAGACGGTCGTGAATGCATACGTAATGATAATTTCCTCTTGTGGAATCCCTAAATCAACTGTCACAATTTCTGCACGTAGTCTCATGATTCCAGGTCAAAATTTCTCAGAGTTTCTACATGTTGCCTCATTTGATGAGGTATGCTCCTTTCAACCGCGTGCGTTAGTCCAGTTTCACAATATTAAAGCTTATGAACATACAAAATAAAATTGGTCATGCTTCTGGTAGTCCTGCCACCACGATCTCCGTGTTATATATTATTACTATATCAATATATTTTATTGATTATATCGCCCTATATAGCTTGGATCAAAATGGGGAGCAAAGAATAGCAACACTACTTGTCTTCCATGTATGTGATAAAAGACGACTAAGGAAGTGTTAAGAGTGCAATTGGCTGTCCAATTCCATATAGTGTCAAAGTGATCAAGAAGTCATGCTGAAATTGGATGTGTTAGGCCAAACGGTGTAGATATCACAGCTAAGCTGTAAACCATGACAAAATCCATTCTGTTCTTCAGACTACATCCTGATAATCTGTAGGAGTGCGAGAACTATCTCAGAAGTAGATATTGAATAATCATTTCAGACTTTCATAAAAGTAAATAGATCGGTACAGTTCTTCTGAAATTGGTCTATATATATATATATATATATATATATATATATATATATATATATATATATATATATATATATATATATATATATATATATATATATATATATATATATATATATATATATATATATATATATATATATATATATATATATATATATATCTAATTATATGAAATTTTAAAAAGTTATGTGTGTTTCCAATTTTTTGCAATATATATGATTTTTACTGTAAGTGTGTCTGGTACTTCTGGAAATAACTTTGGTGTGTCGTGGGTGAGAAAAGCTTGCGGATTATTAGTCAATAAAAACTAACGTTCAATGACTTGATTTAGTCAATACAAACTAACTTTCAATGACTTGATTTAGTCAATAAAGCAAAATAACGAGACTAATATCGGTAACACATATACCCATTCCTGATCATTTTGATATTTACCTTGTGTTACTTCAGCTCCCCTACACTCAGACCCCCCCCCCCCCGCCAATTTTCAGTTTCCGATTCGTACCCATCACTGGAGCTCCATCTCTTGTTTGCTGAGCAATGCCGTACAAAACTACGGGTACAACTCTTATCATTGAGAATTATTAGCGGTTGTTTCCCTTGGAACACATGGAGAAAAATATGTCTCATTTTTCAAGCTTGGAAATTTAGTGAATATATTTATTCACTACCGCCCAGGTGTCGCCGTAGACATAAATGTAGATATAGGATACCGAAATAGTGGCCTAGCTTGCTGAACAGTTCACTAGTGGTACGCCATTCAACATATACCAACTCACCCTCCCCCCCCTTGCCCTCTACTTTTTCCCGCACGGTCACCAAAAACTTGGAATCGCATGTCAAAAATAGGCAAGGCGACTCCCAGTATATAAATAGTGGCCAACCGAAAGCAAAATAAGGTCACGGTTCGGTCACGGTGCTATTCCGGTGACGTGACAATTCTAGATAACAGGTCTCAATTTTGAAGACGGTCGTGAATACATTCGTAATGACAATTTCCTCTTGTGCAATCCTTACATCTCATCAGCCTTGAGCATATATAAGACCTACTGGCTAATTGGAAATCCAGTCTTCTTAATGACTCATTAGACTATTCCCGTGATTTTCATTGGTCGCCATGATCACACTTTGTGTGGCATCAATGAAAATCATGGGGATAGTCAAATGAGTAATTAAGAAGGCTGGCTTTCCAATTAGTTAATAGGTCTTATACTGTGGGCGGTTATGCTTTATCTGCACAATAATGTTGTTTTTTAAACCCTCCCTCATGAGGCTTCTCAAAGCATGGCTGAGAGATGACCTCTTGAGTATGAAATAAAGCTCAGAGGACACCTCCCCATTGCACAGAATACACGTATTTCTTTCTCGTAATTTCTGTGAATGAAAACAAACATACAAAAAAACCAGCTACGCATCAAAAATATTTTTTTAAAAACCAAAACACTTTCAAACTGCATTTATCTCGTTAGGGAGTTCAGGGGGTATTCAGGTGGCTTGTGTGATAAAGGTCTCTGATCGAACTCTGGATCTCACGCGTAAAACCAATGCTCTAACCTCTTGGCCATGCGTCACATGTAGATATCATACGAACATATAAAATAATCAAATTAACATAACAACAATTCAAGAATGTACTGAGTCACACACACGTTTACAGTATAAAAAACAACTCAAAGTCCTCACTTAAAACTAGATATCAAAGCACACAATGAATGCTCCCTGACGCAGGGAACATGTTTCCGTGAGATACTCTTTATGTAAGTTCTTTATGCGATGTGTTGTATAAGCCGTTTCTAAACATCTGTCGCAAGATAAGTATGTACATCTAATATCAATATTACAAGGTATCGTTGCTTGTTGTAGAACAGCGGTTCTCAATGTGGGTGATAAATTCCCAACGAAAGGGCGACGGGCACATATTATTCTAAGGCCACGAAGAAAATATGTGAAAATGAGGACCACAAACAAGTCTAGACGGGTAAAGGGGGGGGGGGATCGCACGTAAATGTAATTATTTGAACAATATTTAAGTATGGTCAAAGTGCATGAGCGCATGTACCGATGGATCAGCAACCAACGATATTAAATGGAAAATATAGTAATACGCTTTGAAGAAGGTCAACAACAATTTTATAAATGCGGAGGGGGGGGGGGGTCATGATAAAATGTAACAAAAGGGTACCGCAGGCGAAAATAAAGACACAGAACGACTGTTTTAAAGTTTCACATTTAACTCATAAGGTACAGAACGTCTGTAGTAGAGTATTGGATAGCACGTATAAGGTACAGAACGACTACTTTAGAGTATCCCATAGAACATATAAGTTACAGAACGAATGATGCAGAGTATTACATAGAACATATAAGGTACAGAACGAATGATGTAGAGTATCACATAGAACATATAAGGTACAAACACCTCAGTTTTAGAGTATCACATAGAACATATAAGGTACAAACACCTCTGTTTTAGAGTATCACATAGAACATATAAGGTACAAACACCTCTGTTTTAGAGTATCACATAGAACATATAAGGTACAAACACCTCTGTTTTAGAGTATCACATAGAACATATAAGGTACAGACACACCTGTTATAGAGTATCACATAGAACATATAAGGTACAAACACCTCTGTTTTAGAGTATCACATAGAACATATAAGGTACAGACACACCTGTTTTAGAGTATCACATAGAACATATAAGGTACAGACACACCTGTTTTAGAGTATCACATAGAACATATAAGGTACAGACACACCTGTTTTAGAGTATCACATAGAACATATAAGGTACAGACACCCCTGTTATAGAGTATCACATAGAACATATAAGGTACAGACACCCCTGTTATAGAGTATCACATAGAACATATAAGGTACAGACACCCCTGTTATAGAGTATCACATAGAACATATAAGGTACAGACACACCTGTTATAGAGTATCACATAGAACATATAAGGTACAGACACACCTGTTATAGAGTATCACATAGAACATATGAGAGATGATGTGCATAAATATTGCTCGTCAGAAACGACCCTGCCCCGTTTAGCAGTATTCTCAAATAAATACAATAAAATTCAAAAAATCGGATGCGAAAATGTGTTTGTTTTGTATGCGTGTGAAAACCCTATCTCCCTCTCCCAATTAAAGTCATACTCACTGTTATGTGTATAATGTATTAAAATAAATTAATGGATTTTCAGACCCAAAAATACATCGATGTGGGAACAATTTAACTTAGTTAAGAAAAAACAAAGAAGTGAGGATTTCAAAGCAAAAACCTTCATATATTGACAAATGTTAGTGCGGCGGGTAAATAGCAGTATAGTGTGTATATAGCGAATGAAGTGCACTCGGTACAGTATGAATAGCGTTCTGAAGGTATCAGCAGACAGGGAGATGTGTGTACGTAAACAAATACATGAGATTTAATGCAGGCAATCTTTTTTAAAATGGCGTACATCCAATCTTCTAATTAAGAACTGAACGAAACAGGTATCACCCTGTCTAAGACGATGAACGCTGCTATCTAGAATATTCTAAACCGGTTATGTCTAATTAAATCGAGGTAGAACGACGCCAGTGGAAATCGGAAAGCATTTGCAAGAAAGTTAATAAAGCGTAGATGATTAAAATCGGACGCTATAATAGCAAAAGGATGTGAGACGTTTTGTTGTAAAGGGAGAAGCACAGGATACTATATTTCGTTCTGGTATTCATGCCTCACTTTACTTTGAAATATCTACGTTTCGATAACAATGTCTTTATCAAGATATGGACAAACAAACGAATCTATTGGTTCCTATCTCGATAAAGATGTGATCAAAAAGTCGATTTGTTTAGTTGCGGGCTCTCTGTACAACATATTTAGTGTATTAAATATTTGTATATTTATCTACCTATATCGTATACAGGCAAAAACAACATTCAGAAAAAAGAAAAATATACTGTGTAATATGACTTTGTCATTAGAGGTGAGAAAGAGTTCTGCAGTGCTATATAACCCCTATACTAACATATAGGTGCGAGTCTTGGACAATAAACAAACTGGAAAGTGGGAAATTAGAGGCAACAGAGAAGCGGTTCTACAGAAGAATGCTGAGAATACCATGGACTGCGAGAAAAAACTAATGTAGAGGTGTTGAACGATTCAAATGTGAAACGGACTTTAATCAACAATATAAGAAAAAGGCAATCTTCTTTTTTTGGCCACTTCATGAGACAGGCAGGTTTAGAGAACATAGTTACAACAGGCAAATTTGAAGGCAACAGAAACAGAGGGCAACAATGTGAAAAATATTAGACAGTTTGACAACCTGGCACGGCAAGGAAACAACAACGATTTTGATACATAATACTGTGGACAGAGAGCTGTGGAGAGCCATGACCTCCTACGCCAGCCGGCATGGCACATGATGATGATGATGATATGGTATATAATAAGGTATCCCGCATCATTGTGCATCCGGACCATTCAGAAAGAAATGACAAACTACTGAAAGTATTTATATTGCCTAGAAAATAACTACGGCTAAAAAACGCTGGTTTGATGACTTCGCCGTGAATAGAATATACTACCAATTTATATGGTATACAGTTTGACTTCAGTCTTTCATTCATTCAATTTAAACTATCTCAAACCTTCTCTGATGGATTCATTTCATTCTTTTAATATGGTCATGTCATAAAAATGTGATTGATAATGAATTTAAAATATATTAATAATGATGTCGTGGAGACAGAATAATCTAATATGATATCTATTATGATATTTATATGATATCTATTATGATATTTATATGATATCTATTATGATATTTATATGACATCTATTATGATATTTATATGATATCTAGTATGATATTTATATGATATCTAGTATGATATTTATATGATATCTATTATGATATTTATATGATATCTATTATGATATTTATATGATTTAGCCCGCGAGATAAATAATGTGTACGTACAGAACATATTTTACAGTACCTGTACTAGTTGTACTGTTTTATACATATGAGCAGTGTATCTTTGTTACTTTAGTGGTGGGTCGTGTATCTTTGTTACTTTAGTGGTGGGTCGTGTATCTTTGTTACTCTAGTGGTGGGTCGTGTACCTTTGTTACTTTAGTGGTGGGTCGTGTATCTTTGTTACTTTAGTGGTGGGTCGTGTATCTTTGTTACTTTAGTGGTGGGTCGTGTATCTTTGTTACTTTAGTGGTGGGTCGTGTATCTTTGTTACTTTAGTGGTGGGTCGTGTATCTTTGTTACTTTAGTGGTGGGTCGTGTATCTTTGTTACTTTAGTGGTTGGTCGTGTATCTTTGTTACTCTAGTGGTGGGTCGTGTATCTTTGTTACTTTAGTGGTGGGTCGTGTATCTTTGTTACTCTAGTGGTGTGTCGTGTATCTTTGTTACTTTAGTGGTGGGTCGTGTATCTTTGTTACTCTAGTGGTGGGTCGTGTATCTTTGTTACTTTAGTGGTGGGTCGTGTATCTTTGTTACTTTAGTGGTGGGTCGTGTATCTTTGTTACTCTAGTGGTGGGTCGTGTATCTTTGTTACTTTAGTGGTGGGTCGTGTATCTTTGTTACTCTAGTGGTGGGTCGTGTATCTTTGTTACTTTAGTGGTGGGTCGTGTATCTTTGTTACTTTAGTGGTGGGTCGTGTATCTTTGTTACTTTAGTGGTGGGTCGTGTATCTTTGTTACTTTAGTGGTGGGTCGTGTATCTTTGTTACTCTAGTGGTGGGTCGTGTATCTTTGTTACTTTAGTGGTGGGTCGTGTATCTTTGTTACTCTAGTGGTGTGTCGTGTATCTTTGTTACTTTAGTGGTGGGTCGTGTATCTTTGTTACTCTAGTGGTGGGTCGTGTATCTTTGTTACTTTAGTGGTGGGTCGTGTATCTTTGTTACTTTAGTGGTGGGTCGTGTATCTTTGTTACTCTAGTGGTGGGTCGTGTATCTTTGTTACTTTAGTGGTGGGTCGTGTATCTTTGTTACTCTAGTGGTGGGTCGTGTATCTTTGTTACTTTAGTGGTGGGTCGTGTATCTTTGTTACTTTAGTGGTGGGCCTTGTATCTTTGTTACCCTAGTGGTGGGTCGTGTATCTTTGTTACTTTAGTGGTGGGTCGTGTATCTTTGTTACTTTAGTGGTGGGTCGTGTATCTTTGTTACTTTAGTGGTGGGTCGTGTATCTTTGTTACTTTAGTGGTGGGTCGTGTATCTTTGTTACTTTAGTGGTGGGTCGTGTATCTTTGTTACTTTAGTGGTGGGTCGTGTATCTTTGTTACTTTAGTGGTGGGTCGTGTATCTTTGTTACTTTAGTGGTGGGTCGTATATCTTTGTTACCCTAGTGGTGGGTCGTGTATCTTTGTTACTTTAGTGGTGGGTCGTGTATCTTTGTTACTTTAGTGGTGGGTCGTGTATCTTTGTTACTTTAGTGGTGGGTCGTGTATCTTTGTTACCTTAGTGGTGAGTCGTATATCTTTGTTACTCTAGTGGTGGGTCGTGCATCTTTGTTACCTTAGTGGTGGGTCGTATATCTTTGTTACCCTAGTGGTGTATCCATATGAGGAATGTATTTGAGTCTCGCAGTGGACCGACCATCAGAAGCACCACTTTGCTACAGAAAAAATCTAATAGATACACTTCATTTTTGCAGCAATGTTTTCATCTTCTCTCCTTACACTAGGAAATAAAGCTCTGGAGAAGCCATCGTCCCTCTCCAAAACGATACAAGAGCTCTATTTCTCGCAATTCCTGGAGGTCGAAACAAACATGCACTCATCCCTAATCAGAGTCAGATGTGTCCTCTAGAATGATGAGGACCAGTAGGTTTTAGGAATAGTAAACCCACTTTTAACCAACATTTGTCTTTCAATACGTGCTCCTCACGTTTTACTAACAAATCTTTACTAATGTTGGGATATGGCATCATGTGTCAATTTCTTGACATCAGATATATTTCAAGTGATATATTCAGCAGCCACTTGACCTTTTACCTTAACCCACACAAGCTACATATGATTTCAGTACGCATGGTAAAGTGGAGGTCTTCAACACGTGTCCATGCTCGTTTTTTTTTGTTATGTCAGAACACACATTTTTCGTGTGTATTCTTGACAAGACTCATGAGCTCTGGTTGCAAAAAAAAACCATTTAACTAAACGGAATGGGATCTTGTGTAAGGCACATCTTAGTGTATCCTTACAACTTAGTGTATCCGTACAACAACTTAGTGTATCCTTACAACTTAGTGTATCCGTACAACAACTTAGTGTATCCTTACAACTTAGTGTATCCGTACAACAACTTAGTGTATCCTTACAACTTAGTGTATCCTTACAACTTAGTGTATCCGTACAACAACTTAGTGTATCCTTACAGCTTAGTGTATCCTTACAACTTAGTGTATCCTTACAACTTAGTGTATCCTAACAACTTAGTGTATCCTTACAACTTAGTGTATCCTTACAACTTAGTGTATCCTTACAACTTAGTGTATCCTTACAACTTAGTGAGGTTGAAACATTGTCCTCGGGTGCTAGTACATTATAAAGTGTGGAGAATTGCCCATTACCACAATAGAAGGTCTATCTAATGACGGAAGGAAAATTTCCTTATTCTATTTTTTTGTAGACAGTGTTATTCTCTTTATGATAGCCACCGTTGTCAGTTGATCTTGAATTGGGAAAACCGCCTCGTCAATCCTTTATTAGACATTGTGCTTACTGCGTGGACTATTATCGAACCTTTGCTACTTGTAATACAATTTTATTGTTCGATCATTAGACTGTCACTCTTTAATGTTAGTATCGTGAGCATTTTCAAATGTTCCGCTAATATAAGCTATATCATAATTTTCCGAACGCATTCCTCATACCTGGTGACTTCTTGAAATCACAAGGTAAGGCTTCTCAAACATTATATTTGCACTTCCGGAGTTTTATTTTTAATTCTCTAAATGAGAAGCCAGTACCAGTAACAGCTTTCTACAAGATTGATTTCGATACGAGAATCTCATGTTCTCGACGAGAAAATTACGAATTCTTCAGTCACTACTTCTTAAAATCCAAAATTGTATGTTCAATAATTATTTGACCATCAAATCTATTTCGTGTTTCCTTCTAGGACAGGGGTCGGGAACCTTTTTATCTGAGAGAGCCATGGACACCACATATTCACATAATAAAAGTAATTATGTGAGAGCCCTACATTATGTTTAAAACTACAAATTCAAGTAAATTTGTGCATTTTGTGTAATTTCAACACTAAAAGTACAATAATTATGTCTCTGAATTCTTTTTTAATAACATTGTTATGCTGTTGCTAATCAATAATGAGTATTTCTTACCATTAATACGACTTCTGATGCTGAACTGCAGTAGACTTTAGCTCATTTGCAGAATGAAATATTGATATGCAATTAATATGTAGATCAAAGGAGTCTAAAGAAACATTTTTTTTTACAATCGAACATTTGTCTGCGAGCCAGATGCAGCTATCAATAGAGCCACATCTGGCTCGCGAGCCATGGGTTCCCGACCCCTGTTCTATGACGTTGAATGATCCTTGCTAATGAACACTTATTCACTGTAATGTAACGTCAGCGATCATTAAATGTGTATCTCTTGCGTTGAGTTATGTCCTTTTAACCTAGGACTCACTTTTCTAAAGCCCCCTTTAACAGAGATTATTAATATACAAAATAATGGAACTCGCAGTTCAGGTAATGATGCCATCACAATCTCAGGAGTATAAACGATCTCCAACTGTATTCAAGGAGTGCAGTGTTGTTTTCTTCACATTTCAAATACCGTGGAAACACTGTCGTGTTTATCTTCTTTACAGAAATAATCCGTAATTTACTTACAATTCCCTGAAATGTAAAAGAATCATTTCTAATACGTCCACATGCAAATTAGTTGTAATCAAGGTTTACAAGTAAATGTTCGTTCACACTGTAAACGTTCACAAAATATGTCAACTAAAGATTTCAACCCATTTTGAAGATTACTGTATTTTAGTACACTATGTATAAAATATGTAATTTCTTATTAACGCTATTATAGTGCAAAAATTCACGTGTAACGATTTAATTAAATTTATTTCATCAATGGCTATAACGTTATTTTATTTCTCGCTAGCAAAATTTTTTTTATGAAACATAATTAAATATAAGAAACTAATTAAACACGGTATTCTCAACTGTTCCTGATTCATACTTTCCTATTTATCTCATCTATCTCTGACATATTTACCAGTGACTCATTTATAATTAACCCTCATCTTTCTCTGTTTCTCTTCTTTAATGCATCACTGATTATCTCATTTACCCATGATTATCTCATTTACCCATGATTATCTCATTTACCAATGATTATCTCATTTACCCATGATTATCTCATTTACCCATGATTATCTCATGTATCCGTAATTCATTTATCATTTGTCCTAAGTATTCTTTGTCACTGACTCTAATTTCTCTCCTACTCTTGTATACATCTGAACATTATTTATACATGACTCTATCACTTTCTCTGATAGTTTCTCTCAACTGTTCCATAATCTCTCGTTCATTACGAACTCATTCAATACTCTTTTGACGCTGACGGAAACGTATCACTAGATCTTCCGCATTCTAAAGGTTAAAAGCCTTATTTTTGTACTCAGACATCCATCAAGCAACAATAAATGTCAAACAGATAACATGCCAATTAGTGAAGCTTTTCTCTTTTGGAAGCCCCAAAGCAATTCATTTGTGCAATTATATTTCCTTTTGTGGAGCAGCGTTAAGAGATCCCAGGATTGAATATCACGATGGGGGAGCTATATATATGAGCACCTGCCGTGACCAAATTCCTAGCTGCCAGCTTGTACAGGTGGTCCCAGTTATGCACAGACTGCACATACGTGTGGTGCATACACATACGTGTGATGCACCTCTGTGCTGGCCGTAACCATGTTCTGAAAGAGCCGAGAATAAGGCAAAAATGTTAGCCCTGTATAACTGGAGAGCCCCCTTATATATGGGGGGGGGGGGCATATCTGTCTGTTCTACCCATTACTGTGACATTAACCCAGAGAGTAGGGAACTGAAGCTCATGACTCCGACTCTGCACATTGCGAAAGATACTCTCTAATGTGTATCTGATACTGGTTTGCATCTCTCTAATGTGTATCTGATGCTGGTTTGTGTTTCTCTAATGTGTATCTGATACTGGTATGTGTCTCTCTAATGTGTATCCTGATACTGGTTTGCATCTCTCTAATGTGTATCCTGATACTGGTTTGTGTCTCTCTAATGTGTATCTGATACTGGTTTGCATCTCTCTAATGTGTATCCTGATACTGGTTTGTGTCTCTCTAATGTGTATCTGATACTGGTTTGCATCTCTCTAATGTGTATCTGATACTGGTTTGCATCTCTCTAATGTGTATCCTGATACTGGTTTGCGTCTCTCTAATGTGTATCCTGATACTGGTTTGTGTTTCTCTAAACTGTTCCTGTATATGTGAAATATTTTGTCATGAGTCTCTTTTGTGATGATTATGAAATAGTTCATTTAGCTATGAGCTGGTATCTCTTGACAGCCCATATCCTTTCTGATACAAACACAGGTTCTTCTTAGTTGCACAACTGAGACGATAGGCAAGACTCACTTAAGGTTGTTTCATATGCATGGTTGTGTAAATGTGGGGTTGTGGATGCATTTTTAGTCCTCGAAGGGATACATACTAGTGCGCCAGTATCCCAGGATTACTACGTCCTGCTAGAAGGACAGCACACACTTTTGGCCCAAGTTCCTCATCATTCTTCTGTCAGATTTGTTGACCCATCTGTAGTGATGACATATCTAGCATTTCCCGTCACCTAGGAGTCTGCAAGAAAAGGACAAAGATGCAATGTCCACTGGTAATGCCCACAGTTTGTCAACATATCCTCCAACGTACCTTAGTCGCATCCTACGACATGCCTGGAAAGAAGACAGTGTCAATATTCTCTGTACCCTGAAATAGAAGTCCTGGCCCCAGTTGCCACACGGATATAGTTCACTAAAGTATTCACAGCTACTACTCTCTTATTTGTCCCTCTCTAATTTGTCCCCTACTGCCATTTTATATTAGCTCTCTAGTTTGTTCCCGACTGCCATTTTATATTAGCTCTCTAGTTTGTTCCCGACTGCCATTTTATATTAGCTCTCTAGTTTGTTCCCGACTGCCATTTTATATTAGCTCTCTGTTCCCGACTACCATTTTATATTAGCTCTCTAGTTTGTTCCCGACTGCCATTTTATATTAGCTCTCTGTTCCCGACTACCATTTTATATTAGCTCTCTAGTTTGTTCCCGACTACCATTTTATATTAGCTCTCTAGTTTGTTCCCGACTGCCATTTTATATTAGCTCTCTGTTCCCGACTACCATTTTATATTAGCTCTCTAGTTTGTTCCCGACTACCATTTTATATTAGCTCTCTAGTTTGTTCCCGACTACCATTTTATATTAGCTCTCTGTTCCCGACTACCATTTTATATTAGCTCTCTAGTTTGTTCCCGACTGCCATTTTATATTAGCTCTCTGTTCCCGACTACCATTTTATATTAGCTCTCTAGTCTGTTCCCGACTGCCATTTTATATTAGCTCTCTGTTCCCGACTACCATTTCATATTAGCTCTATAGTTTGTTCCCGACTACCATTTTATATTAGCTCTCTAGTTTGTTCCCGACTACCATTTTATATTAGCTCTCTGTTCCCGACTACCATTTTATATTAGCTCTCTAGTTTGTTCCCGACTGCCATTTTATATTAGCTCTCTAGTTTGTTCCCGACTACCATTTTATATTAGCTCTCTAGTTTGTTCCCGACTGCCATTTTATATTAGCTCTCTGTTCCCGACTACCATTTTATATTAGCTCTCTAGTCTGTTCCCGACTACCATTTTATATTAGCTCTCTAGTTTGTTCCCGACTGCCATTTTATATTAGCTCTCTAGTTTGTTCCCGACTGCCATTTTATATTAGCTCTCTAGTCTGTTCCCGACTACCATTTTATATTAACTCTCTGTTCCCGACTACCATTTTATATTAGCTCTCTAGTTTGTTCCCGACTGCCATTTTATATTAGCTCTCTAGTTTGTTCCCGACTGCCATTTTATATTAGCTCTCTGTTCCCGACTGCCATTTTATATTAGCTCTCTAGTCTGTTTCCGACTGCCATTTTATATTAGCTCTCTGTTCCCGACTACCATTTTATATTAGCTCTCTGTTCCCGACTACCATTTTATATTAGCTCTCTAGTCTGTTCCCGACTGCCATTTTATATTAGCTCTCTGTTCCCGACTACCATTTTATATTAGCTCTCTGTTCCCGACTACCATTTTATATTAGCTCTCTAGTTTGTTCCCGACTACCATTTTATATTAGCTCTCTGTTCCCGACTACCATTTTATATTAGCTCTCTAGTTTGTTCCCGACTGCCAGTTTATATTAGCTCTCTAGTTTGTTCCCGACTACCATTTTATATTAGCTCTCTAGTTTGTTCCCGACTGCCATTTTATATTAGCTCTCTGTTCCCGACTACCATTTTATATTAGCTCTCTAGTTTGTTCCCGACTGCCATTTTATATTAGCTCTCTAGTTTGTTCCCGACTGCCATTTTATATTAGCTCTCTAGTCTGTTCCCGACTACCATTTTATATTAGCTCTCTGTTCCCGACTACCATTTTATATTAGCTCTCTAGTTTGTTCCCGACTGCCATTTTATATTAGCTCTCTAGTTTGTTCCCGACTGCCATTTTATATTAGCTCTCTGTTCCCGACTGCCATTTTATATTAGCTCTCTAGTCTGTTCCCGACTGCCATTTTATATTAGCTCTCTGTTCCCGACTACCATTTTATATTAGCTCTCTAGTTTGTTCCCGACTACCATTTTATATTAGCTCTCTAGTTTGTTCCCGACTGCCATTTTATATTAGCTCTCTGTTCCCGACTACCATTTTATATTAGCTCTCTAGTCTGTTCCCGACTGCCATTTTATATTAGCTCTCTAGTTTGTTCCCGACTGCCATTTTATATTAGCTCTCTGTTCCCGATTGCCATTTTATATTAGCTCTCTAGTCTGTTCCCGACTGCCATTTTATATTAGCTCTCTGTTCCCGACTACCATTTTATATTAGCTCTCTGTTCCCGACTACCATTTTATATTAGCTCTCTAGTCTGTTCCCGACTGCCATTTTATATTAGCTCTCTGTTCCCGACTACCATTTTATATTAGCTCTCTGTTCCCGGCTACCATTTTATATTAGCTCTCTAGTTTGTTCCCGACTACCATTTTATATTAGCTCTCTGTTCCCGACTACCATTTTATATTAGCTCTCTAGTTTGTTCCCGACTGCCATTTTATATTAGCTCTCTAGTTTGTTCCCGACTACCATTTTATATTAGCTCTCTAGTTTGTTCCCGACTGCCATTTTATTTTAGCTCTCTGTTCCCGACTACCATTTTATATTAGCTCTCTAGTTTGTTCCCGACTGCCATTTTATATTAGCTCTCTAGTTTGTTCCCGACTGCCATTTTATATTAGCTCTCTAGTCTGTTCCCGACTACCATTTTATATTAGCTCTCTGTTCCCGACTACCATTTTATATTAGCTCTCTAGTTTGTTCCCGACTGCCATTTTATATTAGCTCTCTAGTTTGTTCCCGACTGCCATTTTATATTAGCTCTCTGTTCCCGACTGCCATTTTATATTAGCTCTCTAGTCTGTTCCCGACTGCCATTTTATATTAGCTCTCTGTTCCCGACTACCATTTTATATTAGCTCTCTAGTTTGTTCCCGACTGCCATTTTATATTAGCTCTCTAGTTTGTTCCCGACTGCCATTTTATATTAGCTCTCTAGTTTGTTCCCGACTGCCATTTTATATTAGCTCTCTAGTCTGTTCCCGACTGCCATTTTATATTAGCTCTCTGTTCCCGACTACCATTTTATATTAGCTCTCTGTTCCCGACTACCATTTTATATTAGCTCTCTAGTTTGTTCCCGACTGCCATTTTATATTAGCTCTCTGTTCCCGACTACCATTTTATATTAGCTCTCTAGTTTGTTCCCGACTGCCATTTTATATTAGCTCTCTAGTCTGTTCCCGACTGCCATTTTATATTAGCTCTCTAGTTTGTTCCCGACTGCCATTTTATATTAGCTCTCTAGTCTGTTCCCGACTGCCATTTTATATTAGCTCTCTAGTTTGTTCCCGACTGCCATTTTATATTAGCTCTCTAGTCTGTTCCCGACTGCCATTTTATATTAGCTCTCTAGTTTGTTCCCGACTGCCATTTTATATTAGCTCTCTAGTCTGTTCCCGACTGCCATTTTATATTAGCTCTCTAGTCTGTTCCCGACTGCCATTTTATATTAGCTCTCTAGTTTGTTCCCGACTGCCATTTTATATTAGCTCTCTAGTCTGTTCCCGACTGCCATTTTATATTAGCTCTCTAGTCTGTTCCCGACTGCCATTTTATATTAGCTCTCTAGTCTGTTCCCGACTGCCATTTTATATTAGCTCTCTAGTCTGTTCCCGACTGCCATTTTATATTAGCTCTCTGTTCCCGACTGCCATTTTATATTAGCTCTCTGTTCCCGACTACCATTTTATATTAGCTCTCTGTTCCCGACTACCATTTTATATTAGCTCTCTAGTTTGTTCCCGACTGCCATTTTATATTAGCTCTCTGTTCCCGACTACCATTTTATATTAGCTCTCTAGTTTGTTCCCGACTGCCATTTTATATTAGCTCTCTAGTTTGTTCCCGACTGCCATTTTATATTAGCTCTCTGTTCCCGACTACCATTTTATATTAGCTCTCTCATTTGACTCTGAAAGTTCGAATCTGAAAATGAAGAAGGCTGTGAAATATAGCCTCGGATCTGTGCGCTAATGAAAGATAGCTTAAAAATATAGGGAGCATGACTGAATGTCCATCATTGCAAACATAACCAGTGCAAACATAACCTGTGCAAGCATAATCCGTGCAAGCATAATCAGTGCAAGGATAACTTGTGTAATCATAACCAGTGCAAACATAACCCGTGCAAGCATACTTCCTTAAACCATATCCAGTGTTTATATAATTTGATATTTTAACTCCTGTTAAATGACTTTTATATCTTTCTTGTAACTTCATTTTCACGCAAGAGCTACCTTCAAATGCACATCTCCATACGCTATTGTTACTATACATTCTCAACAAAAGCATAACAAAACTCGAAGTATGACAGGTTTCACAAAACACAACAAAGAAGTAATTATCAGTTGCGTTATTTATGACCTGATGTATATATTCTTTCTTTAAACGTGTCTTGAATTAATTTGATTTACGCATAGTACTTAACGAAAGTATATAGCTTAACTCTACATTTCCGTCAAGCCCATAACGCTGCTCTTGCGACACACTGTCTTGGCACCGTAAGCCGATAAATCCTCAATTTTCATAGGTTTCTAAATACGTTACAACAGAACAAGGAAACTCTTCTGAGATAACGGTTTACAAAAAATGAACTTGGTATAGTCATGTTCTAGTGGATAAAACCGGCACTCTTAATTTTTTTATCCTTATATTCTTATAAAGACTAGGAGGTGGTGGTGGCGGCAGTGTTACCCGAACTGCGAATTCCTTTATTTTTGACGGTCATAAGCCTTGAAATAACCAAACTGGACTCTCGTTCTTTGTTGAAATTAACTTACCTCATCACAAGTACAAATTAAATGACACTTTCATATCCATTATCCACAGTTTCACGATACTCTAGAATGTACATGGTTGTTCTTCATGTCTCCCTCCATGGAGGTACCCCACAAAAGAGGTACATTTTAAGTAACCAAGAAATAGGGAGTATGAGGTTGGATTATACGTGATGTGATGAGTGTGAGGTTATAAACTATGAAATTGGAAGAATGAAATTATGGACTATGAGATTGAGAGAGTGAGCTTAGATTAATCAAAGATTGGGGGACTATGAGATTGGGAGAGTGAGCTTAGATTAATAAAAGGTTGGGGGAATTTAGGGACAGATTATGTTTAAAATGAGGAGTGGGGGAGGGTTCCTAGAGTAAAAAATAAAAATAAATTTCCAGCTGTGTCAACATGAGGTATGTTCCCCTTGGTAACACTCCTACAGATGGAAGCAACAAAACAAAGACGAAGGAATAACACAACAGCGTAGACTACACAACAATAAGAATCGCGTTAGAATCAGATAAGTAGTCAGGTGAGATAGCCAGCATGAATAATATAGTGTTACCTGGAAATGTGTTCAGGTAGTAGATGTGAGGACAGTGCACACAAGCATGAATAATATAGCGTTACCTGGAAATGTGTTCAGGTAGTAGATGTGAGGACAGTGCACACAAGCATGAATAATATCGCGTTACCTGGAAATGTGTTCAGGTAGTAGATGTGAGGACAGTGCACACAAGCATGAATAATATCGCGTTACCTGAAAATGTGTTCAGGTAGTAAATATGAGGACAGTGCACACCAGCAAATAATACAATCTGATTCAACAAAATGAAAGCTCCCGATTAAATACAATGATTATTCTTGAATGAAACAATAAATGAAACTTCGTGAATGAACACAATTCAGACTTATGATTTAGCAAAATTTATACTTCAGATGTGAAACACAAGTTAAAAGAAAAATATTAATGGCTAAAAGTACCTTCAGCGACATGAGGAAAATATTAATATCTAAACTAATTACAAACAAGTTAAAAATTAGAATTATAAAATACTACATGTATTCTATATTAATGTATGGCTCAGAAGCATGGACACTAAATAAACAATTAGAAGACAGAATTGATGCCTTTGAGATGTGAGTATATAGGAGAATAGGGAGAACATCACGGAAAAAGAAGAAAGCAAATAAAGAAGTGCTAAAAACACATAATATGAAGAAAAAATTACTAAGAAAAATAAAGATAAGGCAAATAAAATATTTTGGACACATTAAAAGACATGACACCTTATTGAAGACCTTACTTGAGGGTAAAGTCAAAGGGAAGCGAGCAAGAGGTAGAGATACAAGTGGGAGAGTAACATCACAAAATGGACAGGTTAAGTCTAGCCGAGTGCACGACCAAAACAAGAGACATGGATGTTGGAGATCTGTTGCGGCCAACCTTGGTTGCGGAGACGGCACTTAATGATGATGAATACTTCTGAATTAACAAAAACTAATATTTCTGATTTTTTTCTTCTTATGTTCCATGCCGTGTGACGTTGATTATCATGTCTTTCCATAGCCTTCTATTTTGTGTGATGTCATTCATTTCCGATACTGATGTTCTTCCATGCCACAATGCTAGGTTGTCAAGCATCTTGTCACTTGGTCTTTCACATCATACACCTCTCTTGCTCTTCAACTTGCCTGTTGTTACAATATGTTCCATCTGTCCTCTTCTCATGAAGTGTCAAAAAATATGGACTGTCTCTTTCAAATGCGGGTAAGCAGCTTTGTTTTTGAAATAACTTCTTTCACAATATTCTTCATTAAGCCGTTTCTCTGTCCATGGTATTCTCAACATTCTTCTATAAAACCACATCTCTGCTGCCTCAATATAATTTTTCACAATTTTGCAGAGCGTCCAATATTCATTTCCATACATCAGAATTGGTTCTATATTTCTTCTTCTTCAGCGTTTATTCTCAAACTCCCGCTGGATCTCCCTTGTAGTGTAGTCACGGTCCTACTAAATTTCCAGCAGGATTTAGTCCAGAGAATGGAAATGTGTTGTTTTGCAGTTTTATTTGCGCCAATGGCCCGACACATCCGTCTTCGGCAAATGTTCTATATGACTTCTAAGAACTCTCTTACCTCAACTGGTCTGTCGTGTCTCATTGAAGCGATATATAAACCTGTGTTTTACGTAAGTATAATTGTTGTTACGTTTCACGCAGTTACCTTGTATTGATTGTCATACCTCAACTGGCAAAGACAAATTGCATAGGACGGTCTCCATCTTATGAAATGTTGCCTTTGCCTGGGAAAGTGTACATATGACTTCTTTAATACATCTGACGTTATTAATTCACCCAAATATTTGAATACGTTGACTCGCTTCAGACTGATCCCATCTACTTTGATGTTGCATTCTGGTTGACATTTATTCTTTGATATTACCATTACTACTGCTTTTCTGCTATTCAGAATAAGAACTTTGTTTTGACTTTCTTGCGCAATGATTTTCATTATTTCTTGTAACTGTTTCTTTTTTGGTTATCAAAACTATTCTGTTTTAGCAAAGTAATATTTCTGTATTAGCAAAGTAATATTTCTGGTTGAAGAAAATTAATATTTCCTAGTAACATACTTGGTTACCAAACTAGATAAAAATAAGAAATGAAGAAATTAGGAAAAGAGTTGGTATAATATCATGTATCGAACATATTGAGAGACAGCAAGTAAAATGGTTCGGTCACCTTATGAGAATGAAGCCAAACCAAATACCAATAAGAGCATATAATACAAGAATATCCGGTCGTAAAGCCAAAGGAAGACCACGAAAATGGTGGATAGAAAACATCAAGATAACCTTGCACAAACATGGACTAAATGCAATCTCGGCGACACATCTGACCTTGAAACGACAGCTTAAGATAACCACCCCTACGCTTAACGGCAACTGTGAATGCAATCAACAATCATTCACCTGGGGAAAGACAATAGACAATAGTAACATACTTGCGTTATTCGAATGAAAAGGTTGAAATTGTGTAAAGGATTGAGTTTATTTGTACTCCAGTTACCATATTTGCATTTCCGGCACTCCACTTCCAGAGAATATTTGTAGCTTCAAGTGATAAATGAAAATCACGAGATTCATGATTGAAATGGATACAGGCTTCGAAAATGAGAAAATTATGATAAATATGAAAAAGGAGATGAGAAAAGAGATGAGAAATATGAGAAATGTTTTTCATAAAGAGAAATATGTGAAATTTAACAAATGGATAATGTAAGAAAAAGTTGGGAAATGTAGCATGAGAAATGTGACAAAGTGAAAAGAAATATTAGACAGATGAAAAATATGGGGAAAATATGAGAAATATGGAAAAAGATGAGAAATATGGAGAAAAGATAAAAACGATACAGTGATGAGAACTATGAGAGTTGGAAATAAGAGATGACAATTATGAGTAAGAGACCATAAATATGATAAATATTATAACGAGATTAGGAATATTATAGAGGAGCAATATGAGAAAAAGATGAGAAATATGAGAAACTATACAAAATTAAGAAATATGAGAAAAAGATGAGACGAGCTATATGACGAAAAGTTTTGAAAAAACAATATTGAGAGATATGAGAAAGAGTTGAGATATAGAAACATCAAAGTCGGTAGTATATCTTACACAGGACAACCATTAGCCCTGCATTTTACTAAATCGATTTTCTAGGCAACATAAATACGTACTGCTTGTTGCCATTGCTTCTTAACGGTCCGAATACACTGTTATCTGCGGCGGGGTATAACCTGGAATCTTGATCATTCAGAGACGCACTCTGTAGTACTTCGACACAAAGCAGGCCACACATATCACTCATACCACACATATCACACATATCACACATGTCACACATATCACACATGTCACACATATCACACATATCACATATAACACACATGTCACACATATCACACATATCACACATGTCACACATATCACACATATCACATTTAACACACATGTCACATATATCACACATACCACACATATCACACATACCACACATATCACATACATCACACATACCAAACATGTCACATATATCACATATACCACACATATGACACATGTCACATATATCACATATATCACACATATGACACATGTCACATATATCACACATATGACACATGTCACATATATCACATATATGACACATATGACACATGTCACATATATCACACATATGACACATGTCACATATATCACATATATGACACATGTCACATATATCACACATATGACACATATCACACATATCACACATATGACACGTCACATATATCACATATATCACACATATGACACATATCACATATATCACATATATCACACATATGACACATGTCACATATATCACACATATGACACATGTCACATATATCACACATATGACACATGTCACATATATCACATATATCACACATATGACACATGTCACATATATCACATATATCACACATATGACACATGTCACATATATCACACATATGACACATGTCACATATATCACACATATGACACATGTCACATATATCACATATATCACACATATGACACATATCACATATATCACACATATGACACATGCCACATATATCACACATATGACACATGTCACATATATCACATATATCACACATATGACACATGTCACATATATCACATATATCACACATATGACACATGTCACATATATCACATATATCACACATATGACACATGTCACATATATCACATATATCACATATATCACACATATGACACATGTCACATATATCACACATATGACACATGTCACATATATCACACATATGACACATGTCACATATATCACATATATCACACATATGACACATATCACATATATCACACATATGACACATGTCACATATATCACACATATGACACATGTCACATATATCACATATATCACACATATGACACATGTCACATATATCACATATATCACACATATGACACATGTCACATATATCACATATATCACACATGTCACATATATCACATATATGACACATATGACACATGTCACATATATCACACATATGACACATGTCACATATATCACATATATGACACATGTCACATATATCACACATATGACACATATCACACATATCACACATATGACACGTCACATATATCACATATATCACACATATGACACATATCACATATATCACATATATCACACATATGACACATGTCACATATATCACACATATGACACATGTCACATATATCACACATATGACACATGTCACATATATCACATATATCACACAAATGACACATGTCACATATATCACATATATCACACATATGACACATGTCACATATATCACACATATGACACATGTCACATATATCACACATATGACACATGTCACATATATCACATATATCACACATATGACACATATGACACATATCACATATATCACACATATGACACATGCCACATATATCACACATATGACACATGTCACATATATCACATATATCACACATATGACACATGTCACATATATCACACATATGACACATGTCACATATATCACATATATCACACATATGACACATGTCACATATATCACATATATCACACATATGACACATGTCACATATATCACACATATGACACATGTCACATGTATCACACATATGACACATGTCACATATATCACATATATCACACATATGACACATGTCACATATATCACATATATCACACATATGACACATGTCACATATATCACATATATCACACATATGACACATGTCACATATATCACATATATCACACATATGACACATGTCACATATATCACACATATGACACATGTCACATATATCACACATGTCACATATATCACATATATCACATATAACGCACATGTCACATATATCACACATGTCACATATATCACACATGTCACATATGTCACATATATCACACATGTCACATATATCACACATGTCACATATATCACATATATCACATATAACACACATGTCACATATATCACACATGTCACATATATCACACATGTCACATATATCACATATATCACATATATCACACATATATCACACATATATCACACATATGACACACATGTCACAAATGATAGGATAATCATGAGTAGGATATATGACTAGGGGAAGAAACGAAGACAGAAAAACGATAGTAGGGAAAACAGCGACGTAGAAATAGGAACAAAAAATTAACTAGAATAAACGGACGAAGAAATAAGGAAATATGAGGAGCACAAGGGTAGAGAGAGAGAGATGGAGGTGAAGATTTGGTTGTTGATAAACAACCGAGAGAAATTAGCGAAATAGAAGAAGAAGAAGAAAACGAAGAAGAAGATGATGCATGCGGAACAAAGCGAAAGACGGCACAAGAAACCATGCACTCAAGAAAAAACAGAATATGGGAAAATCTATAAAAAAAATAAATGAGTGACATATCGTCGATAAATGATGATTGACACTGACAAGACACCGAGAAAGGGGGACGAGATGGAATGTTAAAAATAAGAAAGATTACAGATAAGAATATATAAGTGACAAAAAAAAGTTGATAAACGAAAAAAATGTGATGAAATTGTGAATAGAAATTGTGAATAATGAAGAATATCGAGGGATGAAGAAAGAATATCGTACTGCAGACAGATAAACTACAGACATTTGGGAATAATTGACAACTGTTAAACCATAATGCTAAACATTAAGCGGTAGACCATACACATATGAAGAGATATATAGATGTCCAGGCATAGAGATGACCAGATATAGATATGACCTGGCATAGAGATGACCAGATATAGAGATGACCTGGCATAGACACGACTAGGCATAGAGATGACCAGGCATAGAGATGACCAGGCATAGAGATGACCAGGCATAGACATGACCAGGCATAGACATGACTAGGCATAGAGATGACCAGGCATAGAGATGACCAGATATAGACATGACCAAGCATAGAGATGACCAGATATATAGATGACCTGACATAGAGATGACCAGATATAGAGATTACCTGGCATAGAGATGACCAGATATAGAGATAACCTGGCATAGAGATGACCAGATATAGAGATAAACTGGCATAGAGATGACCAGATATAGAGATGACCAGGCATAGAGATGTCCAAATATAGAGATAACCTGGCATAGAGATGACCAGATATAGAGATAAACTGGCATAGAGATGACCAGATATAGAGATGACCAGGCATAGAGATGACCAGATATAGAGATTACCTGGCATAGAGATGACCAGATATAGAGATTACCTGGCATAGAGATGACCAGATATAGAGATGACCAGATATAGAGACGACTAGATATAAAGATGATTAGGCACAGATGATTAGGAAGACTCTTCAATTAAGATGAGAAATAGAGATGGAATGGACACACGCTAAAAAACTAGTAAAAGATACAACAAGAAGAGGAATATAATGGAAACCGCATAAAAAAAAGGAAACAGTTAATGTAATGGAAGCCAAGGAGAAGAGAGACAATGGAGGATTTCGCAAAGATATGAATCATCGAATGCGGCTGAGACAATATGCAGGAAGAGACACGGAAAGTCCTTATTCTTGGCCTATACACCATAGAATGTGTACACATTCTAGAGATCAAGGAGTTCCATTGTGGGTTTGAACTTCAATAATGACTAAACTAACGAGGTACTATAATAATGAGAGTGGAAGTACTCAGGTAGAGCAATAATAATAATAATAGTAATAGTAATAATAATAATAGTAATAATAATAATAGTAATAATAATAGTAATAATAGTAATAATAATAATAATAATAATAATAATAATAATAATAATAATAATAATAGTAATAATAATAGTAATAATAATAGTAATAGTAATAATAATAATAATAATAATAATAATAATAATAATAATAATAGTAATAATAATAATAATAATAATAATAATAATAATAATAATAATAATAAGAGCCACATATTGCAGGCGATGACAACAGTATCAGACTTGTTTTGTTGATCTCTAGTGTATATGGTGTTGACTGAAAAACCAATCCTGATACAGAATCTCTGCCACATTTGGTGCACGTGTGGAAGAGTTGAATTGGGCATCAGAATTTGGCATCTATGTGTTGTTTTATCTTTTGTAGAAAGAAAGTTTTCTATTTTTCTCCTCATATATTTGCCTCTAGGAGATACAAGCACTTTTACTGGTGGTAAATTAACACTGGGCGATTCTGAGTGCAGACTCCCAGCATGTGGTGTCGATGTTGAAGCTTTTTATGCACTTCAAGATAGTCTTTGAAGCGTTTCTTCTGTCCACGGGCCAGTCGATTTCCCTTAAGGAGCTCACAATGCATCAGCTGTTTCGGAATGCGTTTGTTAGGAATGCGCATAACATGTCCAGACCTTCTTTGTGGGATTTGTCCGTATTGTATAAAAGTTTGGGACGTTGGCTCTAGTGAGGACTTCAGTTTCATGTACTTTATATTGCCACTTTATCCTGAGATGTTTGTGGATATATTGCGCGTGGAAGTGATTTAACATTCTAGTGTGTCTGCTGTACATTGTCCAGGTCTCTAAAGTGTATAGTAAGTTAGAGATGACGCATAATAACTTAAGTTTTGTGACGTAGCTAATGCCCTTCAGCTCCCACACAATGTCACGACATGTCTACCAAATGCAACAGTTGCTTTAGAGATTCCGTTGCTGACTTCGGCATCAATCACATCGGCTCTGGAGAGAATTCTGCCGAGAGTTGTGAATCTGTCTTAGATACAATTATGCTTGACCTTGATGACTGGATCGTGGTACTGGGAGAGGGTTGAAACATTTCCGTTTTCTTGGTGTTGATAGTTAGTTAGTCGTCGGACCATCATCACTGCAAACTGGACACGTTCCATAGTTATTCCGATCTCTCCTTGAGTGTATCCGCCACTACATTTTTGCTGACAGTACCGGTCCTATGCTGGTTGACCATCATTCTTCTACGCCCTCCAAAATGTTCACTTTTAGCAACACCGCATTTCAATCCCTGATCTTTAATCCTGGTCATTGAAAACGAATCATTATCCACATTTGTCTCACTCTCGCGTGTTATATCTCTTAAGGAGTTCAAAACGTCAGCGCGATCCATTGCCTCATCTCCCTGTGCCACAATAGCGCATGACGCAAGTTGATCCGTTCTTTCATTGCCTCGAAAACCCACATGTAATGGCACGAAAATAAATGTAACCACTTAAAGCCTCGCCTTTCTCAAGGTCTCAATCCACTGTTCGCGAACGAGACTCACTTGTACTTTTCTAATCATACTCAAAGTCACTCAAGATGCAGACATGTGTTACTTTCTGTGTGCATACCCACTCAAATGCCCTTGTCTCCGCCATAATCTCCATGGTCATACTATCTCCATTGGTGTTGATGGTCTGGCCAAACATATCACATGCTGTAACTATCCTGTCCATGTTGGCTATTATATATTTTTCTGAGCTGGCAGTGAGTGCAGTCATCAGTAAAAATCAGAATTGTGATGGCTCTCTTTCACCTTGGTTGAGGCTTATATTTGTCTGATATTAAATAGTTCTCCCTCTGTCTTATAGTGAATTTTTATTTCATCGTTTCATGTGGAGTATATACGGAGAAACTCCACACCCCAATGAAAACAGACTTAACTGAGAGGAAGTACTAGACAGTAAAATGAAAAACAAGAGGAGACATGGACATGACTAGGATGTACACATGAATCAAAATATTTGATATGTCAGGTATTGTGACATAGAAACGATAAGATGACAAAGAGTGAGAGGTAAGGTGACAGATTATAGTGCGAGTATAATTATCAGTGCTATATCAGTCGTATGAAGAAACAAAGCGATACAAAGATAATACAGAAATGTTGCGATTTAAGGTTTATAGAGAAACGGTGCTATATAATATTTATAGAGAAATGGTGCGATATAAGGTCTACAGAGAAACGCTGCTATACAAGTGTTATAGAAAAACGATGCGATATACAGTTTATAAAGTGCTATATAAGGATTGTAGAAAAATTATGTGATGTAAACTTTATAGAGAAACGATGCGATAGAACGTTTATAGAGAAACTATGCGATATAAAGTTTATAGAGAAGCGATGGGATATTAAGCTTATAAATAAATTATACGATATAAAGTTTATAGAAAACAAGATTAGATATAGAGCTTAAGAATAATCGTATTACCACAGTCAAGAAGATATTTTTTTTAAAGTTGGACTCCTCTCTGTTAGTACACTTGCTAGTCTCTGATGATAGTTGTTGCCCATGTGACAACCAAGTCCTGAATTTCTAGTTCAGTTACTATGAATATAGTCACTGTCTTCTGTCCTTCATTTCGTAGGAGGGAACTTAGAAAAGTTGGAGAATAGGTCGACAAAATGTCACATGTGAAAGAATCATCATTGTCACTGATATGTCTTGTCTCGGTTTCTTACTTTTTCATTCTGTCGGATTGTCCCCATTTATGACAAATATATAGGCCAAGGAACACTGTATTCTTGTCTTTTTGTGGCAGATTCCTGGGTGGCGGGGAATGTCTCATGTGCCATCACTGCAGATTGATCAGCATATATGACAGAAGAATGATAAACTATCTGCTCCGGAGTGTGTATACTGTTCTCCTGGTAAGATTTAATGATCTTGGGATACGGCCGCAATATAATGACTAAGTTAGGGGACCAAACATAGATCCATAATCTACACCATCCAATACAATTATGCCTTTGAGACAGCAAACATTGTACAATTGCTGGTGTCACCTTGGTTGCTCAACTGGACCTTACCAGTGCTTTTGTAAGAAGGATTATGGGCTGTCAAGACCTAGCTGCTCACAGCTAACTGGATTAAGACTTAGCTGCTCACAGCTAACTGGATTACTTCGTCATCATGATCCATCATCATCTATCGTCGTCGCCGTCATTATCCCAGTTCTCACTATTTTTTCTATTAATATATATCGTTAAAAGGATCGACAGGCGTAGAAGATTAACTTCACTGTTTTCGGGTTACCCCATATGTACTCCGTCCCTCTCAACGTATCTACATGCCGCCTCCAAAGAGTACCACTCACAGCACGTAACTTCGTAGCTGGAGTGATCATCTCCAGGGATCTCCGTATCTGTGTATGAACAACCGCAGAAATCGTGGGCATATCTAGCAAAATTATGTAGGGAAGTCCAGAAGCAAGAACTAGTTATTTGTTTGTTTTTCGTTCGCTCCATTGTAACCATCACGGATATCCGTGCGATTTCCGCCGGGAGCGTGATTACGTTGTGCCACCGTTATGCGCCTTGTAGGCCTATCACATCCGATTTCGGCATGCCTTGACAATTCGGGTGGGCTACCCTTAGCCTGTGACAGCCTCTATATCTGTCTCCAGGCACGCGTAATGGAGCCTCTTTGCCCAGACGACTAGAGTTATAAAAACTATAGAAATAACAGCTGGAAGAATAAACTGAGCAGAGACAAACAGAAACCTGGCACAGTACTTGGCACCTGATCCTGGAATATAGACAGATGTTGATTTTTAAACTGTTGAATGAATGCCTCTCCAACCACATATCTGACCCCCCCCCTCCTATCTTCTACCTAACAGGTAAACATACAAACAATCTAAGGCTATTAAGATAGATGGGGTTAGTACTGATGAATATTCTGTGAATAACAAGATGGATGGCAGAAGAAAATGAGTTGTAGTGTATATATTTGAATACGGTAGGGATTGATGAATGTGTACATTTATTTGGATGCATTTATTGTCCGTGTGTTTTCCGGGCCCGAAAGGGGAGCAAAGAATAGATAAATTGTTAACTAACATACACATCGTACGAGGCAACTAAGGTGGCTTTGGCAGGTGGAGTTGCTGTTCCATCGCTTTGAGGGTCAAAGGGAATCAGAAGTCTTGCTAAAGTCGGATGTGTCTGAACGGACAGTGCAGATATCGGAGTCAAGATTTAAACCATGACACAACGCATTCCATTCTTCTGGCTGCATCCTGTTATTCTGTATAAGTTAGATAAGAGACGCTAAAGAAGATCATTTATGATCAAGAAACACAGTGAATGTTGAACACAGTGAATGTTGAACACAGTGAATGTTGAACACAGTGAATGTTGAACACAGTGAATGTTGAACACTTTCGTTCTACACGATATAAAAATACGAATTTACTAGAAAAATGTACTTAACTTCCGTGATTGTTCTCAAACTCCTGCAGAGTAACAGGATGAAGTCCAGGTTCATACACTTGGACATAAAAATTGACAATGTGTGTCGATATAATGATAATTTATTCGCCGATGACACTGTATGAATTTCGTTCACCACTTCACTGATCACAAACTCATTTGGTGCATACCGACAATGGAGCAGCCATCCTTATATTACTATTATCATGTCAATTGTTAGTGTGTCGTAACCTTCGATAACAGTTACCATGTTGTTCCGTCAGGTCGACGTTGTGCTTGAACTAGTTACAGGCACGGCTTGGGTGGGCGGAACAACAAAGAAACCTGTCGCAAGGGCCAGAGTTGTGCTCTGATGTTTCGGCAACATTAGACTCGAAACACCTTATGGGAATGCTGCACGTGCTGTGAGGCAAGTTTCTAATCAAGAATCTAATGTGCTTAAAGACGGCACGTATAGAACACTTTTGATAATTGTTTTTTTTTTAAAATACCGACGACAAAGCACGGCAGTGCCTTGTTATTATATTTCGATCACACTTGTAATTCTTTCATTCGAAGCAGACTCGTAGACTGACATAACATTAAGATAGTAGAACATTCTAGAATAACTTAAACACCAAGTAGTAGAACATTCTGGAATCACTTAGAAACCTAGAGGTAGAACAGTCTAGGATAACTAGATAAAAAGTAGAACATTCTAGAATAACTTAAATACTGGAAAGTAGAATATTCTAGTCACTTAAAAATTAGACAGCAGAACACATTCTATAATCACTTAAAAATCAGAACATATAACATTCTAGAATTACTTAAAAACCAGAAAGTAGAACATTCTTGAACGTTAGAAAACAATAACTGTTCCCACAGCTGTTTAATTGTTTTCAGTATAGATCGCAGAAGCGGAATTTTCATTTGTGGACATCCTGTAGAAGTGTGTCCAAACGTGAGGCATACGGGAAACGGGATGTGTGGTAATTTTTATATCAGATAATTAAAACAAAATTATGATTCTGTATTCATACAATCATCTGTCTGGGTATTTTTTTTTTATTTTGGCGGTGGTTTGGGAGGGGAGGGACGTGGAGAAAAATACGGGCACATGTGTATTTTTTTTTAAAATATAGAGGTGGGCCATATTTTACATATAGTTTGAGAAACACTGGTAGAGATAAACAAAACAATAACACATCTCGGAATTCAGAACTGGTTAGACTATTCGGCGTTAAATAGTTCTCGACATTAATGAAATTTAATGTTCATGGCGTTTTCGTTTGTGTTGCTTTTTATCTTCAATGGAGAACTGTGTAACAGAAGGTAAAAGAAGATGATTTTTACAGCATAGGAACGATGCACGAACTGACATTATGTTGAGGTTGTGAGGCCGAAAAAATGTAAAGCGTGAAATAAATTAACAGAAATAAAAGGAGATGTTTTGAACTGTGAATCGAATTAGCTTACCGTTAAATTGAAGGAGACGAAAGAGTGTTAAATGGTTGCGATGTGGTGTTTACAGATGTAAAGGAGTGTTAAATAGTTGGAATGTGGTGTTTACAGATTTGAAGGAGTGTATGTCAGTAGTGCGTGTCATATTTGTGGAGGTGAATACGTGTTAAATGACTGTAACGCAGTGTTGAATGTGGAGGGGTTTGCAATTTAATGTGGATGGGTGTTATTTTTATGAAGAAGTGTTATACTTAAAATGAGGAAGTACAAAATTTAAATTAAGGAGTATTCATTTTCCGGTATTTGTTTAGATCCCCGTGAATTATGTGCAATATAGCTCTTGTAACAGTGTGTTCAATAATAGTTGATTCAAGAGATTTCTTTCATACACAGAAGATTACAATTGTCAGCGGTAAGTAATGCTTTCAGGCGACGCTTTCTACTCAGAAGGGGTAAATATATAAATATTCAAGGATGTTGATCTTTCGCACGTTTCACACGATATAGGCAAATCATCTGCTAGAGATGTGATGTTTCATGGTAGTTAGATCTGTTGGGTTACTGGTCTGAAGGTCCTCAGACCTTCCACAAGTCTCACTATATAGGCAAGTCATCTAATAGAGATGTGCTGTTTCGTGGTGGTTGGGCCACTGGTGAGATCCACAGCCCTCCCAGAATCTCACTATATAGGCAATTCGTCACATTATATATGCAAATCGTCTGACTATATCATCATCATCATCATCATCAGGCGCCAAGTCAGCTGGCGTATGCGATCATAGTTCTCAACAGCTTTCTGTCTACAGTATTATATATCAAGATCGTTGTTGTTTCCCTGCCGCGCCAGGTTGTCAAACTGTCTAATATTTTCTCACGTTGTCGTCCTCTGTCTCTGCTGCCTTCAATCTTGCCTGTTGTGACTATGTTCTCCAAATCTGCCTGTCTCAAGAAGTGGCCAAAATATGGAGATTGTCTTTTTCTTATATTATTGATTAAGGTCCGATTCGCACTTGACTCTTTCAGCACTTCCACATTAGTTTTCTGGCACTCCATGGTATTCTCGGCATTCTTCTATAGAACCACATCTCTATTGCCTCTAATTTCCCACTTTCCAGTTTGTTTATTGTCCAAGAATCGCATCCATATATTAGTACAGGAGTTATATAGCACTGCAAAACTCTTTTTCTCACCTCTAATGACAATGTCATATTACACAATATATTTTTCATTTTTCTGAATGTAGTTTTTGTGTGCCCTATTCTTCTTCTTATTTCTGTTGATCTTCTTCCATCTGCTGTACCTATATATTTGAATTGGTGGAACTGTTTTAATACTATACCATTCACTTTGATCTTGCAAGGTAACAAATAAGTTATTTGACCATCTATGTATGGGGCAGCCAACTCCACCCACCAAAACCTTCTAGTGATATATTATCCTTAGAAAAAATAGCACTCTAATATTGCCAGTGTTTAAAAACTAAACTCTATTTTGATCATCCTATTATGTTTATGTTGTCAAATGCGCCGTACACAATAGTAAGAGCATTCCGGTGTATTTTTTACGTGCAATTCTTGTTAATTCATTTCTCGTAAAGTCATTGCTCTTGTGTTTGCCTGTTATTTTTCACTGCTAATATTTTATATTTAGTATTTTTACAATATATTAGTTGTATTAGTAACCATACCAATATTAGATCCTACTTTATAAAACTAGGAAACATTTATAAGTACGAAAAATATGTTCATTTTTCAGTTACAAGATGTGGAACGGTCTTTATTTATTGAAATTTAGTGATACGGCATTTAGTACCCAGCAGAAACTTGTCACGTGAGTCAGCTTGCATTGAATAGTGAGTGGCATGTGTGAACTTGCATTGAATAGTGAGTGGCATGTGTGAACTTGCATTGAATAGTGAGTGGCATGCATGAGCTTGCAGTGAATGGTGAGGGGCATGTATGAGCTTGCATTGAATGGTGAGGGGCATGTGTGAACTTGCATTTAATAGTGAGTGGCATGTGTGAACTTGCATTGATGAGGGAAATACGTCAGTTTGAGCTTGTTTCTTACCATTAGACCTGCATAATTGTATCCTCTTTCATATTTCCTTATTGAATAGCGAGAGTTTTGATCGCTCTCTCTCTCGAGTGTGTGTGGTATATGGAGTGTGTGTGCATGGAGCGTGTGTGGTGTGTATGTGGGTGTGTGTATGTGGCGTGTGTGCGGATACGGAATGTGTGTGTGTGTATGGTTTGTGATATGCGTGTGTTGATTGGTGATTCAGGGCTTTTAAAGCCCTATCACGCATACCTCTTCTTGATATTTTCCCCACATGATTTATCCCATAGTCCCTCAGGGAGAGATCTCGTGCACTTTGAGATACACTGCATTAAATGAATATTGCAATTCGATATTGATATTTTACCCACCACTTTGATTTACGCACCAATGTGGTCTGGGCACGTGATGAGGCATGCTTCTCTTTCCAAAAGTATATTCCAGGAAAAGATTTGAAGGTGGAAGTAGAAAAGGAGTTCAGAGGAAAGTATGGATTGATAATATTAAAGGCTGGACAGGATTAAGATCCTCCACACTCAAACAAAGAATTGATAACAGAGACGCATGGCCAAATTTTTATGTCGATGTTTCCAGAGTAAAAGCACTACGACCCTGAAGGGTTGTGGGTTTGATGATGATGACGTGAAATTCAATCGCAAGTATATCGGCTGTCGAACATGTTCGACCATGGTCGTTCGACCATGCATGTTCGACCATGTTGTGTTTACGAGATCAATTCGGATTTTGGGAAATAAACCATTGCTGGAATTGCGAGGGCTAGGGTAATACAAGGCACACGTAAGAATGAACGAAAATAGGTAGAAGTGCTATCAGTATTTATTAACAAAACATACACACAATGATGTTATGTTTATAAGACAGAACGTACCAACCACTTTAGCACCTTTAAAGGACTAATGATGATAATAGTGTTTCGCCTGCTCATATATTATCATTTCAAGTTTACGATCAAGTTAAGAGTCGAAATTGTCATGGATACAATGGCAAGGTTCAATATAATTTAGAAAAATAAGACCAGGTTCACAGTAAAGATCAATCTATTCAGATCGCTAGTGTTAAGTATACTTGTTATACGAATGTGCAATCAGCATTCACGATGTCTAATTCAATGAAGATATGAAATGAAGGATTCCTGCTTAAGAATATACTTGCCACATTAGTTATATAGAAAATAAGATACATATATTCGTCCTGCAGCAAAATAAATAAACTTGCAGTTTATCAAGAACTACTTTTGGCAGTGGTAAAAAGGTATAAACTTGTTTGGTTTGGGAATACACGACTCACCTAAAAAAACCTATTGTGTAAGCAGCAGTCTAGGGTGGAAGAAGAAATTGGTTTGAAAGAAAATTCTGGATGCACATCACATATGGCGTGGAAGTGATTTTTCTACACTAGTCCGAATTGTTGAGGACAGAGATGCTTTTATTGCTCATGTCTCCAGTATGGTACCCATAGTCCCTGACCAGTTATATGTCATATTTTCTTCTTTATCTTCTCGTTCGTAGTTTAACATGTCTACACATCCAGTATTTTTTGTGAAGACATTATCTAGTCGTGTTGCATGATATAATGATTGCTACTTCGTCACGGCCTGGTAGATCCTACTTCAGCACTCGTGCTTGTTTGGGCAGAGCTGTAGTCCTGCTCGATGTCAGGAATGGCCCGTCCAATCTTTGTTGCCTGGACTATGCCCCCCCCCCCCATCTTCTCACTTCAAGTAGTTGGGCTCGATGGGGATGGGTCTTCCATTACTATTATATTACGATTTAACAAACACAAGTAAAGTTTTCGTTTTCCACACTACCGAAGCGTATTGTTGAATACAATGTTAGGTTCGATTTTGTTTTCATTAATCAACAGTATGCTTAAAGATGATGTGATCAGAATTATGCAAGAAGGCTTATCTTACCAAGCAAAAACTTGGTACCCATTTTTAATCCATTTTTTAGGCTGCGTTGACCTAGTAATTGTTGGTGACTTTACAAATAATTCCACTTAAACTGTGTTGAACCGCGGATGACTCGACTTGAAGGCCAGTTTACAGACCACTCACTATTCGACCAACATAAACATAATTATTATATATTTACAGCCAAGTCGGATGTCCCAGGCAATTGCCGCAAATAAACGACTGCACAGAAGATTTCTGTTTTCAAAACTATATCGTGCTGTAAATCTAGTCGTACCATTGGCCTGCTACAAGAGAGATTCGGAGGGAGTTTGAAAGCATTGACTGAAAACGAAGAAGAATACACATTAAAACAAGAAAATACTTACAGTTTCTTTGTGTGGTAGATGTTCCTTTCGGATTTTGAAGAAATTTTTTCCAAGATGGCGTAAGCCCTTGGTGAATCGTTTCTGCGGGGGAATACATAAGAAAAGCAATGTTACAATATTGAAATATTGTAGAATATGTGCATTTTTATGAGATAAAACATACAGAACTATAGTTCATGTGGTTAAAGGTTGTATGGTGTAACTTCTGTGGTGGTGGTGGGGGGGGGGTTTAGAGGCGAAAATACTTGAGGAGAAAGAGCGTCGTGTGTGATTTGGAAGAGAGGACGGGAGACTGTGTACAGACACAGAGATTGATAGCGTGTATGTTGAGTGAATGAGAGAGAGAGAAGAACAGATTGAGTTCGGGAGAGAGCATGTGAATGCGTTTAAAAGACATAAAGACATCTACGAGAGAGACAGGTTGAGAGAGTTTGTGAGATTAACAGTGGAAGGGAAGTTAAGAAATAGTCAAGGGCCAAATATTAAGTAGGAGAGTCTGAGAGAGAAATACAGGGAACATCATATTGTATTAGTAAATGTGGGAAGTAATCATCATCATCATCAGGTGGCATATTCTTTCCAGAACGTAGTCTTCCATATGGATCTCTCGAATTCTCCGCGGTCTTGAGCAAGTTGTCCTGCGACATTTAGTGACATGCCCAGGCATTCTTGAGCGTCTTTTGTGCAACGGCGTCTTGGGCGGCCATTGCTCCTGTTGCCTTCTATCAACCCCTCCAGTAATACTCTCTCCATGCCGTCGTTTCTCTGAATGTCACTGAAATAAAAACTCGCTTTTTCTTTAATATGGTGTTCAGAAGTCAGCCTTCCTGGACGTTAATTGTTCTTAACACCTCCTGGTTTGTTTTCCTTGCTGTCCATGGTATTCTCCATGGTGAGGAGTGGGTGAAAGATAAATTCAGTGGTTACACTCGAGAACTGAATGAGACATTGAGTGTGATAGAGAAAGTTGGGTAGTTTCAGGAAGTTACTGCGAGTGACAGAATGCGAGTTTTAGTGAGTGTATAAAAGAGAAACATGAGGAGACTGAGGGAGTGCGAGGTTCAAGAGAGGGAGAAATGAGATAGTGAGAGTTAAAATGAAAGAGGGATATATTGTTTACACATAAACATCAACTAATTCCTTAGACGCAAAAGTTCTACACTGTGTGAAATTCTGCTCGCAAGGTTAAGTTCTAGACTGATATTCAACTTCTACACTGATGGTCAGGTTCTGCAATGATGGTAAGACTATACACCGAGGACCAAGTCCGAGATTCATGATAAAATTTTGTACTCAGAGCCAAGTACTATAATGAGGGTCAAGTTCTGCACTCAGTGTCAAGTTATACATTACTTCTGTATCTCGGTGATTGTGGTCCTCCGAATTACAGCCTTCATTATGTTTATGATAGAAAGCTCAGATATGGCCAAACTGAACTAACGTCCATAGAAGTGGATCGCTCACCCTATGGTGACATAGTAAAGTAACCCATAGCATTTATTAATTCCATAGGGGTGTGAGATATTAGCGATCTTACATTTCAGTAGTCCTGTAAATAAGGGCGGTAGCCATCTCCTCTCCCTCGCAGTCTTTACTTCCCGGATTAATCCGGTACACATTTAATGCTGAGTCGACCCGGGAACCGTTGCGATCGGAAAAACATTTCCGCCTCAACTGGGAAATGAACCCAGCAGAACTCATATACGAAGCCAGTAACTACTGCGCTACGCGGCTTCCTAATGGTGATATAAGGGTTAACTAAGGATTAAGTCTCCAATGATCTACCTTCTATTGTGATATCCAATTCATGAATCACTAAGGTAGGTACGTAATTAAATGATATGAGTTCAACTTTGGCGAGGAGGTTCGCTACACTCTATCGTATTAGTTATTCACAGCGATCTTGATATTAAAGATCATGGTATGGCGTCATATAGAGAGTCATTTTTTACTAAAACTAGCTGGGAATGTTCCGTACAATATTTAACAAATCCGTCGCAGAATAGTTCTGCGTCTTGAACACACACAGTGTCACTCATCTTGGCTGATTTAGCAGTATTTAGTCAAAGTGTTTATGTTCCCTGCCGCCTGCTAATAAAAAACAAGGGAAAAAAGGCTGACAAGCAAAGATCGGTGGCGCTGTGTGAGATGAACACACATGACTATTTTGGAGAAGGACTTGGTATACATGATGTGTATACATTTTCCAGCAATTGTTATGAAAAACGGTTCATGGACTGGACAACCTTGGCAGATCTTCATGATAACCGTTCCTTCTGTAAAGCCGTACCACGACCTTCCGTGTGTAAAGCCGTATTTTAAACCTATTCAGATACAGACCATATCGTACAACACCACCTCTTAGGATAATATAACATTGCATAGTACTCAGACACATGTACAACTTAACATGTATAACTTTAGATAATGTAACATAACATATTACTCAGACACATGTACAACTTAACATGTATAACTTTAGGTAATATAACATGACATATTACTCAGACACATGTACAACTTAACATGTATAACTTTAGATAATATAACATGAACAATGTTCGTGTTCCCTGTAAGACAAAAATGCATGTGAGAAAAATCCCATATCTATGAGCTGATACACTTCGAACACCATTTTTCTGAGAAAATATTCTACTTAACAAAAGTTGATTTTCTTCATCATATTCTGCTTAAATCAGTTGTATTTTTTATAGCAACTTTTACACACATCTCTATACGTAAGTCTTGTGTGCCAAGTCCACCAAACTGTACGTCAAAGAATATGAATGTGTACGCTAGCGCACGATAGTGCAGCTTAGCGGGAACAGTGAACATGGCATAGTATTCAGACACATATACAAAAGAAAGTATACCACCCACCATCCCCCCTTTCCCCAAAATAGGTAAGGGGTTTCACAAGAAATGTTTTTTTTAAACGTTCAGAACAAAGGCCTAATTGAAATTTAGCGTGTCCCTCTACAATACAGTGCTGTGGACTACTTGGGAATCATCACTTTACAGTGGCGCAATTTGATTTCTCCCGTGATTTGTCTTGACTGCCAACGTAGAGTATACACAAGGTCTATCTATTATTTTTTTTCTGCTTTTGCTATAAGGCGTCACAGAATCGTATGACACGCACGTGGTTGCATCTGTGGGTCTCACCAATGGCCCACTAGACAAACCAACCATGCAACAGAAAACCTTAGTAGATGAAATGCCGTTATATTGAGGTTATCTTCTTATAGAAGATTCATGGCATGTCATCTATACAATTATGCTTATTATGCTGTTATTTTGTTGTTTAAGTGTGTTTCATGTTTACTTGAATATATGTATACACCCTCTGTGGTTGGGAGGGAGCCAGAAATGTACGATGCAGCACTGGGGAGGAGGAAACTGACAGCACTTTTTTTTCCTATGGCTGAGACCCATCATAGAGGCACAGTGACTCATGACGTGACAACCCTTTTTACTTGAACATTTGGTTGCATGCCTGGAGCAATAGAAGTTCGGCATAACCAGTAGTCAATTGGTGGCGGGGAATGAGTACAGTGAACCCTCTCTTGGCTGCAGTGGCCTGGAGCAGTGCATAGGTTGAAACTTACCTTCCTGGAGGTGTGATAGTTATTCTCTGGCTCTGTCCCGGGGTGGGCCGAATATCCAGACTTCCCAGCAATATAATGCCATTTAATGGCATTGGGTCAAAGGGACATGAGCACATGGACCGCTGGATCAGCAACCAACCAACCAATCGCATGAAAACCGGTTTTCGGGCTATGCCACCTTTGGTCGCTTGAAATGCAGTAATACTTTGCCATGTCAGAATGTTGGCAACTTCTTCATTCTACCTTTTGTCTTGGGTGGATTATATGTCACGAGTGAAGTATGTATATGTCAGATACAGAAGGTGACCAGAGCAAATAATGTAAACATCAATTCGCGCCAGTTTAGAACAGAAGCTGCCAAACTGGCGGCGTCCTAGGAAAACTTAGTGGGCTTCTAGGAGGCGTCGTGCGATTTGTAAATTAGTTCATTAAATGCCAGATTGCTTTTCCATTAAAACTATAATTATGCAACAATCACATAACTATTAGTCTAATCACACATATTAGCAAAGTGATGCTTAAGATACTTCTTAACAGAATACAAACTAACTCAGATGAATTATTAGCAGAACAGGCTGGTTTTCGTAAAAACAGAAGTACCACATAATACATTTTTAACTTCAGAATATTGATAGAAAAGCACTTAACAACATCAACGAGCTTTCTATCATAATTTCATCGATTTCACAAAGGCATTTGAAATTATGTGGCACCACGGTCTGTGGCAGATACTGAGAAAATATAACTTCGACACACACACATCATAAACGCCATTGAAGCGATGTATATAGATGCAGTGTTAGTTTCATAAATAATGACAATGCTAAATTTTTCATAGGAGTGCGATAGGGTTGCATACTTTCTCCAGAACTTGTAAAGATATATCTGTAATAATGTAGGAGGCATTACAAGATCTTCAGACATCAATAACTATTGGTGGTATACTACTTTGTACCTTGCGTTATTACGATGATGTCAATCTCCTGGATAGTTTCGAATCTTAACTCATTGAACTCACCTCAAAGTTGGAAGAGGTTAGTCAGAAATATGACACGGAAATTATCATTGACAAAAGAAAGATATTGGTGACTAGTGAAACCAAATATGATTACACGAATATCCGGTTAAATTATCACAAATTTGAAGAAGTTACCACATTCAAATATATCGGGTCCCAAATATGTGATGATGGCAACTCGGGAAATGAGATTAGGCTAAGACTCGAGATGGCGATGGCTGTCGTGACAAGATTGAATATGATTTGGAACAGTAAGATCAGTATTACAGTAAAGATCAATCTATTCGGATCGCTAGTGCTAAGTATACTTTTATACGGATGTGATAATTGAACACTCAATGTAAACACAGAAAGAAAGATTCAGGCTTTTGAAAACTAGTGATACATGCGTTTGATAAGACTTAGCTATATATAACATACAACAAATATATTTGTGCGGCAGCAAATAAACAAACTTCCAGGTTACAAGAACCACTTTTGGTAGTGGTGAAACAGCGTAAACTTATTTGGTGTGGATATGTAACGAGACATGACTCGCTTTCTAAATTTATTCTGCAAGGAACAGTCGAGGGTGGAAGGATGAGAAGAGGTTAAGAGAAAATCCTGCATTAAGAACATAATCGAATGGTCGGGGCGTGAACTTTCTATACTCCTTCGAGTGGATAAGGATATATGTTGTTTCGGGAGCTTTCTTGTGCTAATGTATCCAGTGTGGCGAAGCTATGACGCTGTCGGGTTATGGGTCTAATTATTTATTATGTTTAAAAGACACACACACACAAACAGCACAAGAAATAATGACTATTGTTGCAAATACAAATTAAGGAAACAAATAATAATCATGTTCTTATGAAAATCTCATTCCCTAATTTAAGTTTATGTTAATCATGTATTGTTATAAAAGTTATCTACGTGAACAAATATACATTGTAATAGTATAGCAATATACACGATGCTGTAATTTGATTGTGTGCACCTGTTTGTAGGTTTATTTTCTACGGCGTGATGGTAAAAGTGAGAAATAAGGGCTTTGTAAAATGTAAAAGGGAGTGTTAACGTAGAAAAATTAGGGAACCACTGCTTTAGAAGGATGATTCCCATGGGTCCAAATTTCTGTATTTTCGATGGACACAGATTTTAGACAAATTGATACATATGGACTTTTACTATACTATATACTTTATATATTATATTATAGTATACTCAACGAGGCAGCAATGTATTTCTCTTGGTTGCTTCCATTGAAACATTTTTTTTTCATTGGTAACTTTTTATAACCAGCTAATGAAGAAAATAACATTAAGTTGGATCAGTCAAGAGTAGTAACTCGGTTTCGGGTCGGCGCACATTATTTAATATAAAAAAAGTGATGATCAGGCCTATAGGCGTCGATTTAAGCGCCCTCGTGTACATAAAGAGTTTAATTAACTGACTACTGTTGAATTTCTACACTCAATTAATGAGGCAGTAATGTAGTTCTCCCTAGGTGTTTCCCACAATTCCACTCGGCTCTGTGACGTAGTGACATAGCGCACGTCTAAGGCTAAGGTACCGGGTTCAGGGCCGCAGATATTTTCTCCTCAAATTGGGGAGTGTGTTACCTTAAAATAAGCTAACTCGTGTGATTTCATGTATCAGATTATTTAAGTCAAAAATTGGATAACCTATTTGTGAGAAATCGCTGGAGTTTGCTCTCTTTATTCCGAATTTAGGCCAATTTCCTATTAATGAAATTCATGTTATGATTTTCTAAGGCGAAGAACGAGCCTTGATCACCCTAACCCCAATTGTCTCTCTTTACAGGCGTGACCGGGTTCAAACGTTTTTTTCCTCAAGGGGCAGATGAATCATAATCAGATAACACCCTATACAGAACACAACAGCTCACAAACATTGGCATGTACCACACAATCACATTGGGTCAAAGGGCATGAAACCACGGACCACTGTATCATCAACCAAACAAACAGTAAGCAGTTGTGCATTTCAACCGTTTAGAAATCAATAGCAAACTACAAACGTAAAATATTACTTAGAAAATCACTACATCTAAAGAATGATAGAACAATTGTTATGTCCACAATATTATCTGTTACCTACATGCACCACAATTTACATAGGTCATATATATTTTAACAATTTATCTCTTCTCTGACATTGAATTCAAAAGCCTCCACATCAAATATCTTATAGTGTCTCCTGTCATGTAAAAATCAACATCTCAATCTCCCACCACATTCACTAAGAGCAAAAGGCGTCAGTCCCAATTTAAGTACAGTACATGTCACCACATAGTCGAGTTAATTCCCTTATCTGTTTGTAAATTTTATCATTTAATAATTTGAATATTAATTTATTTCAGGGCTTAGGATAATTGTGTTTTACATAACTAACCCTATCCCCGACCTTAAATAAATAAATATTTCAATTAATAATTGATGAAAATGAAATTTCTGCCGAAGACGGATGTGTCGGGCCATTGGCGCAAATAAAACGGTGACACAACGCATTTTCATTCTCTGGACTACGTCCTGCTGGATGTCAAGTAGGACCATGGTCCTGCTACAAGGGAGATGCAGCAGGAATTTGAGAATGAACGCTGAAGAAGAAGAACATGAAATGTACAATCATAGACAAAGGAAATAATAAAACATGTGGTGGTGTCTACTTGTACTGTACCATCTTTTATATTGTCTTTTCTTGCTATTTCTATCCCTCCATATTAAACAAAAATGGTAGCGTATCTTATTCAAGACGTAGCTATCAACCCAGCATTTGTTGGCTGTGGTGATTTTCTAGGCAATATAAATATGTTCAGTCGTTTTCCATTGCTTTCTGAACGGTCCGGATGCACAATTTCCAGTGGCGGGGATCGAACACGGTACCTTGGCCGTCAGAGACGCGCCCTGTACCAATTCGCCACAGAGCCGGACATTTCTCCACATACATCCATTTAAAAAAATACGTCAAGCACGAGATACCAGCAATTCCACACTGAACCCATCATTGCAAAATTCACAAACTGGCACACAATTTTCTGCACTAAACTACTGGACAATGCTTAAGGATGGTTATAATTATGATCATTCAGTGTGGACGAGGCCAATCGTTAGGCTTGGATGTCAGCAACCGCAACTTGTGCCTTCTGAACAAACTCCTGGGGTCATTTACCGGTTTCCAACGGTGACAATGAAACATTCCAGCCTTCTTCACTTTGCAGGCAAACCGGATGTTGATAAGGGGAAATAATCACGATTCACCAAAATAAGGGGAGTAACTCAGAGGAGGCTGCTATTGATATCTGGTAGCCTCTGATCAATAATTGTCTGTCAGGATCAGAAAAAAAAGTAGACATTTAAGCAAAGGGAAGCAATGAGAGAAAGAGAGATTCCAACAGCGTGAAAAAGAAGTGAAGAGCACGCAATTACTAGAATAATTTTTTTAGGAAATGGAAAGATAAAATGAAATATATACAATATGAAGCAGTCTCTCACTCAACGCGGTCTCTCACTCAACGCGGTCTCTCACTCAACGCGGTCTCTCACTCAACGTTATCTCTTCGAGATATCTGGGCATTACTTAATTATTTGATATGTAGTCCCTCGGTGGTTAGGGAAGGAGGTGAGTTATGGTGTATGAGACCTGGTCAGCGTCCGTTCTCAAACTCCTGCTGGTTATCAGGATGTAGTCCCGAGAACGGAATGAGCTGTCATGCATCAGTTAGATATTTGCGCTTTACGTTCTGACTTTAGCATAGCTTGTGGGTCATTTTGACTTAGTGATGCCGGTTAGCGCCCCAGACACTCTGGTCTGATTAGTCGCCTCTTATGACATATGTGGCAAAACGGAATGAGATGTTATGGTGTACAGATTTGCTGTGATATTTGTGATATTTGTGACATTTGCGATTTCGATCTGACCAGCACAGCTTTTGGGTCATTTTTATTTATAGGTCGGGCGGCCAGCTTCATCCCACGCCTCATTAGTCGCATTCTATGACATACATGGCAGGTCAAAGTTGTTATTCTTTCCACAGCTGTGGAATCCTGGAACACACGGACGATACATGAGATTACATGCGATAAAGAAAAGGATATTGAGGTACAGCAACATAACCATTGTCATCATCATCATACATGAATATTGCTGTTAGGAATCAATTACGTTTTTCAATAGCAGCGGTCCATAATTTACATCAAAAATTTATTTGTCAATTTCGAACCCCACCCCTCCCTCTTCTCTCATCAAGATTCAAGGGACTCCACACCTTCCTATTCTTAACAAAGTATAATATCAAGATTCAAGTGAACCCCACCACTGCTTAATTATGTCACAAAATTGTTACCCCGCTCCAGCTCCCCGCTTCCCTAAAAATGTCATAAAGTACGTACGAATTAAATGATATTTTAGAGATTTTACCATCAACATATGAAATTAAAGAAATTTAATTGCTATATAAATTGTGTTCTTCTTTTCTGTCGTCAACATTTGTCAACAACCCCTCTCATCCCAACAACTGAATAACTATCAATATTTTTGTAACACTCCCCCCCCCCCCGTTCCTAAATTGTTCACGTAATTTACGGACTGTCGTTACTTTCTGAAGTGTTCCGTTGTCTAAGAACACATTATTGATTTCGAACAGATTATATATAACCCAAAGCAATTTCTGATTTACATGCTTACATTAAGTATAAACAACAATGATACGGATTATCTGCCCCTTAGATGAGTTGATCTGGACATTTTTTTTGATGTGCCCCAACTTGTAGGACACTTTTGTTCTCTGTGGCCTTTCTTCTTGGAGACAAATAACATTGTTGACTTTCTCCAGGACTAATTATTATATATGTCATTAAGTATCATTAAAATAGCTTTACTGACGGTATCATCCCATCTGGAAGAAGAAAGGATAGTAATTGATGCTAAATCTGCTTTGATAAACATATTCCACGTGACTGACTTAAAATCACTATTATCTCAATTAAACTGCCAAACAACAGAAGTGGTTGATCACTGGATTCCAGGATACTCACAAATCAGGTGAAATAAGATAGCAGATCAGCTACCACAAACTGGAAGTAACTACTAACAACAGATAGAAGATTCAGTATCGCTTCCAGAAATGAAGTCCATTATCAAAAGCTCCATCAACATGGAATAGAATTCAACTCACCCACGCAGCCAAAAAGACAATGCTATCCACTATGCTATTTGAAGACAGGAACAATCATTTTTGCTTTGAGAACCGACCGCAAGACACTCAAACAAACAGAAATGTCTCTGTAATGTGTATCGTGTAATGTCTCTTTGATGTTGTCGATCCAGCGTACTCTAGGTCTACCCCTGGCTCTTCTTTCTGCTTCTCCTCTCTTAATATTTGACTTATCAACTAAAGAATCATAGACATTCTTTCCATATGATCAAACCATTGCTGGTAACCACAGTTCAATCCAATGATTAAATCCATATCATCATCTGAATTCAACTGGAGAACGAGGAACAAGGCGTTGAAATAGTCATCTTACTTTGTTCCTACTAGATGGGTATGTGAAACCTCGATTTCACAATTATCCGTAGCATATCCTTGGAAAATCTCCGTGACCCTTGGCTTAAGGGAATATGGAATACTTTTGAGGTCCACTGCTCTAACTAAAAACACTACCTATTTTCAACAAATATCTTGTTACTGTATTATCAGCAAACAGCTTCACGCCATACATCACGTATTTATTTTGTTGTTTAAAAATTTGAAGTCGACACACAAAGTGATTCAGTTTTTAAATGACACGTTTTTGTGAAATTGTATCTATTATGTAAATACGTTTTGGATCGTAGCTATATTTTTCTCATTTATGACTTGACAGAAACATCATATATGTCACATATTGTATGTGTGTGTTATTTGCATACCCTCATGACGGTGTCGTTATTATTTCTGGTGCCAGGTAACACTGCAATCTGTCTGAAACTTGAAATAAAATCACCAGCTCAAGTGATTGCAATATATTTAGAAAACCCATTGGCCATAACACAAGCAGCTCTCCTCCGTGTGGGCAAGCATTTGACAACTAAAGTATTGCTACTCAGATTCATTTCACCCTTCAATAGATTAGTTTGGCACTGAGTCATTTTGCTGCACAAATTTGGCAACATCGCATACAGGAAAGTAATTCACGGACGAAAACGTGCCATCGTCAAGATAAATGAAACCTAAGAACATTCGTTATATTTCTGAGTCTCTCGTGAACGTTGGCCCTCTTCAGCTGTCTCGCTTATTGATCAAGTCCGGGACACTAACTCATTGGGACGAGCTTCTTAATTTCCTCGTGTGCAAGCACCCCACTTCTTCCTGTTTTCTGTGGCTCAACATAGAATAGACGGGCCATCTGGGATAATCACGTTGGTGGCAACAGTAACCATGTTTTAGGTCGTGCCTGGTCGAAGGTCAACTCCAGCATTTATCTCTTGCCGCCAGGAAGGGTCACACATCACTGTTATTTTCTGTAACTGTTGGCGACTGATCCCAGCGTTGTATCTGACCAAATCGTCATCCAATCCGTGAAGCATGTTAGGCAAGTATGGGTAAAGGGGTTGCGAGATAACTCTTTTATTTACTTTTTTGGGGGAGTGCGTATTAAATGGCATATTCCATTTCTCTAAAGGAGGGGGTGTATTGGTTTAAATCATTTACTCTTCTCGAATTTAATTGCATGCTCATCATCATCAAGTGCCGTCTCCGCAACAAAGGTTGGCTGCAACGTATCTCCAACATCTCCTGTCTCTTGTCTTGTTGGTGCACTCTGCTAGACTGTAACCTGTCCATCGTGTTATGTTATTCTCCCATTTGTATCTCTGTCTACCTCTTGCTCGCTTCCCTTTGACTTTATCCTCAAGTAAGGTCTAGGTGTCATGTCTTTTAATGTGTCCAAAATATTTTATTTGCCTGAATCTTTATTTCTCTCAGTAGTTCTTTCTTCATATTAAGTGTCTTTAGCACCTCTTTATTTGTATTCTTCTCCTTCCATGATGTTCTCCCTATTATTATATATACCCACATAGGAAGAACCCATTTAATTGCAAACTAAAGATACTATAATCCGCTCACATTCTCATCAATACATTTGACTTTACTTTTAAAAAACTACTTGATGTAATACGTTACTTTTGTGCATGTAGTGATATTATGCATGTAATATATTACGTTGGCATATAGTGATATTATGCATGGACTTAGAAATAGTGTGTTATTTCCTCGAGACAGCTATAGGAACCAGATAGATTTTTAATATGATCAATACCAGGTTTAGAAATAGTGTCAAGAACAATAAAAATATATCCAGAATCTGATATCGACTCTGATCCTAATCCAGTGCTATGCAAAATACATGTTAAACTTAAAAAGATAGAACACAGAAGAAATTAATATCTACAGGTAGAAATATCAGCACTAAAACAGCCAGATATACAACAAAAATACCGTGCAGGTGCAAGGAACAAATATGAATATCTAATAATAGAATTCATGGAACACTACAGAAGGGAAAATCCTGAAGAGAAAATAGACACACACACAAAATATTAAAAAAATATAAAGGAATAGCTTAAGCAAAACCATTCTATCAAAAAATGAAAATTTACCAATAAGAAAAGCCAAGAGCAAATAAACACGGATGACAGATGAAATATTAGAGAAATGTCAGAAAGAAAGAAAATTACAAATACCAGAAGAGAAGTGTGACCATATGTTTCAATTAATTTGTCCACGTAACACATCGCATTCCTCTTTGTTTCGCTAGCAGTTACAATTCAGTTTTAAATAAGTATTGTCAAAATCGAAATGTTCATTTTTGTTGTTGTTGTCCTTGTGGCATCCTTCGTGCTTGGAGATAGTTGGAATGTTGCCTTCATGTGCTAGAACGTTATAATAGGATTTATTATCATTTACAATGCATTCGGCCTACCAAGACAGTGGAGAAGTTTTGTTTCCATTAACTTACGACATATATGTCCATTCATTTAAGTGTGGTAGCCTCTACCATCCGTTTAAATTGTTTAGACCATTAGTTTTGCATCATGGACCATTCCCTTCATACTGCATGGACCATTCCCTTCATACTGCATGGACCATTCCCTTCATACTGCATGGAACATTCCCTTCATACTGCATGGAACATTCCCTTCATACTGCATGGAATATTCCCTTCATACTGCATGGAACATTCCCTTCATACTGCATGGAACATTCCCTTCATACTGCATGGAACATTCCCTTCATACTGCTGCATACGCTGTTATACAGCATGTCCTTCGTTAGTAGGAATTGCCACTTATGAAAATTGTCAGATTTCCAGCATGTTCCATTAGTTTAGTTCGCATTAACTCACGTTTCATCTAAATATACTATATCGTAACGTTCCACACTTCGCGGCTCAGTAAATTTACTTCGGACAGCAGCAACGGAAGCAATAAATTTGTTATTTCACAATTTCACAGAATATACTTTTCCCCAAACATTTTATGGAACTTGCGCCTCTTACAACTTCTAACGAGTTCTTTTGAAATATAAATTTCACAATTCTTTAGAAGTTGTGCTTTCAATTTGGGAAGGAACGGAGGCGTGTTGGGTTAACAACTTCGTTTAATGCAAACATTTTCACTATCTCACGTCTAATAGATTCTTTGTCAGTCATCAACTTTTTTTTTTATTCCTTTCTGATATTTGTCAGATCAAATTTGAAAATGTTCTATCTACACCAATTACCAACTCAGTTATTTCAGGTTTATTGATATCGTGATATAAACGGCATCTTTTATTCTCCCCGCAGAATATCTGTACATCATTAGTAACCTGCTTCGTAGTTGTAAATACATCAGAATGAATTAGACAGGATTTGAAGCTGATCCGTTGCTGGCTGTCACAGGCTATGAAAAAAAAAAACATGTGCCGCTAACATGATAAAATTGTGTACAGATTGCGGTGATTTAATACTACAGAAGAATCTCTCAAATCAGATGCATTACAAAAATCAAAATAGATTTATTAAGGTAATGAAGAATATACTACTTTATGCAAAATATCAAAACAAATATCACTTAGTTTTTTTTATAGAAAAAAAATGTATCAAACTTGTTCATGAGAGTGGATGGACTACATCATAAAACAATGACAATTGTGTAACACTGTACAGTCAAACCTCATTACTACAACTTGGTCCGAACTGCCGAAACATTTATGTAATACCAATAATTCCATATATACAATATAAACAATAGGCAATACATATAATTAGGAATTTTGAAAAGCTAATTCTACAACCAATACAGATAAATCGTAACCCTGAAACTAGCAAAATAGAAAGCAAGAAAGATCGAAGACGACAATGTGATAAAATATTAGACAGTTTTACATCGTGGCATGACAACAAGTAAACAACCATACAAATAAAATATACTGGAAATAGAAAGATGTGAAGATCAATGATCGCCTTACGCCAGTCGGCACCAGCATCCGACGATGATGAATAATTGTAATTTATTAGACATTAACACATCTTGTTGTTCGTCCATCACAAGTGATGATGACCGTTACATCCACTTTTAAAAATCCAATTTTAGTTATGTCCTTGATTATGAGTTCGTAGATTGCTAATCAGCCCTATTCGAGTTGTAAATGTCCTTGGACAGTTCGGACATGGAATGACGACTAGTATTGAGATGTGACGAACACATCTTAATACTAACCCATAACCCTAATAAATATATCAGAAAACAAGCACCGAAAACAACCCCACTCTATTATAGTCCACAAACTTACCCGCTAGAATTGACATTGTGATTTAACACAATCAACCATGCACACCTACTTAAAAACTAATGTAATCAGCACACCAAATAAGACACCAAAAGACACATTTCTGTACGCTATAGAAAATACGGTGTGTATTCTACTCTATGATCGACATTATAAGATTTTTCCAAAAATGACGACACATTTATTTCCGCTGTCATCAAAATAGTCATAATACAATTGGATTCTTGTACCCTCTAGCTGTACAATTATCACTTGAAAACCTTTCTTTCTCTTTCCCACTTGCCATCAATCATTTCTTCGGTGGCTTTAAAACAATTTTGACATTTCTTTAACACAAATCCATTTCTAAAACATGTCTATGGGTTAATAAAAAACAGCGTCACTTATCTTGGCTGTTGGGATTGATCGCTGGTCGCTTCGTGTATACTTTTGTCGCCTGCCAATAAAAATCATGTACAAATTCTTCTTGTTGTTCTGAATGGATTACTTCCATTAATTTTTAATGAATAAAAGCTCTGATATAACCAAACGTGAACGACGTCCGATGTTTAAAGTAGCCTATATAGGTACTTCTTATTAAATCGAAAAGATCACCAAAAATAAGTCACTGATATGTGAATCAGCGAGTAGTTATTCCGGAGAAGGTTTTTACTTAACACATTCACTAAATGTAAACACACGCCGTTACGGAGTATTTTACATTCATAGGTTCACCGTGCATTAATATGTAGCTATTTTATCTAGACACAGATACATACTAATCATATCGTACTGTGTAGATAAATAACCGTACTGCTAGAAGAAATCTAATTGGTTACATTATACGACATTTTGATTGGTCCTTGGTGATTTATGTTTTAGCGAGTGGGAAAATACTTTGACATTTCCTGTGTTGCTGGGATCTGAAAATGGATCAAATAATGGTTACATTATGATATGCTATAGTGTCGTAATCGGAGACTAGGGAGATCCGGGACTAGGATCTGATTATTCGTATAAACAAAAAAATCGGGTGGCCATACATCGATAATTACTATGTACAGCAAAAGGTAAATCCAACAGGAACAATTTTAAAGAAACTTTCTTAGAATTGATTAATTCTACAGGTTACAGTCTGAGAAAAGCCTCAGGAGTGACCAGAAGACACAGAATTATAAACGATGTCATAAGAGAAAGAGTGGGTGTCATCAATTTTACAATACATACAAAACCAAAAGATACAATGGTTTGGTCATCTGGAAAGAATGCCGTGTGATTCATTAGTTTATAAAGCATATATGAAGAGAGAGCCATTGGTAGACCTAGAGTACGCTGGATCGACAACATCAAAGAGACATTACACGAACACCAAATAACATTATCTGAAGCTGCCAGAAAATCGAGAACAAGAACATTGTATCTCCCTCGACACCCGTAAAGGGTAAAAGAGGAAGGAAAGAAGAAGAAGAAGAAGATTAATTCTAGCATAACTTCTCAGAAACTGATGAATTGTAGTATAGCGTATCATAATTATGTTAGGTATTAGTTATGTTGATTATCATCTTCCTACACCGGACACGTCCATAAGTGTTCCCATCTCCGCTTCATTAAATTTTTCAGGCTATAACGGCTGATGGTTCCGGTTCTATGTTGGTTCACTACTCTTTTTGAAATCTTTGTTAGGGGCTCTCTTCATGCCACGTCCATCCTCACTCCCAATTCTTGCATCATATTTATGTTATGACGTCCGAATACTAGAATAAATCAATATTCTAATATAACATCAAAATTATAGTATAACATAAGAATTCTAGTATAACTTAGAATTCTAGCATAACCTACCAAGAGCTGATAAACTTTAGTGAAATGGTTCAAAATGGGCAAACATTTTTTTCAGTGTGCTCGGGTCTGCTCACACACGTTCACGATCTATCAGCGCACCAGTTGAATGCCTGCAGAGAGTATCACTCACAGCATATACCCCTTGTCTGAAGCGCAAGAGCTCTTAAAATAAGCATTTATTAACAAGATGCCACTACTCATTTTCTAACCCACAATCTCGAGAACATAAAATAAAGCTGTGACCCTCGTGTCACGGTGATAACTTTACAAAAACCGTTAAAGTGTAGTACACTCATAACACATTCGAAAACACTATAATGTATACAATTATAAATTAATTGCAGTTTGCAGTACACGCACTCTGGGTCAAAGAACAAATTCAAGAACTGTTAAACTGTGGTAATCTCATAATAAAGTAAAGAACTGTTAAAGTGTGATATGTCCACAACACATTCAAGAACTGTTAAAGTATGATATGTCCACAACACATTCAAGAATTGTTAAAGTATGATATGCCCACAACACATTCAAGAACTGTTAAAGTATGATATGCCCACAACACATTCAAGAACTGTTAAAGTATGATATGCCCACAACACATTCAAGAACTGTTAAAGTATGATATGCCCACAACACATTCAAGAACTGTTAAAGTATGATATGCCCACAAAACATTCAAGAACTGTTAAAGTATGATATGCCCACAACACATTCAAGAACTGTTAAAGTATGATATGCCCACAACACATTCAAGAACTGTTAAAGTATGATATGCCCACAACACATTCAAGAACTGTTAAAGTATGATATGCCCACAACACATTCATGAACTGTTAAAGTATGATATGCCCACAACACATTCAAGAACTGTTAAAGTATGATATGCCCACAACACATTCAAGAACTGTTAAAGTATGATATGCCCACAACACATTCAAGAACTGTTAAAGTATGATATGCCCACAACACATTCAAGAACTGTTAAAGTATGATATGCCCACAACACATTCAAGAACTGTTAAAGTATGATATGCCCACAACACATTCAAGAACTGTTAAAGTATGATATGCCCACAACACATTCAAGAACTGTTAAAGTATGATATGCCCACAACACATTCAAGAACTGTTAAAGTATGATATGCCCACAACACATTCAAGAACTGTTAAAGTATGATATGCCCACAACACATTCAAGAACTGTTAAAGTATGATATGCCCACAACACATTCAAGAACTGTTAAAGTATGATATGCCCACAACACATTCAAGAACTGTTAAAGTATGATATGCCCACAACACATTCAAGAACTGTTAAAGTATGATATGCCCACAACACATTCAAGAACTGTTAAAGTGTGGTAATCTCATATCAAATTCACGAACTGTTAAAGTGTGGTAATCTCATATCAAATTCACGAACTGTTAAACTGTGGTACGCTCTTAACAAATTCAAGAACTGTTTAATTGTAGAACACTAATATGTATACAATGATTAATTAATTGCAGTTTGCAGTACACGCACTCTGGGTCAAAGAACGTGAGTCTGTGCACCGCTGGATCAGCAACCACTTCACACATAACGTATACATGAACTACCAAAATGTACCAACCCCCGGGTTTGCTGATAGATGGACGAATGACTTACTTTCTATTATTTTTGACACATGACTCATCTCGTCTCACACCTCTCCTTTCAAAATAGATGGTTCTGCATAATAATGAGCTTATTAAAAATAAATTCTAATGAAGAAATTAAAATATTTCTATAATGAAGGCATTACATATAACTGCAAGAAGTGACATGAACGACATTCGCCGGCGTTTACTATATCAGTGCTCTGATGTTTAAAACTACATGCGTAAGAAGAATATAGTAGCACACATCGTTGTTTGCTGGAAGCGCAATGGGAAAATTACATCGATAACAGGGGAGGGGGGAATTGCAGTTGAGGGGTTCAAACCCTCTAAGCACTTTCGAGAAAGTGGGGGTGGGGAACAACACTAAAATGATAACTTGAAAGATACAAGAGTCAACATTATTGGTTCTATTGTCAATCAGTTTTGTCTAGACTTTTCATTGTTGTTGTTTTTGTTTGTTGAATATCTCACAGTAATAAAGATCAAGTGTAACAATCTCAAGTTGATCGAAGCCCATACAAGTTACAGCAAAAGTTTGTCTCCCTTTTTTCAAACAAAACTTTGTATCTAATTTTCCTGTAGAATCGACTACTTGCGCAAAGTCCTTTCTCGTGGTAATCTTGCGAGCGATCCACGTAGTCGTTTACTTTGTGTGATGCAACTTGTATTCGGATTTTTTGGGGCTATGAAATCAAAGTATATGCAAAGTGGCCAATGATCATTGGTCAATGGCCAAGCATTAGACAAAGAAAGTGACGCTGTGTGGATCGGCGCACATGATGAATTAATTAGAAGTTTTCTCCAGAGAATGAGTATATTTTGGACGTTCTTGAAAGAAAAGTAGAGTTAGAATACTATGCGTCGATGTCGTGGTGACTAGATTACCAGAACCGTGACTCCACTATTTTTATATGGTTGTAAAGCTTTAATATAACCAAATTAGACTCATCCACGGTTGAAAGCGGCGTATCTCACCATAGGAGGTACATTTTAAGAAGAAGAAAACAAACAGCTAAATTAGAAAGTATTTTTTAATGTCTAGCTAGGTGTGTTGAGACTTGGAGATTATACTACATATAATCTAGATTCTAGATAATACAGAATTGAACGTTGTGTCTTCTTCTTCTCGAGCCCCAGGAACTGCGAGCAATTAGCTCTTACCTCCTATGTGCGGTGGGGAGATTTCTCTGAGCTTTCGTTCATACTCAGGATGCTTCAGCTTTCAGCTTAGTGCAATGCCTATTGAAGGAGTCTTTTATTTAGAAAGGATATATGTCACGAGATGATAGTTTTTATGGGTCACCCATTTTTTGTCTTTCCTCCGACGAGGTACTTCGCAACTAGCGAGCTGTTTCTCGTGTAGGAAGACCATTCCATTACCACCCTTTGTGTCCCTAGGTCCCAGTCCTAATTTCTTCCGTAAGAGTATTTTTGTGTAACGGCGACGGTCGAATTAGACTCAGGGTTGATACGCCTTCCTAGACAAGGTGCTGCTTTGTCAAACACGTCGGGGGTCTGGGATTTGACCTGTGCATTTACTCATTCCCTCACCTCGTCCGATTGAGATAATCTTCCAATCCATCACCATGCGCGATCTGTGCATTGCGTATACTACCCAAAGACATAGGTAAAATACGAATCTCGGACGAGCGGCTTCGCAGTGGGCCCTTGGGTACTGAAATCAATTCTTTCTGTAAGGGCCATTTTGGGCAATGACCAACAGTCAAATTGGGCATGGTCTGCAGTGTCGTTAGAGACTTGCGACCCCGCCTCCTTCTACGTTGCCCACAGTACGTGATCCAGAGTTCGAGTCTCAACATTGTTTCGGTCAAATATTTGAACAATGCACTTCCTGGACCCACGACAATTGTTCCGTGCTTTTCCTGTGTGAAATGGGGATTTTTTTAAAGCTTTGTTCCATACCCAGGAGTGCAGGGTCAAGCTGGCATATCCAATACTTGAGTTTTGATTCCTACCTAGAATGGGGTCAATTGTGTTAGACATGTGGGATTCTGTGTGTTGTGGAGCATGAATAGAATTCTGGCCAGTCGGTCTCGTGCTGAATTATTGTAGCTTCCCGATGAATTGATTCACATACCACGTTTCCATCTAGCGCGTGTTACCTTTTCCAAATTCGGTAGGTACTGGTAAGATCACCATAAGATCATTGCTATTGGTCGCGCCTCCATTGTTTTTGCTTTTTAAGCCGGCCGAGTCGGAATGCACAGATGTCTTGCATTAGTGTGTGCCAACAGTGATATTGGATGCAATGGAATAGAGGTTACGGAGATATTTCCTTTCTCTGCAGGCAATCCACGGATACGAGCCAAAATGTGTTACCCGTGAATACAGCAAGAGCAGCTACATTTATGTTTCATGGGTGCACCACGAGGAGGTACTTTTCGGATCCTGGTTATCTGCTAACACTGGGTCCGCACGAGAGCAATGCGAGAATCTTTTCACCCCGTGTGTCCACTAAGATGAGCTAAGAACATAAGATTACTTTCTAGTCAAATATCAAACGTTTTAAAGGTATGTCACACATATAAACATTTTCCACTTATTTTTCAAGTAATGAATTATATTTGTGCATAGTATCTGTATCTTGTGTGTGTGTAGTTGTTGTTGTGCGCGCGCACGTATGTGTGTGCGTGCGTGTGTATAGTTTATTGCTAAAAATATAAACTATTTCCTTTGTAAACTAAACGTATAACCACCCTTTTTTTTCAAGGAAAAAAAAACCAATTGATTACAACATATTATCTCTTATTATTCAAGCTCCAATAACAGTTCTATTTCCCAGAAATAATAATTATATCTCGTTCTTTATTCATATATTAAAATACCTAATTGTTTTGGATTTCCGCCCACTACCGGTAAAGCTTTCAACAAGAACAAAGAAATCACGAGTGTGTCACAGACATAACAGGATAAACAACTGAACAAGTATATAATGGAGTGCGCATAATAACAGCTTTTAGGATATGATGTCACAATTTCATATCTGGTGAAATTTAAAAGAAGGAGGTAAAGATAATAATAATAGAGAAATAAGAAATGGACGAAAATAGAATAAAAACAAAGCAAGGCAGTAAAGCATGCTCGTAAAAATAATGAGGGTATGAAAGTATGAGGGAATGAAAGTATGAGGGAATAAAACTATGAGAGCATGAAAGTATGAGGGAATAAAAGTATGAGAGTATGAAAGTATGAGAACATGAAAGTATAAGGCATGAAAATATGCGGGCATGAAAGTATGAAATTATGAGGTATGAACGTATGAGGTATGAAAGTATGTGGGTATGAAAGAATAAGGGCATGAAAGTATAGGGGCATGAAAGTATGGGGGCATGAAAGTATGAGGTATGAAAGTATGAGGTATGAAAGAATAAGGGCATGAAAGTATGAGGTATGAAAGTATGTGGGTATGAAAGAATAAATTCATAAAGTATGCGGGCATGAAAGTATGGGGGCATGAACGTATGGGGGCATGAAAGTATGAGGTATGAAAGTATGAGGTACGAAAGAATAAGGGCATGAAAGTATGGGACATGAAAGTTTGTCGGTAGGAAAGTATGAGAGTATGAAAGTCTATCGGTAGGAAAGTATGTGGCTATGAGTGTATGAAAGTATGTGGGTATTAAAGTATAAGTCTGAGGACATGAAAATATGTGGGTCTGAAACTATGAGGGCATGAAAGTATGTGGGTCTGAAAGTATGATGGTATTAAAGTATGTGGGTAGGAAAGTATGAGGGTATGAAAGTACGAGAGCATGAAAGTTTGAAAATATGAAACCGCCGAAGACGGATGTGTCAGGTATTGGCGTAAATAAAACGGCGACACAACGCATTTCCATTCTCTGGACTACATCCTGCTGGAAATCTAGTACGACAATGGTCCTGCTACAAGGGAGATCCAGCGGGAGTTTGAGAAAGAACGCTGAAGAAGAATGAAAATATGAAAGTTAAAAAAGTAAAAGAATGAGGGTATGAAAGTACGAGGATATGAAGATATGAGAATTTGACAGAACACCTATCTTGAGAAGAAATGATGCGCAAGAAATTTGCTATAGAAGTTTCAGTAATAAATACAGAAACATATGACAGATTAAGTCAGAGAGGAGAGAGAGAGAGAGAGAGAGAGAGACCGAGATCACAAGAGAAACATAAGGATCAAATTTGAAAAGGGTCAAAAATATGACTTACAATATCCTCTTCATTCCATTTTTTCTCCCTGTACATGACTGCCGGTACCTTGACCAAGGCTTGCAAAGACTTGGATGTGTCATAGTTATGTCTGTGAAGCTGGAAATTACACGCAAACATATGTTTGTAAACATCATACAGTTTTCATACAGTATACATAAATCATCAAAATATAGCGTACATTATATAAATCATCAAAATATAGCATACATTATATAAATCATCAAAATATTATGTTAACGTTATCAGGTACCTTCTCCACAAATAAAGGTTGGCTGCAACTTTCAGGATCTCCAATAAAACATCAACAAAAATAAAATTGATAACGTAACATATTCAAGACGTAGCAATGAACCCATAATTTATTTGGCTATAGTAATTCTCTCACCATCCTCATCAAGTGTCATGCCGGCTGGCGTAGGCGATCATGGCTCTCCATAGCTCTCTGTCTCCAGTATTCTGTATCTAGATCGTTGTTGTTTCCCTGCCGTGTCAGGTTGTCAAACTGTGTAATATTTTCTCACGTTGTCACCCTGGTCTCTGTTGCCTTCAATCTTGCCTGTTGTGACTATGTTCTCTAAACATCACTGTCTCATGAATTGGCCAAAAAATGAAGATTGTTTTTTTTCCTTATATTATTGATTAAGGTTATTGATTTCGCACTTTACTCTTTCAACACCTAGACATTAGTTTTTTTGGCAGTCCATGGTATTCTCAGCATTCTTCTGTAGAACCGCATCTCTGTTGCCTCTAATTTCCCGCTTTCCAGTGTGCTTATTGTCCAAAACTCGCATCCATATGTTAGTACAGGAGTTATATAGTACTCAAGAACTCTCTTTCTCACCTCTAATGACAAGGTCTTGTTACACAGTGTATTTTTATTTTTCTGAATGTTGCTTTTTCCTACCCTATCCTACTTCTTATTTTTGTTGAACCTCTTCCATCTGCTGTAATCGTTGTACCTATATATTTGAATTGTTAATTAATTGTTAACCTGTTTTAATACTATATCATTCACTTTGATCTTGCAAGGTATTTTGTTTCAAAATAAACTGTGCACTTTTAAAAGTCTAAATGAAAAATATAACGACTGAAGAAAGTAAAGATACAATAGAAAATACAATAAAAAGTATTTAAAAAATAAGTGAAAAAGTCATGAAAAAATACAAAACACCCGAGATCAAGAAGGATTGTATTTCTTCTGCTTCTTCTAAAAGTTTTTCTTTCAATGTAAACTTGAATCATGTTTTAAGCAATAAATCTCCACGAAACAAGTCAAACCTTTTATAGGTAAACTTCATCTAATGAGCCAGGACGAGATCAAACTACAGTCCAGCTTTCATAAGTGTTTCATACAATGTTTCATTAGTTCACGAAACATTAACTCTCATTTTCTCACTCCCGTTTCACACTTCCCCTTTCCTTTCACATCATTCCAGAAAAACGCCCCTGCGTGTCATCAGATGCAACACATTCATCAGATTTTCTCCCTTATTTCACCATCCCGTCCGTTTTTTTGAAATATTCAGGCGAATATGCCCCCTGCCAGCAAATAGAGTATTACAATTTAAAAGAATTTTAGCCAATGTTGGAGTCATTTCTGTCTCTTTGAAGTTCAGAATTTCATATCACGGGCCCAGATGTTGTGCCGTTTCTTCGTTAGATCTGCTTAGAAACGATACGATCTGTATTATACTGAAACTAGTAAACACACAGAAGTTAACGTCTCATAAATGTTACCGGATGGACCTTCATGTGTTAATTTCTTTTCACAGGTCACACTTCAGACATTTTAATAAAGAAAAAAAGTACAGGTATCACCAGAACAGGTAGGGTAGATTTTGAGAATGAGTTACTAAGAACGTTCTGGAAATAAGTTGTAGAATGTGGGCGCTAAAGGGAAGATAATTGGATGAGTGTAAGAGACAGATGAGGAAGAAGATAAGTATAAGTAAGAAAATATTTGGGTAGAAAAGAGGATTATGTTAGAAGATTTTCTGGAAACAAAGAACTGAACGAAGATAGTTAAGATGTTATAGTATTTTTCATACAAAATGGAGTTTCTATTTCTAAATGCACTATAACAGATTCTCTGTAGCTCCGGAATATGACGGTTAACCCATAAAATCTCATAAAAAATGCAAATATGTATCAATAGATCTCTCCGTCGTTTACTTGGCATTAGATGGCGAGAACTGATATCAAATGATGAGTTGTGGAAGAGAACAAATCAGTGTCTGGTAGAGGGAGTTGTAGAAGAGAACAAACCAGTATCTGGTGGAGGGAGTTGTAGAAGAGAACAAATCAGTGTCTGGTGGAGGGAGTTGTAGAAGAGAACAAATCAGTGTCTGGTAGAGGGAGTTGTAGAAGAGAACAAATCAGTGTCTGGTAGAGGGAGTTGTAGAAGAGAACAAACCAGTGTCTGGTGGAGGGAACTGTAGAAGAGAACAAACCAGTGTCTGGTGGAGGGAACTGTAGAAGAGAACAAACCAGTGTCTGGTGGAGGGAGTTGTATAAGAGAACAAATCAGTGTCTGGTAGAGGGAGTTGTAGAAGAGAACTAACCGGTGTCTGGTGGAGGGAGTTGTAGAAGAGAACAAAAAAGTATCTAGTGGAGGGAGTTGTAGAAGAGAACAAATCAGTGACTGGTAGAGGGAGTTGTAGAAGAGAACAAATCAGTGACTGGTAGAGGGAGTTGTAGAAGAGAACAAACCAGAGTCTGGTGGAGGGAGTTGTAGAAGAGAACAAATCAGTGACTGGTAGAGGGAGTTGTAGAAGAGAACAAATCAGTGTCTGGTAGAGGGAGTTGTAGAAGAGAACAAATCAGTGACTGGTAGAGGGAGTTGTAGAAGAGAACAAACCAGAGTCTGGTGGAGGGATTTGTAGAAGAGAACAAACAAATGTTTCGTGGAGGGAATGTCGAAGAAAACAAAGCAGTGTCTGGTGGAGGGAACTGTAGAAGAGAACAAACCAGTGTCTGGTGGAGGGAACTGTAGAAGAGAACAAACCAGGGACTGGTGGAGGGAACTGTAGAAGAGAACAAACCAGTGTCTGGTGGAGGGAACTGTAGAAGAGAACAAACCAGGGACTGGTGGAGGGAACTGTAGAAGAGAAGAAACCAGTGTCTGGTGGAGGGAGCTGTAGAAGAGAACAAACCAATGTCTGGTGGAGGGAACTGTAGAAGAGAACAAACCAGTGTCTGGTGGAGGGAACTGTAGAAGAGAACAAACCAGTGTCTGCTGGTGGGAACTGTAAAAGAGAACAAACCAGTGTCTGGTGGAGGGAACTGTAGAAGAGAACAAACCAGTGTCTGGTGGAGGGAACTGTAGAGGAGAACAAACCAGTGTCTGGAGGAGGGAACTGTAGAAGAGAACAAACCAGTGTCTGGTGGAAGGAACTGTAGAAGAGAACAAACCAGTGTCTGGTGGAGGGATCTGTAGAAGAGAACAAACCAGTATCTGGTGGAGGGAACTGTAGAAGAGAACAAACCAGTGTCTGGTGGAGGGAACTGTAGAAGGGAACAAACCAGTGTCTGGTGGAGGGAACTGTAGAAGAGCACAAACCAGTGTCTGGTGGAGGGAACTGTAGAAGAGAACAAACCAGTGTCTGCTGGAGGGAACTGTAGAAGAGAACAAACCAGTGTCTGGTGGAGGGAACTGTAGAAGAGAACAAACCAGTGTCTGGTGGAGGGAACTGTAGAAGAGAACAAACCAGGGACTGGTGGGGGGAACTGTAGAAGAGAACAAACCAGTGTCTGGTGGAGGGAACTGTAGAAGAGAACAAACCAGTGTCTGGTGGAGGGATCTGTAGAAGAGAACAAACCAGTGTCTGGTGAAGGGAACTGTAGAAGAGAACAAACCAGTGTCTGGTGGAGGGAACTGTAGAAGAGAACAAACCAGTGTCTGGTGAAGGGAACTGTAGAAGAGAACAAACCAGTGTCTGGTGGAGGGAACTGTAGAAGAGAACAAACCAGTGTCTGGTGGAGGGAACTGTAGAAGAGAACAAACCAGTGTCTGCTGGAGGGAACTGTAGAAGAGAACAAACCAGTGTCTGGTGGAGAGAACTGTAGAAGAGAACAAACCAGTGTCTGGTGGATGGAACTGTAGAAGAGAACAAACCAGTGTCTGGTGGAGGGAACTGTAGAAGAGAACAAACCAGGGACTGGTGGAGGGAACTGTAGAAGAGAACAAACCAGGGACTGGTGGAGGGAACTGTAGAAGAGAACAAACCAGGGACTGGTGGATGGAACTGTAGAAGAGAACAAACCAGTGTCTGGTGGAGGGAACTGTAGAAGAGAACAAACCAGTGTCTGGTGGAGGGAACTGTAGAAGAGAACAAACCAGGGACTGGTGGAGGGAACTGTAGAAGAGAACAAACCAGGGACTGGTGGAGGGAACTGTAGAAGAGTACAGACAGAGAAAGAGGAAAATTAGAAAACCAAGAAATATCTAGAGAAGAACAGGTGACGAAGAAAATCAAAGTAAGTGGGATAGATGAAGAGAACAGTTCAACACAGAACTCGTCGTAGATGGACAATTCCTCTTCTTTAACGTACATTCTCAAACTCCCACTATATCTCTCTTGTAGCAGGACAATGATCCTACTAGATTTTCATTAGGCTGTAGTCCAGAGACTGGAAATGAGTTGTATCGCCATCTTATTTGCGCCAATGGTCCGACACATCCGTCTTCGGCAGACACAGACACAGACACACACACACACACATATATATATATATATATACGAGAGACAAGACAGAGTCAGAATGATAGACAGAATAAAACTGGATATAATCGAAGTCTATTCAAACTGGATTCTCCCATGGGTCTGAGTCATTCTACGCAAGCTGTATGAGTTTGAGTTTGTGCGCTGGCATATACGTAGGTATAAATATTTGATGGGTGTTACATTTTTATCTGTTCCTAGGTTGAAAGGCGTGCCTCCGCCAAGTGAGGCAAATCCACCAGTAAACTAACACACTTTTCATCTGTTTGCTGTTAATATCTCTTTCTCGTGTTGTTCATTGTATATTTATAGACTGATTTTCTACTACAGTTTCATATTGTCCATTATCCCTTACTGAACCTCAGACATATAACTTTTATATTGTCCATTATCCCTTACTGAACCTCAGACATATAACTTTTGAATTCTGCTAATCCCTCTCTATTTACTGCTGTATGAGTTCCGCCAAGACGATGGCATACACTAACACTTCTTTACAAAATCTTTAACCTGATAAATTACAAATATCTTACTATAGATGTTACAAATTAGATAATGTAAATTAGATGTAAATTAGATGATGTAAATTATATGTAAATTATACGTTGTAAATTATACGCTGTAAATGAGATGTAAATTATATGTTGTCTTCTTCTTCTGCGTTCGTTCTCAAACTCCTGCAGATTATCAGGATGTAGTCCGGAAAACGGAATGCAGTGTATCATGGTTTACAGAATAGCTGCAATATCTGCGCCTTTCGGCCTGACACAGCCGACTTCAGCATGGTTTTGGGTCACTGACCCTATATGGGATGGGACAGCCAACTCCATCCCATAACCTCCTTAATCGCCTTTTACGACATGCGTGGAAGGTAAACAGTGTTGCTATTCTTTGCTCCCCTTGCGGGCCCCGTCAACACACGGGCGATTATATGTTGTAAATTAGATGCTGTTAATTAGATATTGTAAATTAGCAGTTCGTCTTCTTCGGTGTTCGCTCTGACTGAAATGGGGACTATGAATTTTTGACTATCGTTTTTTTGTCTTTTTCAAGGTTTATACTTTATCGTACATCTTCTCTTCAAGGATGATGGGTGTAGTTCAAATCTTTCTCATCAGGTCTTCATGCTGGAGACAGTCCTTTAACATGTGTTCCGCTGTCATATTCAGAAGTTTGCAATGGCATGGCCAGTTGTACATATTCTGAATTTGGGGTACAACTGATGTTTCGTCGTGACCAGTTCTAATGCACAGCAAGAAAAACTGGTTTCCTCTGGATAGCTGTAAAACGTGTCATCCGCTGTATATTTGGAGTGCTATAATTTTCAATAAATGATGTGGCATATTCTTCTTCTCGTTCGACGTTTGCCATGTCTACACAGAAAGTCAAGTTTTCTTCATATATACTGCTGTATTTGAAAGCTCCTCGTTGCTCCCATGCAACTTTCTGTGGATATCCGTCTCTGTGGGCCAGTGTTCCTCCCTTAGTTGGTTTAGTGTAATGCAGTCTTGCAGGATATGTCCGCAGTCTGTTCTGCCTGCCTACATGGACACAGAGGTGATGGAACCAGTCTTAGTCAATTTAAGCGGTTGTTTAGTGTGTTGTGCCCTGTCTTGATGCAGAAGATAATAACTTACTCAGCTCTGTCGGGAGGTATCAAATACCACGTCTATATCCTTATACTATCCTCGTTTGTAAACCAAGAAAACAGGAGGAAATATGCGGCTAACTATTGACAAGACAGCTAAACTGCCAATGAACGAGATATATTCTTGTTACAGATCGGCCAAGCGACTGAGTAGTGGTTGTATCAAAGTACAGATTTTCATGAGAACAAACTTGGAAGCTATGAAGTTAATATAATTTGTTTTCGGCTGGTCCTGATTCTTTACTTTTCGTTTTAAATGGAAGGTTATTAGAAAACCCTTAAAAGCTACGACATTTAAGCTGAAGAAAATTATGTGGCACAGAGGGAAGAAGCCATGGATTATCCATAGCAGTTGTTCTTCAACTGTTCTCCGCGGAGCCTGCGAGTTCACGAGATTTTCTCACGAAAACTTGAAAACAGATTTTGAGCTTTTACATTTACAATGAAAACATAAATGGACTGATATCAAATTAGAAATACAGAAACAATATAAATACTGCACACACATTGTGTTCGTTCTCTCAAACTCCCGCCAGAATCTATTTAATAGCAGGACAATGGTCTTACTAGATTTCCAGAAAGATGTAGTCCAGAAAACGCAATAGCATTGTGTTATCCTTTCATTAGCGTCAGTATTCAGTCACATACGAACTCGGCGTTGGTAATTTATACTCTCATTGTTTTTATCACTTCCATAATTTATACTCTCATTGTTTTTATCACTTCCATAATTTATACTCTCATTGTTTTTATCACTTCCATAATTTATACTCTCAGTGTTTTTATCACTTCCAAAATTTATACTCTCAGTGTTTTTACCACTTCCATAATTTATACTCTCAGTAATTTTACCACTTCCATAATTTATACTCTCAGTATGTTTACCACTTCCATAATTTATACTCTCAGTATGTTTTCCACTTCCATAATTTATACTCTCAGTGTTTTTACCACTTCCATAATTTATACTCTCAGTGTTTTTACCACTTCCATAATTTATACTCTAATTGTTTTTATAACTTCCATAATTTATACTCTCATTGTTTTTATAACTTCCATAATTTATACTCTCATTGTTTTTACCAATTCCATAATTTATACTCTCATTGTTTTTACCAATTCCATAATTTATACTCTCATTGTTTTTACCACTTCCACAATTTATACTCTCATTGTTTTTACCACTTCCACAATTTATACTCTAACCATATCGCTAGTAGAGTATGCCAGCGATACGAGAAAACTGCTTCTCATATTTCCACACTGGTCACTAAGCTTCAAGTTAACTACGATCACGCATGCTTGACCTTTTTCCGTTGTCGTTGCTATGGACATAACCAGAAATGTTCACAAGTTATTTATTTTAGAAAACCTTCAAACAATTAGAAAAAAAACCACAGAGGCACCCGGTTAAATACGACTAAATACAAAAAGGTACCGGTTAAAATCTGAACGAGTATAGTTGGCAGTTTCTAACCTCTTATGTTGTGTGTGGTAAGTAAAGTTAACTCATAGCATTGATTACCGCCGTAGGTGTATGGGGTGTTAGCAATCTCACATTTCAGCAGCTCTGCTGTATGAGGGCAGCAGTCATCTCCTATCCCTCGCAGTCTTTACTTCCCGGGTTAATCCGGTATCCAATCAACGGCTGAGCAGTTGCGATCTGAAAAACATTCCGCTTCAACTGGGGAATGAACCCATGACCACTCATATATGAAACCAGTGCGTTTAACAATGCACTACGCAGCCGCTTATGTTAGTCCAGATAAGGAATTTATCATGAAACATACAAGAGGGTGTAGTTCGATGAACCACAACTTTCGAGGTATTATAATTTATATTGATATGCTTGGCACGGGACATAAAGCATAGCCTACGTCTAAAATGACCGCCATGTATCGAAAATCAAAGGGTGTCGACCAAACAAAGTCTAAATTACCGAGATATTAAACGTACATATACGTCACGAGTGATCGCCTAGTAGCTAGCGTGCATAAGATTACAACTCTGTACAACGATTAAATGAGGATTTTCGGTCGCAGGTGTGTACATTCGAATTTTACTGTCAGAATACATTGTTTTAAAGAAATAAGTTTTACTGTTTATTAGCAATATATTACCATTATATTCTCAATTGCAAGGTTTGTTTACTATTGTTAAGGAGGAAAGGGGCGGGGGGTGATTGGAACATGTGTGGAAAAGGCCACATGTTGCCACGTCAAGTTCAGGGTGAGCTTTTTAAATTTATACTCGGACAGAAAAAACAAACAAAAAAACCAGTTCTTACTTGGGATCGAACCCTGGACATCATGAGTATGAGACAAATTCTCTAACCTTTCGACCATGCGCCACACAGAATCGCTTCGTATTTTTTTGGTTAAGTAAAATGTACTTCTTATGGTGAGGTATGCTTTTTTTTTAACCTTGAACGTTAGTCTAATTTGGTTATATCACAGCTTTAAAAAAAATAGTGGAGGTTGCAGCTTTGGTAATCGAATCACCACAACCTTAGTGTTAATGTTTGAATATAATACTGGACTCGTAAACGCTGATACACCATTCTAGGTCCCACAGAGAAGAAGAAGAACGCAAGGCTGGTGAGTTATTCAAATTAAAAATGTTACACGTCTCTAAACTAACACCTAATCTGATGCAAAGCAATAAACATTACACAAATCAGTGTACGAGACGGCGTGGAGGGCCAGAAAAATACTTAACAACCCTAAGTCCCCAAGGCTATTTGGTTACGTGAGATTTCTTCCCGTACTCCCGGCCCCGGTTCTTAAATGAAAAACTGAAAGGACGTTACAAGGGGACAATGAAAACACAAATAAAAGTTCTTCATTGATTCCGTGGGGTGAATGAGGAGATAACAGGATTCAATATGGAAACAAAACTTCACTACAAATCCTTCTTTAGAATATGTCCTGAGTTCTGATCTCACACAGAATCACCTATCGAGTGATCGACTTTTTCGGTGCTTTTCATTCCCTTGCTATAATGTATACACAAAAAGTGGCATTGGGAAAATAAGACGTGGGTTTAATTGGGAATCATCTTTCTTAAGTGAAGCAATTTGACTTTACCCATAATTTTCATTGGTTATTGCAGCAAACACTATATCACGAACAACACACAGTAGTAAGAGTGCTGGGGGGGGGGGGGGGGGAGGGGGAGTAATATATGAAAGTTTCGCTGTTCACAGTGGAGTAAGACAGGGGTAGAGGTGCACTCCCTTCTTCTTCTTTCCTTCCTCTTTTACCCTTTACGGGTGTCGAGGGAGATACAATGTTCTTGTTCTTGCTTTTCTGGCAGCTTCAGATAATGTTATTTGGTGTTCGTGTAATGTCTCTTTGATGTTGTCCATCCAGCGTACGCTAGGTCTACCCTTGGCTCTTCTTTCTGCTTCTCCTTTCTTCATATATGCTTTATAAACTAATGAATCACACGGCATTCTTTCCAGATGACCAAACCGTTGTATCTGTTGGTTTTGTATGTATTGTAGAATTGATATGATACCCACTCTTTCTCTTATAACATCGTTTCTAATTCTGTGGAGAAGGACCTATGTCTTGTTGTGTGTGGAGGACCTACTTCTAGTAGTGTGTGGGGAAGGACCTAATTTTGTTGTGTGGAGAAAGACCTACTTCTAGTAGTGTGTGGAGAAGGACCTAGTTTTGTTGTGCGTGGAGAAGGATCTATGTTTTGTTGTGTGTAGAGAAGGACCTAGTTTTAGTAGTATGTGTTTCTTTTCCTAAAACACAATATATTTAATACTCTCTCCCAAGTTTAGTATTTCCCAGATATTCTTGTCAAAATCTTTGCGAAATAAGTACCACAGCTTTGCTAAAGCTTAGTAGCACAAGGTAGGTAACGACTAAACAAGTAGCAAAGAGAGATATACTGTTATTGGAGTAAAGATATAAGAAAAGACGACGGAGATCACTAAATAGAATAAGATGAAGATGATGATGATGATGAAGATGCAGAAGGCAAAGCAGATAATATGAAGTACAAGATAGTGATGATAAAGAAAAAGAAAACGGAGCAGAAAAAATAACAAAAAAAAATGAAGAACACAAGAAGAATGCACAAAATTAAAAAAGTTAACGTAAAGAAGAAGGTCGGTTGGTCGGTTTCTGATCTAGCGCTCCATGGACTCACGCCCTTTGACCCAATACCATTGTGTGATATATGCATGCGTTTATGAGCTGCTGTTTTCGTACGTACAATATGTTCCATCTATTTGGCCTTAGAGGGAGAAACATTTTCCTGACGTCATCCTTTGCTGGACATTCAAAACGGTGGTGGTCAACAGTTTCATAGGGATGAGTTCACAGCCGAAATCCTGGAGTGTGTTGTAGTTGTATTCTGTTCATGTGATTGTTAAGATGTACATTTTGTGTGCGCAGTCTGAAGATGTTACTCTGGCTTTTTCTTCCCAGGAGGTTGAAGTTGTCTTTAGGATTTGGGCTGAACATATATTTATAGATTTCCCTCCCAGTGTTTCTCATGGCCCATCTGTTAACATAATTCTCTTTATTCACATAATTTAACTGTGTGCATGGTCGTTTGTGTATTTGAATGTTCTTGTTGTGCTCCCTTCTTTGCTAGTCTGTCTGTCTTGTCAGGTGTGTTTGAGTGGTCAGGAATCCACGGCATAGCTATGTTTACTTCATAAAGTGTAAGCAGTTTGTTGGCATGGTGATATATTTTAACTAGTTCAGGTTTACAATGTTCATAATATTCTAGTACTTGAAGAGTAGACATAAAATGTGTAAAATAACAATATTTTGAACTTTTGATGGAACAGAGTCAGATATGATCTTCAATGCAACAAGGTTCAAGGTGGTACAAGGCAACTTCTAGTGCTGTTATTTCAGCTTCATAGTTAGAACATATTATCTCCACATGCATCAAACAACTCATTAGATATTTTGTCTGGATATTCTATATAGACATTATAAGCTGCTTTAATGGTGGCTTTGAAAGCAGAACCGCCAGTATAGATATGAAATCAATAATATAATTAGTGTAATATAAATCGATAATCGTGATTCCCTCTGACAAATTCGTCTGCGGTACTTGTGCAACTGTGAGGACGACTTCATCGAGAAGGGCTACGAGATGATAGCTTTCCGCTGTGGCCTGTACCCTGAGACTGTCCTCAGATCTGACCTTCTTCGAGTGTGCAGTCTATCCCGTCAGGACACCCCCTCTCGGCCACTCGGAAGTCTTCCTCGTCTAACCGGGCTAAGCATGTTGACTAAGCCCCCATAGCGCTGCCATTCGCCATGCACTGCTTCGTCACCTTCCCCTTCTCCAGTCTGACCCCGAGACGCAGGAAGTGTTCTTTAACTCCCATCTTGTTGCTTACAGACGTGACAAAAACCTCAGGGATCTACTGGTCCGGAGTCACCTCCAGCCTGACGCCCCTAATCGTTTTGGCACCATCATATGCAAACGCAGAAATTGCTACACGTGTGTCAACCAGATCCGTTCTGTCACATTCCCTAAATCCACCTTCACCATTGAGGAGAGCTTCACATGTGTATCCCGCAACGTTGCGATCATATGCAAGCGTTGCGCCATGACATATATAGGTGAAACTGGAAGGAGGCTCGCAGACCGATTCTGCGAACATCTGTATAGCATAAAAAACCATTCGGGTTTGCCTGTTGAAGTCCACTTCAATGGCGCGGGCCATCGAGACGCCCCGGACATTTAGGTTACGACCATTAATTCATGCTTCTCTGACGACCGGTCCCGTCTGGCGCTTGAAAACTGTTACATTTACAAATATGGCACTCTTAAACCCGACGGCATTAATGAGCGCCTGTCTTATGTATGACTTTAGTCGATCCATAGTTTCTGGTTGTTTCGTGTCACATGTTGTTGTCATTTTGTATTTTCCTTTTCCGGTGTCATTTCGCCTCTTCCGGTCAATCCACACTACTCATACCAATGTGACCGTCAATGTCATTACTATTCGCTTTCTGTTATATGTTTTAATTTTGTTTCAATTGTTTGTATTGATAAAGCCTTTTGGTCGAAACGTCGATTTGTGGGTGTCATTATGTGTGTTATTAAGTATTAGCAAAACTTTATTACCCTATTCCTGGATCTACCAGTACAGACATGAACCCATTGTTCTGGGCAGGTGTCTATTGTTTTCTGTGTTCCTTTCATAAGACTTATTGAGTCCGAACTTTTCGTTGCATTATCTCTTAATTGTGTCTTGATGTATCGCAATTTAAAACATGTGTGCTGTGGTAAATAATTTTCTACTCTTTGTTGCAGGTCCTGTCTCTTGTCTGGGAGGTAATAACTGTCTTTTATTTTTCTTCATCTTCTTTAGCGTTCATTCTCAAACTCCAGCTGGATCTCCTTTACAGCAGGACCATGCTCCTACTAGATTTCCAGTAGGATGTAATCCAGAAAATGGAAATGCGTTGTGTCGCCGTTTTATTTGCGCCAATGGCCCGACACATTCGTCTTAGGTGGGGTATTTTATTTCATTTTCATGGTTGAGGACTGATTTTTGTTTTATTCTGTGGTTTATTTGCCAGTTTTCTGCAAGTTGTTTATTTGGGTGGTCTTTGTTTATTCTTTTGCTTCTTTCATAAGCCTCCAGCATCCATTACAGTCATATCTCTTCGTATTTCAAGGAGTTCTACATTTGCATATATTTCACATGCAACCGTTGATGAAGATATCATTTTTCCACTATTAAGGCGTATGGCATTAAAAAAAAAAACAAGAAAAAGTAATGAAGAAAATGAGGAAAATAAGATGAAACAAGAGGAAAAGAAGGAAATAAGAAGAGTAAGAAGAAAATTAGAAATTAGAAAAATAAGAAAATAAGTAGAGAAATTAGAAAAATAAGAAAATAAGTAGAGAAATTAGAAAAATAAGAATATAAGTAGAGAAATTAGAAAAATAAGAAAATAAGTAGAGAAATTAGAAAAATAAGTAGAGAAATTAGAAAAATACGAAAATAAGTAGAGAAATTAGAAAAATAAGAAAACAAGTAGAGAAATTAGAAAAATAAGAAAATAAGTAGAGAAATTAGAAAAATAAGAAAATAAGTAGAGAAATTAGAAAAATAAGAAAATAAGTAGAGAAATTAGAAAAATAAGAAAATAAGTAGAGAAATTAGAAAAATAAGAAAATAAGTAGAGAAATAAGAAAATAAGTAGAGAAATTAGAAAAATAAGAAAATAAGTAGAGAAATTAGAAAAATAAGAAAATAAGTAGAGAAATTAGAAAAAGATGAAACATGATAATGAGAAAATAAAATAAAATTGAAACATAGTAAGACACAAAGATGAAACAGACGGAAAAGGAAGAAAAAAAATAAGAAGAACAAGAACAAGAAAACATACATAGACAGAACATATTCAAAAGTTAATGACTAGCAAGCATTCTCGGCTACATTCTGCTTCTTACTGCTAAGCTTAGATCTCGACCCAAGTCAATAAAACACGACGCGGACGAAGCACTGCATTCTTTTATTTAGAAATCACTTTCTTTAAACAACTGGGATGAAATTATACGAGAAAGCTTCAAAAACGTTCATGGAATACTTGACTAGTGTTTGAATGAGAGATGATGTTATGGGGATTATATATTTAGAAGTTGGTAATGACCTTCACAAAAAGAATGACAGACCTTCACATATACTCTCCATTAAAAACAGATGTTTGTTTGTGTGTTGTGTTAATTGCCTCGGAGTTGAAAATGTCCATGATTGAACAACGAACAATTGTCAAATTATGTATTTTGCTTGAGAAGTTACACTCAGAGACCTTCTGCGTTCAGGAATCTTTTAGTCTCGCTAGATCTTCAGGTCAGTCGCCAGGACGAAGCTCAGTCTTCTCCAGCTCAGAGCGGCTGCCCCAAAGTTTATGCCGCAGTTCGGTTCATTGTGCACATGTCTTGCTTCTAAGTTCTTTTTATTCTGGACATTCTTGGAATATTTGTTCAGGAGTGTGTATGCCTGTTCCGAATGGACATTAATTTATGCAGGCCACCCTGATCCGCTACAGGTGACTCTGTAGCCTGCAGTGGCCAGTTCTAAATCGAAATATGATGGTCTGTTGTTGCCTTTAAGGTGTTTTTAGGGTCTGGTTTTGACTCAATATCCATATCTTTCTTCCAATGTGATGTATAAAGATTGCGGATTAATGTTTTGTCCTCACTTTATCGCAGAGGATAGCTGAATTGTTCCATTTTACTAGATTTTGCCAGGGCATCAACTCTCTCATTTCTATCGAACTCGGAGAAACTAGCATTGCTTAATAAAACATATAGTGATACCGCAATGAAGAAATGGCAAGTATTTGTGTGACACAAGCGTTTCTGTGAAGGTCGTCACACAGTTAGATTATCCTGCCTAACAATGCGCCAGTACAACGATCTCTACCGATAAAGCATCACCCAGCAAAGCAAAATGTAATTTTTATTGAAAAAGCTTCCATATTCTCCGACCGTACACCGGCTGATTTTGTTATTGATTCCTAGACTGAAATCGGCACCGAAAGGACAGCGACTCAAAAATGCAGATGGCGGTATCACCAATGCGACAACAGTGTGTAGTTGCAGAAGGGAACTACTTTCAAGGAAATGTGATGCAGATAATTCTATTACTTTTTTTCTATACAATCCACTAATTCTGGGACACTTTTAAAGTTAAATCGTAGTTGAGTAACTGGAATAAAATAATTTGAAGCCACATGTTTGAATTTGGAGAGACATGTCTAAGTTTCGAGAGATGTTTGAATTTGGAAAGACATGTTTGAATTTAGAGAGGCATGTATGAGTTTGGAGAGACATGTATGAGTTTGGAGAGACATGTATGAATTTGGAGAGACAATGAGTTTGGAGAGAAATGTATGAGTTTGGAGAGATATGTATGAATTTGGAGAGATATGTGTGCGTTTGGAGAGACATTAATGAGTTTGGAGAGATATGTGTGCGTTTGGAGAGACATGTATGAGTTTGGAGAGATATGTGTGTGTTTGGAGAGACATGTATGAATTTGGAGAGACATGTTTGTGTTTGGAGAGACATGTATGAATTTGGAGAGACATGTTTGTGTTTGGAGAGACATGTATGAGTTTGGAGAGATATGTGTGCGTTTGGAGAGACATGTATGAGTTTGGAGAGATATGTGTGTGTTTGGAGAGACATGTATGAATTTGGAGAGACATGTTTGTGTTTGGAGAGACATGTATGAGTTTGGAGAGATCCGTTGACTGTTAAGAAAGAGAGACTTAAAAGATGAGTACATTTCAAAATATTCATGGGTGAATGTACGCGAAAAATTTAATATGGGGGGGGGGGGGAGAGAAGAGTGGGGCCTGAAAAAGTTATTCACAAGGGAGACATCATCAGTTCTCATAGACATCAAAGTTGTCTTGAAATGTTGACGTCAAAAATGCTTTATTTTAAACAACAACTAAATTAATATTTTTTAAACAAATTATATTAATTTAAGCAGATAATTAGTTTACATTTTCTCCCATGCGATGCCTGGGACCGAAAGGGGGAATAAAGAATAGTAACACTGTTATTTACCATGCATGTCGTAAGAGACAATTAATGGGGTTTTGATGGTGGATTTTGCTGTCCATTCCGATAGAATGTAAATGTGAACCAGATTCATGCTGAAATCAGATGTGTGAGGCCGAAAACTGCAGATATCGCAGCCAAGCTGCAAACAATAACACAACGGATTCCATTCTCTGAACTATATGCTGCTAATATGCAGGAGTTTGAGGAAAAAACAGGAAAAAAAGAAGATACCAAGATCTGGTGGATACACAGAGAAAATGATGGTGGCTTGGGTACAAGCTAAAAAATCAGTAAAAGATATAGCTAAAGAACTGGAACTTGGAACTAGCATGGAAAAAGACGCGGCGAAGGCATAGAAAAGAACACATGGAGAAAAGAGGAAATGAAGAACTTGACACAGATGGAAATCACACGGAATGAGGTTGAGAAAATATTCAACGGTAGACACAAATATAAAATCACAATCCGTGACCCGAAGATGTATAAACAAAATATCTTCGACCCTATAGTCAAAACATCGTAGTAGTACAGTTTAAAACAGAGACTGGCCTGTATAAAAGATATCAAATAATATTGATCAAAATGGTTATAATAGATTAGTCAGCAGCTGTATGAAAAAAATATGGCGTGACTGTTCAATATAAAGACAATGATCATGGTAACATATGATGGAGAGTAGAGTTTTGTACAAGCAGTGATACGACACAACCAAATACAGAAATCATAAGGTAAAAATTAGAAGACGGCAGACGGAATTTGAATCAGGTCCGTTCAGGTGGCACCTATTTTCCTCGTAAATTGAGTGAACACGCTTTCCAGATCCGACCAATCAGCATTCATAACCATAACGAATACGGTGTTCATGATCGAGAAGTAAGCTTCTGGTTATCATTAGAAAGCTTGTGACATGGATGATGGTGAACGTATAAAATACAAGAAGACGACACTTAGAAAACACATCAAACCTAGACAAAATATACTGTCGAGCGTTTCCTATACCGTGAATATGCTCTCAGATTAGGAAGAGTTAAGAATCCGTGTGCAAATGGGAGATGGGCAGTGTAATTGCACGAGATGAGCTCTGACAATTTAACACTTCATACACAATATACGTAAATAAACTAAATCCAATTCATGACTACCGTTTTCCCATTAGAAACTGTCACCTAGGGACATGTTTTGATCCGTAAAGACCAAGAGCATAGTAGGTTATAAAAACCGTCATGGCAAACAGCTTATACACACGCACGCCTGGTGATAGAATGAGATGCTGTCACAGGCTGCGGAAACATATCCGAATCAGAGGCATGATGTTCTAGGCTTATATAACACAACTTTAACAGTAGTACAGCGTATTTACGCTCTCTGTAAAACCATGAACGTAAAACGTGCTGGTTGAGTGATCCGCATACAAACAAGCACTCAACATATTCCCCTCTCTGGACTAATAATCCGTTCCAGCAAAAAATCCTCCACAGATCATCCAATCAAATTATCCCGCTAACCGGTATAAATGTGATAATGATCTCACAGAAAAGAGGACGAAATTACATCTTTTTCCCCAAATTGCAACGAAACAGAAATACTTATTACATTGTAGATACTTAAATTACATAAACATGTTATACACCGCGAGACACAAATAGCATTGTGAAAAAAATGTTGTTATCTTTCATGTTAACACTCATGCTTGTAATGAATAAAAGGAAAGCTGTTAATACAATAATAACGCTGATTTATGGATGCAACAGTACAGTTATACGGTGATACATATGCTTCAATCACATTTAAAATGTATCACACAATTACAAAAGAAATATCACATTTCAAACATATCATATTTAGAAATAACGTCCGCAAGTTATTTTTTTAAACACATCCCATTTTTTTGTGCGTTCGTTATCAAACTCCTGAAGATTATCAGGATGTAGTCCGGAGAACGGAATGCATTGCGTCATAGTTTACAGCTTGGCTGTGATATCTGCGGCTTTCGTGTTGACTATTAGAGTCCATCATATCTTCTGGGTCATTTGAATCTCCAAGGAATAGGACAAGAAATACCACCCCTAATACTTCCTCTTACGACATTATGTCAGGTCCTGGTAAAACACTAGGAGATACCTCACAGTTTAACCGTGAAATAGATTTTATAGATTAAACTCTCTCTGAGTAGGAGGCTTCTTCTTAGGGCATTACATACTGTCAAGTGTCGAAGTATTCTTCTATACCATCAAGTGTTGAAGTATTCTTCTATACCGTCAAGTGTCGAAGTATTCTTCTATACCGTCAAGTGTCGATGTATTCTTCTATACTGTCGGTTGCTTGGTTGGTTGCTGATCCAGCGGTCCATGGGCTCATGCCCTTTGACCTAATGCCTTTAAATGGTATTATATTGCTGGGAAGTCTATGGATTTTCGGCCAACCCTGGGACAGAGCCAGAGAATAACTATCACACCTCCAGGAAGGTAGGTTTGAACCTATGCACTGCTCCTAGTCACTGTAGCCAAGATAGGGTTCACTGTGCTCATTCCCCGCCACCAATTGACTACTGGTTATGCCGAACTTCTCTATTGCTCCAGGCATGCAACCAAATGTTCAAGTCAAAAGGATTGTCACGTCCTGAGTCACTGTGCCCCTATAGTGGGCCTCAGCCATAGGAAAAACTGTGATGTCAGTTTCCTCATCCTCAGTGCTGCACAGTACATCTCTGGCTCCCTCCCAACCACAGAGGGTTCATACATATATATTTAGGCAAACTTGAAAAACATTTCAACAACAAAACAAAATCATAAATGTATAGATGACAAGCCATGAAGCTTCTATAAGACGATAGCCTCAATATAACGGCATGTCATCCACTAAGGTTTTCTGTTGCATATCTAGTAGGCCATTGGTGAGACCCACAGACGCAACCACATGCGTTTCTATACCGTCAAGTATCGAAATATTCTTGAATACCGTCAACTGTCGAAGTGTTGGTGCATACCGTTATGAGTCGAGGCAGGCAATGAGATGATAGACGGCACAATGCTGAGAAGAGATACAGCAGACTTGATCAAGGCAGTAATAAATTGATTTCAAGATGAAGATTATATCAATGAGACTGAGAACGTACACATACAGAGAATGTTAGAAATTTGAATATCTAGAGGGGAGGGTAGGAAAAGAAAATCTTTTGGAAGACCCCGAAGATCACACAATCAACACCTGACCGGGACTCTTGGGTCTATACACACTGAGATGGCTGCTGGAACGGAGATAGGAGAACTTATGGGAATGCCCCACGTGCTGTGAAGCCAAATTCTAATCAATAATTTAAAAAAACCGTTAAGAGTCGGAAGGTAATGCACGTGTCCAAGTATTCTGGATATGAAATAGAGCTTTAGAGAGATACTCTCTCCCTCTCCTCAATTGCACATAGAAAGAAAAGATAATCACTCGAATTTCCTAGGGATCAAAACAAAAACATGTAGAAGTATTTCTCTTAATTTTATTTCCTAATTCCATTATATTTCTTAGTCCTTCATATGAACAGATATAGCTAACTTAGTACTTCATATGTACAGATATAGCTAACTTAGTACTTCATATGAACAGATATGGCTAACTTAGTACTTCATATGTACAGATATGGCTAACTTAGTACTTCATATGTACAGATATAGCTAACGTAGTACTTCATATGAACAGATATAGCTAACTTAGTACTTCATATGTACAGATATAGCTAACGTAGTACTTCATATGTACAGATATAGCTAACTTAGTCCTTCATATGTACAGATATAGCTAACGTAGTACTTCATATGTACAGATATAGCTAACGTAGTACTTCATATGTACAGATATAGCTAACGTAGTACTTCATATGAACAGATATAGCTAACGTAGTACTTCATATGTACAGATATAGCTAACGTAGTACTTCATATGAACAGATATAGCTAACTTAGTACTTCATATGAACAGATATAGCTAACGTAGTACTTCATATGTACAGATATGGCTAACGTAGTACTTCATATGTACATATATAGCTAACGTAGTACTTTAATATGTACAGATATAGCTAACTTAGTTCTTCATTTCTACAGATATAACTAACTTAGTTCTTTATATGTACAGATATATCTAACTTTATCTATAAACCCGTAACCTGTCAGGGTCATAAGGGAACATTATTAGATGCACCAGTACACAAAGCCCCCCCCCCTAGCGATGTCTATTTTCAATGATGCCGACGAGCGAGGAAAAATCTTGTATTCACCAGTCTTCATGTTGTCTGTCCATGTTTTTATTTGCCCTCATCTGCTTCTTCTATCAATGACGATTCACTAAAGTTTTATTGACAAGGAATCGTGTCGAAACCATAAATATGCCGGAACCATGCATATATATATATATATATATATATATATATATATATATATATATATATATATATATATATATATATATATATATATACACACACGAAGATTTCCATGTAGCAATGGTTAGGCTGTTCACTTTGCGCTAAAGGGGGTTGATGTACTAAAACTAGCGACGCCATGTTCAAAAGTATATTTTTTTCGAAGATCCCTGGAGAGTATCGCTTGAATCTATGGGGTTACGTGCTACGAGTGGTACTTATAAGTGGTACTTTAGAAATGGCATTATCCTATAGACTAAGCTGAAAGTTTCCAGAGCAGTAGTACTTGCAGTGCTGTTATACGCTGGTGAAACATGGTGTGTATATATATAACATGTGAGGAAACTCAATGACTTTCACACAGCTGCTCTTAGAATAGTTATGACCATCAAATGGCAAGACAAGATTCCAGATGCACTTTCTTTGACAGATCTGGTATCCCTAGCATTGGCACTATTCGGATGCAGACACAGATTTGCTGGGAAGGCCAATCTGTACATATGCCAGATCATCGCCTTCCAAAGATGCATTTGTATGGTCAGTTTCAGAAGGACATACGTTTCTAGTGACTAAAAGAATTGCTACAATGGCTCATTAAAGGCAACACTGAATCTTGTGAAAAGACGAGAACTGCGGCAGCTCAACAGCGGAGAGTAGATCACAAGGAAGACCAAAAGCTATCAACAGTCGTCATCAAGGATATTTGCTGGCCAAGGATATTTGCAGCTAGGATATGGCTTATTTGCCGTCTACCAACTTATGATCAAGGATATAACTCTAACTGGACGAACAACATCTCTTAGCAGGTGACTTGCCGCTTCCATGAGAAGCACTGAGTAGATATAGGGTAACCCGAGTAAAATTAAGTTAGTCCTCTATGTATTTTGAACCTTTTTAGATATACATACACACATATGCGTGTTTATATAGGTTTGAAATTAGAGGATTCTTCTGTGTATATTCACAGCATAATAGGGTATAAGAAAACAACAGACAAATCCAGCCTTTAAAAAATATTTTTGGCACTGATTTTCTAGGCAATACAAGGGACTTATATTGCCGTGTGATAAGTCTTTACCCTCACTGAAAAGAGTAAGGGAGAAAGTTGGCACATATTACAGCTCATTCAATGTGTAATTGATAAGTGATGTTGGAATTACCCAACTCAATAGTTTTCCCCGATATGGTTCATGGCGCTGCACACCATATTAACCGGATGTGCTACTGCATCGCTGGTATGTGTGATTGCAATATTATTGGTTTGATTGTTTCGACCACCAGGAGCTAGGAGCGATACATTTCATTTTCTATGCGCAAGAGAGCTTCATGCAACTGTCAGCAATGTGCCACTCCCAACTGTCAGCAATGTTCCACTCCCAACTGTCAGCAATGTTTCACTCTCAACTGCCAGCAGTGTGCCACTCCCAACTGTCAGCAGTGTGCCACTCCCAACTGTCAGCAGTGTGTACAAAGATTTCAGACGAAGCTTCTTACTTGGAAAGCGTAAAATGATGAATATAAAAACACAAATAAATCCCGGACTTCGGTTCTATCAAAGAATTAATGTATTGCGCTTGTATGCATAACACAGTGGTTTCCAAACAACGGGTCGCGGTCTAAGTTAGGATCTCTGAATAAAACCGAAAAACTTAAACAATATTGGTTTTACAACAATTTTCATTTCGATCTTTTTCTAACCACTGCTTCTACATTCCTCTGCAAGAGTTGATTTTTAATTTTTCATCATTTGAACACCAAAGAAAGAATTTTCTTAAAATTTTCAGAAATACAAGAGGCTGGGATTAACGAAAACTCAACCACGAAGCATGTTAACTAATTACAATTTCAATCATCACATTAAACATGTCATAAGCTATAATTATATTACCCACTGACAAAAATGTGTTTTCGAGAAATTTTTTAATTTTACCCTTTTAAATACCCTTTTATAAAATATATTAGGTAGAGGTATGCCGCTCGGCAGCAACCTGCCGTCGGGTATGAAGATAACTCTTCATGTACTAAGCTGCAGCAACTATTAAGTGAGGGGGCAGTTCTCTTCCTTGCTGTCTTTACCTCCCTTAAGTCATGCGTCAGGTACTCATTTACAGCTGAGTCGACTGCAGGAGTGGTCGTGTCAAGCGAGAAATAACGAGCCGGGTTTATTCTTTCCGGACGTGGTTTTGAACCTGGCATGCTGTAACCCGGTGATAACAAACTCACTATAACTAGCCTACCACACTCCTCAAATTGTATTATGGTAGCACATTAATTTTCTTCTTTGAAATGGGTTCGCGTTTCACTTTGCTTCTATAACATAGTGTCGATACTCTGAAGAAGTTGGGAACCTCTGTGATAGAACATTAACTATTTATTAGAATACATTCACAACCACATCAGCAAAGTAACATGTATTAATTCCAAGAAATGTATTTCCTTAACTCAACAAAAAAATATACACATCAGACCAACATTTTTTTTAAAATATAAAGCAACACCTAAGTGTATCCGACCTTATCGCTAGCTCGTTTGACATAAGCCTCTTAAAATCTAGAAGACAAACTCAAACCGTCTTCTGTCCATGCAATTTTCAGGTGTGAGGTATATGTCAATACGACAGGTAAATATTAGAGTTTCTGATGAGCGAGGGAGTGCTCGAGTTGTCAAGTACATACACTGATGTTAGATAGTCATGAATACTGGATGTTGTGGAAGTCAGATGACTAGAACAGAATGAATGGATTGTCAAATGGTTAGAGACTGTAAGGGTAGTCATGATAAGATGATGGGGTGGGTCACATCGTTAGGAGACTGGGGTAATAAAATAGATGGAAGTCCATAGTAGCTAAATGGCTAGAAGGCTTTTTGGTAGCTAAATGGCAAGAAGGCTTTGGTAGTCGAATGGCTGGAAAACTTTGGAAGCCAAATGGCTGGAAGTCCGGGGTATACGAATGGCTAGAAGGCTTTGATAGCCAAATGACAGGAGGGTTTTGGTAGCTAAATGGTTGGAAGGATTTAGTAGTCGAATGACTGGAAGGTTTTGGTAGCCAAATGACTGGGTCTGAGGTAGCTAAATTGCTTATTCCAGAGTAGCCAAATGGCTGGAAGACTTTGGTAGCCAAATACTAGATCTGGGGTATCCAAATTACTGGGTCCAGGGTAGCCAAATAGCTGAAAGTCTTTGGTAGCCAAATGGCTGGGTCCGAATACCTTGATTAGTTAGTCTTAATCCCTATCCAAATGTCTGAGTCTGGGTAGTAAAATGGCTGAAAGTCTTTAGTAGCAACATGGTTGGGTCCGGGGTAGCTACATGACTGATCCGGGATAGCCAAATAGCCGAAAGGCTGCTGTAGCTAAATGGCTGCGTCCGTGCAGCCAAATGGCTGAAAGGCTTTGTTAGCCAAATTGCTGGATCCGGGGGAAGGGTAGCCAAATGGCTGGAAGGCTTCGGTAGCCAAATGTTTGGTAGCCAAATGGCCAAATGCCTGGAAGTTCGGAGAAGAGAATGGCTAGAGGATTGGAAACACTGGAAAACCAAGATAGTCATCATCTTTTGTTTTCGACCACCTGCAGATTTGCATGGTGTCGCCAGATTGCTAAAATAAATGTTGAAAAACATAATGGATTAACTTCAATGTACTCGGGAAAACCCATATGCACTTCAACACTCTCAACGAATCGACACGCCTCCTGCCGATAGTACCACTCATAGCAAGTAATTCTGTACATAGCAAGTATTTTTTACATAGCAAGTAATTCTGTACATAGCAAGTATTTTTTACATAGCAAGTAATTCTGTACATTTAATCGATACTCTCCAGGAATCTCCGAATAAATTCATTTTCTCCAGTGAGACAGTTTTGGCTAAAAGAATCATAGTAAAATTGCTAGAAGGCTAGAGTAATCAAATGGTGAGATTAGTTAAATGGATAGATTAGCCAATGGCTATATTATTCAAATGGCTGGAGTAGTCAAGTGGCTAGAGTAGTCACATGGCTATAGTAATAAAATTACTTTTTCCGTTTCAACGTCATTGAAGTGTATTGTGAAATACGGTGATGTACCTGTGTTTTCCATGATATACGACTTCAGCATCTAGCTTACCGTCCTTACTTGCTCAGAAGTAACGATATTGAATAAGTAAAAATGTGTTATAAATACCACTGACGATTTTATTGGCCTCGACCAACAGTCGTTTTTCAATTTGCGGACACGCCTACATGTTCTGGGTGTGTCCACACGGGTGTGTTTTAACGTATTGCCCTGGATACAACACTGTACAACAGGGGTTAGCAAACTACGGCCCGCCATTGGATATTTTGCGGCCCTCAAACACATTTTTAAATACACGAACATTGTTAAAATATTTGCAAAACCTTTTATCCATATTAGAAAATATACTGTTATAGTGTAAGTCTGTTAGAAATGTAATTTATTTCAGAAGTTATCTACATTATGTAAAACTACCTTTCTTTACAATAAAAATATTTAATTGATTACTTACCGATTATTTTAAACAAAAACATACATATTATTATATGCGGCCCTCCAATAGCATTAAAATTTTCAATGCGGCCCTCTGCACACAAAGTTTGCCCACCCCTGCTGTACAACAATCATCTCCTTCACGAAGGCTTTTGGTCGTAAATATCTTGCTGGTCTGTGGTATATACCAATGGTTGGATAATTACGGCCCGCTGACCAAATCAGACCCGCGAAACCCTTTTTCTGATCATGCGATCTTAAAGTACTACTTACGCTGGCTTCAGAAAACACTACTTGGAGATGATAAAGACTAAAATTTGACCACGCCTGACCAACCGACCAACAAAAAGCGCTCTTATGTATATGGGTAGAAGGATTGGGGTAATAAGATGGCTAGAATGTTTGGAGTAGTCAAACTTCCAGACGATTTGTGGTAGTCAGATGGTTAGAAGGCTTGGGGTAGTCAGATGACTGTACTCTTGACGTAGTGAGATAGCTCGGTGCTTCAGGTAAACAGATGGATACAGTGCTGTGGCTAATCAGATGGCAAGACGGTTTGGGGTAGTCAGATGGTTAGAAAGCTTGGAGTAGTAGTAAAGTGGCTAATACGACGTGGTCATCAAATGATTATAAATTCTGGGGTAGAAAATTGACTAGAAGATTGGGTATATTTGGCTAGAAGATTGGGTATATTTGGCTAGAGTTTTGAGGTAGACAATTTATAGAGCTGACGTACTCAAATGATTATGTTGACGCAGTTAATAGGTTAAATTGCTGGTGAAGTTATTTGGTAATAGTGTTGATTACCACAGCTAAGTGTTTAACAAGTGTTGGCGTAGTAACGTGAATAAGATGTTGTAGTGAAATGAACACAACACTCACTTGATTATTTCAGCGCTCTATCCTTCTGATTTCGAATGAATAATACCGTTTCGAGAGCTGGCTGTCAGATGTTAACGGCTTGTCCCAGTTAGACCTCACTGGGGCTGTGTTTTGTTCACTCTCATCTGGAACTGTTTACATGTGCAGACAGTGGAAGGCTTAACTTTGTTTCTCACTCAACGAGCGTCTTTGAGACCAGGCAGGAAAATGGTTTATGAACGCGATAAGGTAGGGAAAATAAACGCTGCATCTCCACAGAGATAACATGGAAGTTGGGAAGAAAATTGGTAGTGTAGGTTTTGTAATGTAGCATGACAAATACAACTGGCTGTATTATTGAAGTGTATGCTGTGTAATGTAGCAGACAAGCACAACTGGCTGTATTATTGAAGTGTATGTTGTGTAATGTAGCAAACACAACTGGCTGTATTATTGAAGTGTATGATGTGTAATGTAGAAAAACACAACTGGCTGTATTATTGAAGTGTATGATGTGTAATGTATCAAACACAACTGGCTGTATTATTGAACGAATACAGCTTTTTAAATAAAAGATCTTCCAGCATAATCTTGGGGGAGGAGGAGGTCTCACTCAAGCCTGTAAATGTGGACGTATGCCAATAAAGATATAGAAATCATATGCAAGTTTGACCGTAGACGCTGTGAGATTCGTGACGACCAGCATGTAGTATGGGCAACTTCTTGTGGCCTTTGCTATATACCAGTGGTGGATAAATTATGGACCGCGGACCAAATGCAGAACGACAGGTGATATTTGTTCCGGCCGGCTAAGCTGATCTAAAATAAAAATTTGATAGCATATCCTCCTATTCAGGACGTAGACATCGTTTCATAATTTTTTGGCTGTAGTGATTTTATAGGCAATATAAATACGTTCAGTAGTTTGCCATTGCTTTTCGAACGGACCAGAAACTCAAATTCATGTAGTGGGGATCGAACTCTGTACCTTGGTCGTCACAGACGCGCTCTATACCACTTCGCCTCAGAGCCGGACAGAGGCAGATCTAAAAGTACTATATGTGCTGATACCAGAGTACGGACACTTCCTGAGAAAAAAGGTTTCTGTGGCTCCAAACCATACGAAAATTGTTTTATCCAATCTTCTGAGTATTACTTTATGCTATAGTTCAGAACCATGAATAATGAACAAACAGATAGAAGACAGAATAGATTAATTTGAAATGTGGATATATAAAACAATATGGATAACTTCATAGAAAAAGAATAAAACAAACTAAGAGACAAACGAAGAACAAAGTACATATGAAAATAAAACTATTAAAGAAAATACAAATTAAACTAAAAGACATGACACCTTGTCGAAGACTTTACTTGATGGTAGAGTTGTGGGGCGACTAGCAAGAGGCAGGCAGAGATACAAGTGGGAAATATTTTAAGATGTACTAACAAGTAAAAGACATAGGATGTTGGCGCGTTTCAGTCAACGTTAGGACGCAGAACTTGATGACGATGTGTGTTCTTGGATCATAAAAATCGGTTCTGTATCACAAAACGTGATTGATTGATTGTTCGTCCATCACAAGTGCTGATGCTCATTTGTTACATCCACTTTTGAAAATTCAATTAGAGCTATGTCCTTGATTATGAGTTCGTAGATGGCTAATGAGCCCTATTCGAGCTGTAAATGTCCTTGTATAGTTCGGACATGGAATGACGACTGTACACGGATCTTGGTCTCTCCGTGACTTTTTAGCTGCTCTCCGCTGTTGAGCTGCTGCATTTCTCCTCTTTTCACAAGATGATGCGCTCTTTTTCATTTTAGAACGTCATTAGATCTATTTTGTGCAAGTTCTTCCCATGTAACGTGGTCTATTTCAAAGGCTTTCAAAACGTATTTTGTATCATCAACAAAACATATTGCAATGTTGGTAACCATAACACATGATGTCACAGTGAAACAGAACATTCTGTGTTCGGTAGCGCAAGAATCTCTCTAAGATTGATATCTCGTGTTTAGACCAAATACGAAGAAATAACGGAGCCAACCGAGTTATACCGGTGACCAGAAAGGGAGAAAAGATTAGCAACACTGTGACCTGTCGTGACAGACGACTAAGAATGTTTGGGATAGAATTGGCTCCCCATCCATAGACCAAAATTATCCCAAAACCACGCAGAAGTTGGATTTGTCAGGCTAAAAGGTGCTGATAACGCAGATCATCTGTAAACCATGACAGAAAATTTCATTCTTTGAACTAAATCCTGTTAAGAAGCAGGAATCTAACAAAAATGAATACAGCAGAAGAGGAATAACAATAATATCGGAGAAAACGATGTGATCCAATGATTCTATTCTTTTCGCTTATTTAAAATATTTGTCCTATTGCAAAATATCTGTTTCAATGATTTCTTGTCATGTGTCAGGAAAGATATATGTGCATGAAGTTTTTTCTTTATGTGCATCACGTTATTTCTCTATGTGTATCAAGTTCTTTTATATGTACATCACGTTATTTCTCTATATGTATCCATTTCTTTTATATGTGCATCACGTTATTTCTATATATGCATTAAGTTCTTTTTATATGTGCACCATGTTTTTCTATATGTGCATCAAATTATTTCTATGCATGCAGCACGTTCTTTCTATACGTGCACTAAGTTTGTTATTTACATGCATCAAGTTCTTTCTATATGTGCACAAAGTTCTTTCTATACGTGCACTAAGTTTGTTATTTACATGCATCAAGTTCTTTCTATATGTGCATCGTGCATCAAGTTATTTCTTGGAAAATCACATTTTCTCTCAGTCCACATGAGTTAGGTTATCCGCCGATATCAAATTTGTCGGGCCATTTCAAATACAATGGCGGTAGTAAAGTTTCGTTGAATGAAGTACATTCTCCTTGAAATCTATTTAGACCATTGTCCTGATACAAGAGACCAGGCCCAGCAGGAATTTGAGAACTAACATTGAAAAAAAAAAGAAACATTACACAAATTTTAAGTAAACGTTTTCTTGCAAGATTTCTGTCTGTGTGCAAGATTTCTCTGTACGATAAAGACTTTTTGGGGGGTTAACAGAATCCTTCTCAGATTGTATGATTTATCTCAGGTTGCAGGTTTTCTCTTAGTTTTGCAAGATCTATACCATCACGCAGGAATAATATCTGCTTGTACGAATATCTGGTTTTATCAAGATTTATTCTGTACAAGGTTTTTCTTGATTTTCATAATGTATCTTTAATTGCAAATGTTGTCCGTTTTTTTGGATTCATCACGATTTCTTGCGATGGCAAGAAATTTCTCTCTGCGTGTAAACGTTGTCTCAAGTGACAAGATTCCTATTAGCTCACAAGATTTATCTTCGTTAATCACTATTTCTCTAGGATTACACACTATGTCTCTGTTTGATCTTTATCTTCATACACAATATCTTTATGTCACATCTTTATAGCCCTACACAATATCTCTATGTCACATCTTTATAGGCCTACACAATATCTCTATGTCACATCTTTATAGGCCTACATAATATCTCTATGTCACATCTTTATAGCCCTACACAATATCTCTATGTCACATCTTTATAGCCCTACACAATATCTCTATGTAACATCTTTATAGGCCTACACAATATCTCTGTCACATCTTTATAGCCCTACATAATATCTCTATGTCACATCTTTATAGGCCTACACAATATCTCTATGTCACATCTTTATAGCCCTACACAATATCTCTATGTCACATCTTTATAGGCCTACACAATATCTCTGTCACATCTTTATAGCCCTACGAATATCTCTTTTTGTTAGATCTTTATAGCCCTACGCAATATCTATTTTTGTAAGATCTTTATAGCCCTACGCAATATCTATTTTTGTAAGATCTTTATAGCCCTACGCAATATCTCTCTGCTTGTCAGATCTTTACAGCACTGCATGATATACCTTTTTTTGGTTTGTTATATATCTATAATTCTGCATGATATTGATATGTTTATTAGATCTTTATAAGCTCAACTGTCACTCTGTGCTCAAAAGACCACGGGGTCGAATCTGTCTCGCGTCATCTTGCTTGTAAAGAGGATTTTTTTTCTGAGATCCCTTGGATTAATTGATTGAACCTACAGAGTACGTGCTAAGAGTGGTACTTTTGTCATGTCAAGTGATGCTCTGTTGTGTGGGAAGGAGTACATAATCAGAGTACAATGAAGTCAATCCTCTATGCCCTTTCAGCCATGCAATATATTTCTCTCTTAGATCTTTATATTTCTGTACGATATTTCTCTATTATATCTTTAGGGTTCAAAGAGTACCGCATTGCTATCGGTGGAGTTAACATATAACCAAGATCCCAAGAGTACCTCCTCGAGGCGCACCCTGGAGACGAAATACAGCACCCGTGATGATTCTGACCAAAACTTTTGGGGATCGTGCCCGTGAATGTGGGGGTAGCAGATGGAAAGAGATTTGACTGCAAAAAAGACAGGTAATATCTCCGACACCTCTGCGCCAAGACATGCAGCAAAACTGTCGACACACAGTGAAGTTAGTACGGTGGAAGCATTGGAGCGGCGACCATTACAGATGTTATGAAGTGGGCAGATAATCTGAGAAATATTAATAATTAGTGCATCAGTCACCACGAGGATAGCACAATGAGTATACTGATAGGAAAGCACAGCGCTAGAGGGTAGCGTCACGTACAAAGAAATCGAAAAACGTTTCAAGAAAATTGGAACTAAAGTATTATTAGCTCGAGGCAATCTTCTAGTCACCGGTGATCCCAGCCCGGGCCCAACATTACAGTCACGCTTTTTCTAATACCAGAATCATGCTCGCGGAGAGAAAAGGTTCAGTACCAGATGGGCACGTGCTCACCGTCCAAGGGGACAAGCACCGTTCAGCTCGAAAACAAAATGCTAGTCCCGAAGCTCCTAATTGTGTGTGTAGACTCAGACTTGGACGAGGGGTTCACGACGTTGGTGAACAACACTTCGGCTAAGAGGGCGAGCCCAACTCTTCTGTCTAGTTCAGTATTTCCCAACCTTTTTTTTTTTACCATGCCCCACCTAAGTTATTCCAAAAAATCGGATGCCCCTCTTGTAACAAATATATATTTTTTTATATTAAATAATTGAATTATTCCCTAAATGAAACCCAATTACAACTTGTTCGAATTGTCCCCATGGACAATCAAATTACCCCTCTGTGGGGAGTGGGCCCCACGTTGGGAAACACTGGTCTAGTTCTTCCTAAACCGGAACCTGACTCGCGGATGAGAAAACGTTCAGTACTCGATGGGCACGTGCACAATACGTCTAATTACACGAGACAAGAATACTCTGTGGAACACCTTGATCAAGAAGATGTGAAGTACAAACCGTCTCGGCATAGAGTCAGTATGCATTTGCCACCTGGCGACAGATAAGAAGGCTGTCATAAGCTAGGATAACCCACCTGAAATGTCAAGACATGCCAAAATCGGTTGTGCTGGGCCTACAAGGCGCATAACGATCGCACAACGTAACTACGCTCCCAGCGAAAACCGCACGAATATACGTTCTGGTTATTATGGAGCGAACGCAATACAAACAAACAAAAATAGAGTACTTTTGTCGGAATCGCTCAGTGAAAGAATACAATTAATAGTTAATGGAAGCATTATTCTTCTTCTGCGTGCAGGTTTTGCCCTCTTTGATCGGTAATTCTGTCGTCAGATCTAAAGTTGGATGTCATATCCATATAAGAACGGCTTACTCAAAGCTTTGTATCCATTGACTATGTCTTCAATCTTGCTTCATTATAATCTTCACATTATTGTGCACAGGGACTTCACTGTACAGTGGAATCCCTCTATAGCGCATTATTTTATAACATATTCTCATATATAACAACACTTTTCAAAATTATATCTTCTCTATATTGTTTCTACTGTATATAGCGAATTTGTGTTATTACATGCATATTTTGTCGGTCTGGACCAAGTTCCTATAAAGATGATATTGGCCAGTCCTGAAGAATGTGTTCATGAAGTGTGGGTTCTATCTCCACATTAACTCATTTGTGTGCCTGGACTTTAGACTGCAAAGGTGGTCTTGCGGGATGTGATGACACGCTCTAGTTAGAAACAGTGCAATCTACATGACTATTTAAAGGTAAACGGGAACAGACATTCTTCTTCTTCTTCTGCGTTCGTTCTCAAACTCCTGCAGATTAGCAGGATGTACTCCGGAGAACGGAATGCATTGTGTCATGGTTTACAGCATTGCTGCGATATCTGCGCATTTCGGTCTGACACATCCGACTTCAGCATGGCTTTGGGTCACTGACCCTATATAGGATGAGACAGCCAACTCCATCCCATAACCTCCTTAGTCGCCTTTTACGACATGCGTGGAAGGTAAACAGTGTTGCTATTCTTTGCTCCCCTTTCAGGCCCCGGCAACACACGGGCGAAACAGACATTCAAAACATGATGAATTCGTAGACAGGTGTCACAATAAGTGTTGCACGAGATAGAAAAGTTAGCGGTGTCTTACCGTATCCAGGGCGTTGACTGTAGTTTCATCCCTCGCCTCAGCCTCGCATCTGTCCTCCGCCGTGCCACCACACATTCCAGCGAAAGCAGCAATACTCCTAGAAATAAGATTGATGTTGATGAAGAAGAGAATGAATGTAGGAGGTTGTAGTCAAGAGGGTCAGATCTTGTGTACAGGTGAGGAGTGATAGCTCTACAACACCTACAGGTATGTACGTGTATGTGTGTGTGTGTGTGGTAGGGTCATGCAAAGTTTCATATAGGCTCATCAACCAGGTAAGCGAACATCTACGGGCAAGTTATTAAATGTACTGCGCGCGCATTCGTGTGCTTTTCTTTATTCTTTCAAGAAATGTGAATATTCGCAAACAAATTATATAAGCTTATTAATATATACATGATTTATTTCTCATTGATCCCTGACTCATTTCATCCCTGACGCACTGATCTCTGACTCTTTTTCTCATCGATCAATGGTCCACTGATCTCTGTCTCAATAATCTCTGACTTATTGTTCCTGAGAGCATTTCAGTGATCTATAATTTACGGATTTCTGATTCACATATCTCTGAATCCATGAAACCGAAACTCACCGATCTCGAAATGGGTGGTCTGTGACTCACTATTATTTACATTAATGATTTTCTAAACTAGATCTCTGACTCACTGATCTCTAACGTACTGATCTCCGACGCACTAATCCCTGACTCTCTAATTTATCTCTAGCTTGCTTATCTCTAACTTTTAAAATGTATATTTGTCTCTGCTCGTGACCGCCAAGGAACTACATGCTTATTAATTCAACGGAAATTCCCGTTCTCAGAGGCTGGGTGGTAGCCCTTAACCTATAATAGGTCCTGGTCTACAACTAAACGCGTCAAAGCAAAATCGACTCCAAACTTTGTACTGACTAAAAGTGTACAGAAATCAACCAATGGAAATCTCGGATTAACCTTTCATAATTACGTAGTTCGAATGATCACAAACCGGCCGCCAGAAATGGGGATTTCAGTTGTCTTTTGTTAGCCCGAAGGTTTACCGGGTTCGCGCTTACTCAATGACGAATGTTCGCTGATCTTCGACGATATATCACATGTATGCATATGATTCAATTTCCATCTCAATCACAGAGACGACATCACATAAGATTACTTAATGTTCAGGTTATAGTATTTGTTTATCGTTTGTTCTCAAACTCCTGGAAAGATGTATCCTTTAGCAGGACGGCTCCGTTAGATTCCCAGCAGAATGTGGCAGTGTTCCTCAACCATTGCAAGACCACATACAAGTACACAATTTGTATACAAGAACAGAACACTGTACAAACAAATTATATATACTCATAGATAAATTTACAATTCAAAGAGAACGCCTGTCGACTCGGTAGATATGTAGCCGCGGCCAGGCAGTTGAGAAGCGCTGATCTAGAGACTGGATTGTGTCGCAGTTCCATTTCCGCCAATGACCCGCTACATCCAACTTCGGTGGTATAATAAAGTATTACGGGCGGAATGGCAACATGCAGGCAGAGAAAAGGAGAGCTTCTAACAAGAATATCATGGGCACGATCTGTGTGCATACCATTCGACACCAGGTTGGGAGCAACTGAACACCAATGAATTTATCCGGAATGTAATGACATCAGTACACAACCAATAATATTAACATTATTGCTAACCAGTTACATTTTATTTTACAAAGGATAGCTTATGATAAGATACTATCTTTTCAACAGCGGACGTGGGGTGCAAAGGGAACGCATTGCTCTAGGCGGACCCAGGGTTAGCAGATAACCAAGATCCCAAATGTACCTCCACGCGGTGCACCCTGGAAACAGAAATACAGCAGCTCGAGCTGATTCTGGCCAAATCATTTGGGGATCGTATCCGAGAATGTGGAGGTAGCAGATGGAAAGAGATTTGACTGCACAAGAGACAGACAATATCTCCGACACCACCAGCATCACCACATATAGCGACACTGTCGACATACAGTGAAGCTAGTCAGTCCAGTCCGAACATTGGAGGGGCGGCCAATGTAAAATGCACGTAAAGGTAGATGCATGGCAAGAGACAAATAGATTTCATACCGAGTACAATGAAACAATGAAAGGGCAGAACAGCGCTAGAGGGCAGCGCAAACTGCAAATAGAAAGTGAAAAGTCCCTAGGAAAGGGGAACTACAAGCTCCGTCAGCTCGAGATGAGCTTCTAGTTACCTGTGTTCCTTACAGGCAGAGACCCAGACCCATTCATTGGCGTTTGGTAAAGCAAGAAGACCTAATCCAACTCTAATGTCGAGCCTTCCTAAACCGGAAATATGCTCGCGAAGAGAAAGGGTTCTGTACCCGATGGGCTTAGGTAAGAAAGGGACAACGACGGTAGTCCTGGCCCAACTCTACTGTCAAGGTTTCCTATACCGGAAGTACACTTGCAGAGAGAAAATGCTCAGCTCGAGAACGCCTTGCTCTCAAACGCGTGGTGTGAGTCTCTAACTTGGACAAGGGGTACACGATGTCGGTGAATGACACCTCGGCTAAGAGTGCGAAAGATGCAGGGTCCAACTCCTCTGTTGAGTTCCTCCCCTTAAGGAACCAGGCTCATGGATGAGAAACGGTTCAGTACCCAATGGGCAAAGGCACAGCACGTCCAATTACACGAGACAAGTTCATAGACAGTGGAACACCTCGTGCGAGTCAGACAAGAGCAAAAATCGTCTGGGCGAAGAGTCGCCACTACGCGTGCTTGGAGACAGATATAGAGGCTGTCACAGACTAAGGGTAGCCCCCCCCCCCGAATTGTCAAGGCATGCCGAAATCGGATGTGCTAGGCCTACAAGGGGCATAACGGTGGCACAACGTAATCACGCTCCCGGCGGAAATCGCACGGATATCCGTGATGGTTACAATGGAGCGAACGCAAAACAAACAAACAAACAGCGGACGCCAGTCCAATTATTTGTATATATTCTGTTGCCATCAATAGTAATACAGATGTTGGCTGTCGACCAAATGGCTGTCGACCAAATGGATGTCGACCAAATGGATGTCGACCAAAATCTCATATGAAGTATATAGTATATCATCAACATTCAAGGGTCTTTATTTCTGCCTCAGGTATGTCTATCTCTGCCATAGATATCTCTATCTCAGGTATCTCTGCCTCAGGTATGTCTATCTCTGCCATAGATATCTCTGCCACAGGTATCTCTCCCTCAGGTATCTCTATCTCTGCCATAGATATTTCTGCCACAGGTATCTCTGCCATAGATATCTCTATCTCAGGTATCTCTGCCTCAGGTATTTCTATCTCTGTCATAGATATCTCTATCTCAGGTATCTCTGCCTCAGGTATTTCTATCTCTGTCATAGATATCTCTATCTCAGGTATCTCTGCCTCAGGTATTTCTATCTCTGTCATAGATATCTCTATCTCAGGTATCTCTATCTCTGAGGTATATCTACCTTAGGTGTCGCTATCTCTTCTTCAGGTCTATATCTCTGCCTAAAGTATTTCTATCTCTTCTTCAGGTCTATATCTCTGCCCAAAGTATTTCTATCTCTTCTTCAGGTTTATATCTCTGCCCAAAGTATTTCTATCTCTTCTTCAGGTTTATATCTCTGCCCAAAGTATTTCTATCTCTTCTTCAGGTCTATATCTCTGCCCAAAGTATTTCTATCTCTTCTTCAGGTTTATATCTCTGCCTAAAGTATTTCTATCTCTTCTTCAGGTCTATATCTCTGCCCAAAGTATTTCTATCTCTTCTTCAGGTTTATATCTCTGCCTAAAGTATTTCTATCTCTTCTTCAGGTTTATATCTCTGCCTAAAGTATTTCTATCTCTTCTTCAGGTTTATATCTCTGCCTAAAGTGTTTCTATCTCTTCTTCAGGTTTATATCTCTGCCTAAAGTATTTCTATCTGTTCTTCAGGTCTATATCTCTGCCTAAAGTATTTCTATATCTTCTTCAGGTTTATATCTCTGCCTAAAGTATTTCTATATCTTCTTCAGGTTTATATCTCTGCCTAAAGTATTTCTATCTCTTCTTCAGGTTTATATCTCTGCCTAAAGCATTTCTATCTCTTCTTCAGGTTTATATCTCTGCCTAAAGTATTTCTATCTCTTCTTCAGGTTTATATCTCTGCCTAAAGTATTTCTATCTGTTCTTCAGGTCTATATCTCTGCCTAAAGTATTTCTATCTCTGCTTCAGGTATATCTCTGCCTAAGGTATCGCTATCTCTGCCACAGGTATCTCAATTTCTGTATCAAGTATCTCTCTCTGTCTCAAGTATTTCTATCTCTGTCCCAGGTAAGTTTATCTTTCCCTCAGAAATCTCGGTCACAGACTCAGGTATCTCGATCACCATATCAAGTATTTCTATCTATGTCTCAGGTATATCTAATTCTGCCTCAGGTACCTATCACCATTTCAGGTATTTCTATACCTCATGCATCATCTATCACCGCCTCGGTATATTCGTCTCATTTATCCTGTATATTTTCCTCACAACTATATACCTTATTCAGTTTACTCTATCCATGACTCACAATAAATTAATTTCTTATATTAATCTCTGACTCACAATACATTAATCTTTATATATTAATCCCTCACTCACATTACATTAATCTTCTTATATTATTCCCTAATTCACAATGATCTTATAGTAATCTTTGACTCACAATACATTAATTGTCGTATATTAATTCCTAACTCACAATTCATTAATCTTCCTATATTAATCCCTAATTCCCAATACGTTACTTTTATTAATCTCTAACTCACAATACATTAATTGTTTTATATTACTCCCTAGCTCACAATACATTATTGGCTTATATTAATCACCTGATTATTAATGAAATAATACACCACTTTGTATCCTCTTCAGCGTTTGTGTCCTTCCATTCTTCCATCTTGCTGTTCATATTATTTATTTGGTTGAATTCATAGAATAGTTCATATTCATCAATAATATTCAGGATTTTGCTATTAACGTCACCGATGGCTTTTAAACTTGTTGAAACATTAGCCACAGTTAATATTCTCCAGTGAAATGCTTTCAAAGTTTGGAAATGGTAAATCCACGTATTTAAATATTCTAGGAAAGTATTGTAGAATAAATGTGTGGTGTCCAAGAACTCTTTTTCATCAAAATTACCCTCATCTTCAAGTTTAGAAATAATTGATGTCTTTTTTTTGAAATTTTCAATTTTTCTGGTCATTATTTTCTGTCTCAACATGTCAAGTACTTCTGCCACTTCAGTTGCCAAAATATGATCCCTTTCTATTTTAATTACTGTTGCAGAGAATATTTTCAGATGTCTTTGGAGGAAATGGAGCCAAAGTAGTGAATTAAAATGCTTTCAGTAGTGTAGGTCATTTATCTTGTGGCAGAAAATAGAACGTGTATCCATCATACATATCAATAACCCTACTAACAGCTGGCAGTAATGATAACCATCTAGTTTTCACACTTCCAAGAAACACGTTTGTATTCTTTTGTACAAATTCACAGAAATTCTTCAATTCTTCTACGCTCACAGAGTAAATATAAAAATACGGTAAAACTTTATCCACAATTGTTTTAATGTGGACTGGCAACATATCAGAACTTGTCTGAACACCATTGTGGACAATGTGAGCAGCACAACCCCTACCATGATTGCTGTTTTTAAGACTTTATTGAGTAAATTTATATTTATTGTGTCAAACAAGTACATTGTTGGAACCCGCTCTTGTGTATTCACCGAAGTTGGTGTTACAATTATCACCAGAACATGCAATAACATTTTCTGTCAATTGATGTTTCTACAAAATGTTCAAGATGTGATCTGCGAACAGTTCCGCTGTTTCCCCAGTTATGCTCTGAAACTCTATCAGCTAGATTCGAAAGCTTTTATCTGGAATAAAATACATAACAAGGACCAGTATCTACTTCAAATTCCTATGGTTTGATGTGTCCCACCTAACCTCAAATGTATTTAGCTTCTTTAAATTCTATGTTTATTTCTTGCATTTCAAAAGGTGCTAGGACATTTACTAGAATTGATTTGCACTTCGTTCGCCCACATATAAATTTCTTTTCATATAAATTTATAACTATTGCAGACATACAATCCATTGATCTCATGAAAAGGTTATGTTTCACTGCAGGAAATACAAACAAGAGATTCTTGGGCTGCTAGACGCCAACTTTCATCAGTTAATTACCCTGTCTCATCTCTTGTACAAAATTACACAACACATTGGCTTGAACTGCTAGCAGCAACTGCCATTTTCCTCCTGCATCTTCAAGTTTTATTTTACATTATAACGATCTCTGTTCTCAATGGAAAACACGGAATGACACAACCCAGTACATTGCACCTTGCCTAATGTGACGTCTTATTTCAGGATGGGATATTCCTCTGTGATGTTTTTACTGAAACTGCACTTTCTTTTCGGCATCATGCATGAGACTTAGCGCCTAAAACTTTATTGACTTCAGAAAAGTATTTTTAAACATCCTGTAAAGAATGGTAACTGTCGGGAAATATGTTTTATATAACATAAAGGGTATGGTAGTCTCTCATTTTATACAAATACTCGACATGACACATAAAATTGAAACAAAAATCATAACGCTCAAAGCTTCAAGAACTGCTGCGGTGATGTCAAACTTATAAAAAACGGGACAAAATGGGACTGAAAAGGGACAATTAGAGCCCCCTTTGAGTTTCACTGGGACAATGAAACAACAGGTCTGAAAAGGGGACAGTCCCAGAAAAAAGGGACGTCTGGTAATAGGAGTATATAATGTAATAGCCACAATATACTGATAACAACTTGAGATGAAATTCCTCCAGATTTTTCTTTCATACCATTAATACTACAACTTTCAGCGGGTAAGCAACGCTTTCAGATGCCACCTATTCAGAGAGGGAATATGATGTGTGTAGATGATATGTTTTAAACACTGCGCATGCAGACATCGAATCATATGAAAGTCTGCAATCTTTTATTGGTATCAATACTAACCACTGCTGACAACACAATCTATATGAATACATCAATACATCACTATGTTCAATACAGCCAAACAGATAATCAAACAGACATATAGAAAAATACATGACAGTGACCCCCCCCCCTTTCGCAAGTGAAGATGAGCTTGGAATTTAGTAGGGTCAGGCTTGGGTTGATTGTATGTGAGTCATCCGATCTGGTCAGGCTTGAGTAGATTGTTTGTGAGTCATCCGATCTGGTCTGGCTTGAGTAGATTGTTTGTGAGTCATCCGATCTGGTCAGGCTTGAGTAGATTGTATGTGAGTCATCCGATCCGGTCTGGCTTGAGTAGATTGTTTGTGAGTCATCCGATCCGGTCTGGCTTGAGTAGATTGTTTGTGAGTCATCCGATCCGGTCAGGCTTGACTAGATTGTGTGTGAGTCATCCGACGGCTGATGAGTAAACTCTGGACTCTGAAAGACTAGTTGCAATTTGAGCGAGCAAGAATGTAGGTCTTGAGATGAGGGAAGTCCAATCTCTCGTGTTTGTCTCTTTTGAATTGCCTGTAATGTTCTACTCAGTTCCTATACGTTAATACCTGCTCTGATCTGACTGTTCCAGGCTGGACGGCCAAGATATGTCTCCCCATGAGCTTGAATAAATAATACAGTGCTTGAGAGATGTCTTGAAGAAGTTCATTATGGTTTCTTATGGCCTTCATTCAAAAGCTTACCTACACACCTTAAGAACAGTTTAGTTGTAAGACGTTCGTCTGGCGTATGGAGAATGTCACCAGCGAAACGAAGTTGAAACCTGGTCAACAAAGCATGGATGCATTCCATCGTACGTTTTTTAGAGAATCTTCGTGTCTGGAATGTGATCTGCCAACATACACCAAGATTTCTTAGGCACCGAAGGTGAAAAGAATTATCTGGCGCACATACCTAGCATAAAGTCCAGGATTTTGCTGGATACAGCTGCTACGGATGAACGACTGCGCTGTGTATAATTAAGTTCGTTTTTCAGGCTAGGCAACGTCGGATCCAGACATTCCTACGAAGACCACCAAACGCTGCACTAGCGCAAGCAATACGCACGCAATACAACATCCTCGTGAATTGTTGTGGTATTTGATAAAGTGCTTGCGAGGAACACAAAACTTAGTTGTATTGTTGAGTTTTTAATACATACATAGACATATAATGGCATATATAAATATATAGACATATATAAATACATAGATATATGGACACAGTATCTCTCTCTCTCTCTCTCTCTCTCTCTCTCTATATATATATATATATATATATATATATATATATATATATATATATATATATATATATATATATATATATATATATATATATATGTCTTCTTCGTTCACTCTTAACTACCACTGGATCTCCTTTAGCATGGCAATGGTCCTACTAGATTTAAAGATAATGAAAATGCGTTGTGTCACTGCATTTTCGCCAATGGTCCTACACGTCCGTCTTTGTCCCGATATATATATATGTATATATATTGTACTAAAAAAATTATGTAGCATTAACAATTTACGGGTAGCTTACCGGGCAGCTCGCAGGTACATAAGCAGATCTCCATCTACCACTCTATTGGGCCGCCATCGTATCTCCTCTCTGTGCTCACACTTTTCAGGCATGTCCGCCGGGTTAGTGCCAGGCTTGAATTCTGGTAGCCGAGCCTGGCAATTTCCAAATAGATACAAAAGTGGATTGATCAGAAAGTGAGGTCTAATTTGCTTTGATGAAGTTGTAAAATAGCATAGCAATTACTCTTATGAAATAATCGTAGTTTTGTGGTGATTGGCTAATATCGAAAGGCATCAGTAGCTACTTGTTTCTATCATATTACTTCTGGCTAGTGACATCAGTAACTACTTGTTTCTAGCATATTCCTTATGGCTAGTGACATCAGTAGCTACTTGTTTCTAGCATATTCCTTATGGCTAGTGACATCAGTAGCTACTTGTTTCTAGCATATTCCTTATGGCTAGTGACATCAGTAGCTACTTGTTTCTAGCATATTCCTTATGGCTAGTGACATCAGTAACTACTTGCTTCTATCATATTTCTTCTGGCTAGTGACATCAGTAACTACTTATTTCTAGCATATTCCTTATGGCTACTGACATCATCAACTACTTATTTTGGTACTTGTCTGTTATTTGACACGAATCATTTTAACATGAGATACAATGGAAATGACACATGACTGCTTTACAGAAGGTGACAGAAACATTCATATGTATACATTTCCTCAGTGTTTCCACCTCTTTCAAACATTAAATCATGAGTACAAATAATATATTATTACCTTTGGACAATAACCCATTTTGATTATATTACTTTTTGATTAGATTGGGGATGTTATTGTATAAATATTTACATAAAATACATATACATACACATACAGAAAAACACATCATAGCATTTTACCACCTTCCTGAATGATAAACATTTGCCATATAAAATATAAATAACATTCTACACATATATACATAATAAATCTACATATATTTGAGGACTATATATATGACTAGAAACAAATAGTTTCTGATGTCCATAACCAGAAGAGAAATAACAGAAATACAAGTAGCTACTATGTATGTATATATATATATATATAATAATAAATATATCATTTCCCCTTTCATCCACAACAACTGGTTTACATACAAATCTAGCTCTAACAAAAATGTAATTTAGAACTTTAAAACTATACTATAGAGGTGTTTTGTTTTTGACATAACGTCACCATACTGCGCTCGTGAACTAGCAAAATTCATCGATCTATTTAGAATGTAAAATATGGGCAGCTAACAGACAATTACCGAATAGTAATATTTCGTCTGGCTCGTGACACCAGTAACTACTTGTATCCTGTTATTTTTTTTGTAGTTAGCGACATCAGTAACTACTTGTATCCTGTTATTTTTCTTGTAGTTAGCATCATCAGTAACTACTTGTATCCTGTTATTTTTCTTGTAGTTAGCGACATCAGTAACTACTTGTATCCTGTTATTTTCTTGTAGTTAGCGACATCAGTAACTAATTGTATCCTGTTATTTTTCATCTGGTTATGGACATCAGAAACTATTTGTGTCTAGTCATTTTTCCACTGGTTAGTGACATCAGTAATTATTTTGTGTATAGCCTATTTTTGAATCATTTCTAATCTTCTTCTTCTTCTGCGTTCGTTCTAAAACTCCTGCTGATTAGCAAGATGTAGTCCTGAGAACGGAATGCGTTGTGTCATGGTTTACAGCATTGCTGCTATATCTGCGCCTTTCGGCCTGACACATCCGACTTCAGCATGGCTTTGGGTAACTGACCCTCTATGGGATGGAACAGCCAACTCCATCCCATAACCTCCTTAGTCGCTTTTACGACATGCGTGGAAGGTAAAGTGTTGCTATTCTTTGCTCCCCTTTCGGGCCCCGGCAACACACGGGCGATTTCGAATCTTAAAATATATTTCTGGTACGGGAAACGCTTGACAGCAGAGTTAGTCATGGCCTGCTTTATCCACTTAGATATGTTCTGTTTACCAGCAAGGTAATCGTCTCGTCCAAGTCCCAGTTTCTACACTCATTCGCCTATGGAATAGCACAGTCTGACTTCCAGCATTGCTCAATTGTGAAATAGCATGGTCTGAGCCTAGAAACCAAAATCTAGGTGTACCGTGGAGCAGTCATTCTTCCCTCACTGCTATATGCAGCGAAATCTTGGACTGTCTATGCTAAGCATTCGAAGCTGCAAAAAATGTTCCCCTGCATTGTATGAGGCAGCTTCTTGGTGTGCGATGACATGATCACATCCCTGACATGGAGATCCTGGACACAATCAAAGATGGAAGGCATCTACGCTATGTTGATCAGATCTCAACTTCAATGGATCGGTTACGTCAACAGCATGCTAGTCGAGCATTTTCCAATGAGACTGTTCCATCGGGAACTGTGCGTAAGTAAACGTTCAAATAGAGGTCATGAATACATTTCAAAGACTAGTTGAAGACATGTTTCAAGTCTCTAGCGCTGAAGGATTGCTTTAAGATCATTGGAAACCACTGGTCTTGACTGTCCAGTCTGGCATGGTCAGATAGGTGCGGGTATTAACAGCTAGAAACAGATTAAAACGCTGCGGACGACTCTAAAGAGACAAAACGAAAGAAGAGAGAAGACTGTTTTCCCTAACCTCAAGAACTACAACATTCCGGATTACACTGCAACAGATCTTTCAAAGTTCGCATTAGACTAATCAACAATCTGAGACTCACAAACAAATAATCTTAATATGACCTTTTTCAATGCCATGCTCCCATGTGCTTACGAAGGAAGAGCATCATCATCAATTATGACACACACTGTACATCTGACTCTCGTAGTCTGTTAGACCTATCGGGCTTATAATATCGGCTTTGTGACACTGTACTGCGACAGTTAGTTAGTTAGTCGTCCGATCATCGCCACTGCACTCTGGACAAATTCATATGTGCTCAGATCTCTTCTTGAGTGTATCCGCCATTACACAATGACTGACGGTCCCAGTACGCCGTTGATTGACCATCATTCTTTCCTGCCCACTAAACCGCTCCTTTCTAGCGACCCCAAATTTCAAACCAAGCTCCCTTACTCTAGTCACAGAACACAGTCAGCATCACTCACACAGTCATTTGTTCTTGCATTTTCCCTTAGGGCGTTCAAAATGTCTACCCGATCCATCGCTCCGCCAACAGTCGTAGTAGCCACGTGTGCAGCCAACCTATCAGCTCTCTCATTACCTCGGAATCCCGCGTGTTCCGGCACAAAAATAAAAATTACTTTACGGACACAGGAATTATTCACTGCATCCATCCACTGTTCCAAAATAAACCCCGTCTGCACTTTCACAACCATACTCATCCAGTCACCGAGTATAACGGCATGTGTCGCAGTCTGCGAGCACACCTATTTCAAAAATTTGGTTACTGCCAAAATCTCCATTGTCATGCTGCTTGTCGTCTGAGCGAACGCACCAACATTGTTTCTGATGGTCTCCCCACCCCACCTTTGAGCCGTGAAGGCTCAGGCAATCCTGATGTATCTCTCATCGACCCGTGTGTGTATGTGTGTGTGTGTGTGTGTGTGTGTGTGTGTGCGCGCGTGTGTGTGTGTGCTC
>CM067300.1:40501099-40846859 GCA_034231615.1 Meghimatium bilineatum
TTACAACAAAGACTGTTTGTGTTTGTCACAAACCTTAGGAATTACCAGCAACTTTTACTTTCTTTAAGCGGTGCTTTAAGATTTCTCCAGTGCATTATTTCGTATGTACTCTGAAGACTTCGACTCTCTTGGCGTGTAATGCCTTGAAAAGTAAGACGAGTGTATAGACTTCCTGAAGACTTCGACTCTCTTGGCGTGTAATGCCTTGAAAAGTAGGACGAGTGTATAGACTTCCTGAAGACTTCGACTCTCTTGGCGTGTAATTGAAAAGTAGGACGAGTGTATAGACTTCCTGAAGACTTCGACCCTCTTGGCGTATAATGCCTTGAAAAGTAGGACGAGTGTATAGGCCTACTATGTCACAAGACGAGTATATACTATGTCACACGAGACGAGTTGTGTGTGTTGCTTGGATTACCAATTACTTTCCTATCTTCAGACTATGTGCTCAGCTGTCTATCAAACATTCCAAGTGTAGGAAGACGACTTCTCTGTTCCCTGTGACATTAGAATACTAAGTCAATTTTTCTCAAAACAGTAGGATAGGAAAATACGCAACCGTCGAATTGGACTTTTAGACGAGGTTACTTTTCACCATCAATATCGCCAAACATGACCCATACATTTCTCTTACACTCGTCACGTCTGCCTGTGATGGTGTTCGAATCCATCGCCAAGTACCGCCTATGTTTACCCTGGGACTTTAAGTGCCCAAACATATATCTGGTTGGCAGTCTCCATGGTGGAAACAGTAAGCAGGGATTTAAATTGGGTCGATTATGCCTATATGCCATGAATAGTTTTACAGCTGGTGAACATATCTCGTGTAAGAAAGCCAACTGTACTCTTGTGATTCTATACTCTCTATACAATTCTATTTGTACGTGCTTCTCTTTGCTGTGTTTGACAAGGACTTGCGTTGCTTTTACCTCGAAGACTAGGACTTGTTTCCCAGCAATGCTGATAACACTTGTAGGCTATGTCTTAACATTACACCGATAAGAGATTGTATAAATGATGTACAACAAGACATTTGGTCTCCGCTTTTTTCCATATGCAATGGGGGAACTATACTCAAGTTTTATTTCATGACTTTCTATCGGTTGGTATACCGAATCCATCACTATCTTGACTTCTACTTTGAGGGGGGGGGGGGGGTACTATTGTAAAGAGAGGTTGGGTCGGTCAGCCGGTATGAACACACTCTACTCCTCAACATGTGCAAGTCGCTTTTGACTTGTGCAGCAAGAACGGCATTCACAGCTTTCCTTCATTCACAGGAGAAACAGCTTTAGACTGACATCAATTTCTGAAGCATGGCTCCATTTTGAATAGATTCTCTTGCAGTGATACGTCTGCTATTGGACATATCATCCCGTCGAAGACGGATGTGTCGGGCCATTGACGCAAATGAAACGGTGACAACGCATTTCCATTCTCTGGACTACATCTGCTGGAAATCTGGAATGGATCATGGTCCTGCAACGAGAGATCCAGCAGGAGTTTGAGAATGATCGCTGAAGAAGAAGAAGAAGAAGAAGGATATATCATTTTGACTGTTGTATGTTCTCGACAATGAACAACACTTCAGCAGGTTTCGTGCTGGAAGTTTGAGGCGTCGTTGTCGCCTTAGCTTATCCCTGACACGACGCTACTCTGTGTAGTCCGTACATAACTAAACCTTTACGTCACATACACATATCGGGAACATCGACATTGGTCACCATTGGTATGACCTTGCATTCCATCAATCTAATCTATAACACGCTGTGCCGCTGTGTTGCAAGTGTCGCGGGCTGTGTAGAGATGGCATATTGTTTGTCTGGTTGTAATTAGTTTTCATTCCATCCTTAGATCGTGATCCATAAAGTCTTATATACTACACGAGCAGGAACGTTAATGCGTCTTTAGTGAGATAGTAGCGGGGCGGAAGGGGGGGGGTGTTACCTAAAACAATAGAGATATAAAAAGTCATTTCCATCATTTCATAAGATTTTGGATGACCATTTTTCTGAATATCGCTAAGTTGGGGTGAGGGGGTAAACGGGGGGGGGGGGGGGGGAGAATATCCCAACCAATCGTTTTGCTAAATTTCTAGTACTAATTTATATACTTGGAGTCGCCTTGGTTATTTTTGGCATGAGATTCAAAGTATGTAAATTATGACAAACCTAAATCCCAACAATAATTTTAAAAAACGTAACGAACGGGTTCCTAATTAATTATGTTGGAAGGTCTTTATTGGAGACGATCATGTCTGCATATACAATACTGGGACTTATCTTCAAATATACATATAGAGAAAGTTCTGCTTTCTAAATATGTGACTTCTCAAAGCATTGTATACTGCTTAAAACTGAAGTCTTCTGGGTACGAAAGAAAGATCTAGAAAAGCTTTCATATACAAATCACGAGTTTCATTGCTCGTATTTCCCGTGGACTGAAGTGATCGCAAATTTTACAATAAATTATCTGTTGTCTGTCACCAAGTGAATGATGGTTGGTCGTATTCACACTTGCCGTTAAACATAGGTGTGGGAGCTTAAGCTGTCGTTCCAAGGTAAGATGTATCATCGCGGTTGCATTTAGTCCATGTTTGTTCAAGGTTATCTTGATCTTTTCTATCCACCGTTTTCTTGGCCTACCTTTGGCTTTACACCCAGATATACTTTTGTTATTGATATTTGGTTTGGGTTCATTCTCATAGGTGACCGAACCATTTTACTTGCTGTCTTTCGATATGTTCAATACATGATATAAAATTAATTAATTAATTGCTTTTAAAACTAAGAATACTTGTTATCACAAAACAATTTCACACAAATGTTATCGTTACATTTTAATAAATATAAATATAAAAAACGTTTATATTGCAGTAAATTTTTTTTTTAAATCATTGTTGTAAATGATATATGTTATTATAATATATTCCACAACTCACTTTACTAATGCAGTAAATATAATCATATGTTCAATTCAAGATTTACGACTGAGTTGTTTGTATTGAAATTTGATAAGTTTAGTGGTGAGCCCAGGCGTGACATTACGCTGTCAATTATCAATTATTTTTTTCGTAAAACAGTAGGCCAACGAATGCAACCAAAATTTAAATATATATTTATAGATTATACACGAATTTAGTTTGGATGTTTTAAAAACAATGTCAGCTTTAGCTACATTGATGCACAATAAGCAATGTAACAGGCAATAGTGAACTGAGTATCAAAATCTATTTGTGGCACGCCATGCTCTTTCCAAATGTCGTGAGTTCATTCTGGTTCTAACATGGCATGTGTATGCTACTCAAGACAATTTCTACATGAAATAATTCAAAACAAGATAGACATCGAAGTCAGTGAAGAACAGTTTAGTTTTAGGACAATCAAAGGAATCAGATAAGTTATACTTAGCATCAGGTGAGTTAAAGATAAAAACAGATTTTCCAAGTAGAATGCATCTCTTATGGTGAGGTACGTTTCTTTCAACCGCTACTCTAGTCCAATTTGGTTATATCAGAGCTTTAAACAAATAGAAGTAGTGGAGTTTGAGCTTCTGGTAATGCAGCCACCCCGACCTCCGGTTATTGAGTTTTATAAATACATAGAAGTCCACAGAAGTAATTATAGCTGTTTCACAGACGGGGCAAAAATAAAGGTCTTCGACAGAGTTCAACATGAAAAATTAATTGAATGTCTTCAAAATATAGGTATATATGACACAGACATCAGACTGATTAGAAATATATATTTGGAACAAACTGCACCAATAAGGTCTGAAAACAGCGACTCATCATAAAATCATTGGTAGCGTATCCTATTCAGCACGTAGTCTTCAACCCAGCATTTTTTTTGGCTGCAGTACTTTTCTAGGCAAGATAAATACGTTCAGTAGTTTGTCATTGCTTTATGAACGGTCTGGATGTACAATTGTTCGTGGCGGGGATGAACTCGGTACTTTGGCCGTCACAGACCCGCTATTTGCCACTCCGCCACAGAGCCGAACGACTCACAATATATAGAAACAAAAAGAGCGGTAGGACAAGGATGGATATATTTGATCATCCAGCCTATTTAACATCTACACAGAGAACCTTTGTAAACATATAGAACAAATGCCAGGGCTCATGGTTAGTGGGAAAATAATAAACAATTTGCGACATGCAGATGACATTGTCCACTTAGCGGAAAGTTAACATGAACTACACAGACTAATATATCAGATCAATAAATAAAACAAAGAATATTGGCTTGATATTAACATCAGAAAAAAACAAAAACCATGATAATCAACAAAATCGCAGAGAAACAGGCGCTAATCATAAAAATACATGGAGAGATCCTACAACAAGTAGATCATTAACTATATCTTGGACACATAATCACAAATGCTGGTAGATGTGAAACAGAAGTTGAAAGGAGAATAGAAATGGTTAAAAGCGCTTTAAAAACATGAGGAAATATAAACATCTGAACAAATTACAAATAAACTAATAATGAGAATATTCTAAACTGTTTCATCTATTCTACATAAATGTATTGTAAAAGCAACAATATATAGAAGAATAGGGAGAATATCATGGAAATTAAAGAAAACGAACAACGCGGTTCTTACAACTCCCTGTATGAAAAAAGAACTATTAAGGGAGGTAAAAATAAAACAAAAAGTATTTTGGACATATTATAAGACATGACACTTTGTTGAAGACCTTGTTTAAGGGTAAGATCGAGGGGAGGCGAGCACGAGGTAGGCAGAGATGCAAGTGGGAGAGAAACATCGTTATATAGACAGGGTACAGTCTAGCAGAGTGCACCACAAAGGAAAAAGACAAGGGATGTTGGAGATAAATAGTAAAGATTTCTATTTATAGAAATATTTTGCGTTTTCTATACAACAAGCGTTTCTCTAAAGCATTTTCTCTTTTACTAGATGTGTTTCGAATCCTGCGTCATGGAGACGTGGTTTTATGTTTTGGAGACGTGGCTTTAGACAGGCTAAGTCATCTATTCTGTTTATTATTGTGGTGTTTACTGTTGTTTGTCTCTTGAAAAAGGTTCCATTGAACCGATACGTGGAGAATTGTCCTGTTTAATTTTATTGTTTTTTATATTTACTTTTTTATATATTTTTATTCATAGGCAAGGTAAGTGTTTTCAGTAACCTGTTTAACTCATTGTGCTTTACTATTTGTTTATTCGGTTACTGCGGCACCCTCCACTTTGTCGGGCACCCTACGACCATTTGGTTATTTATATTATGGATGTTGGAGATCCGTTGCAGCCAGCCTTCGCTGCGGAGATGGCACTTAATGATGAGTTCTCGTTGTCTTTTGTTTCTTTATTTCCGCTTTATACCCCTTTATGCTTTGCAGAGTCAGGGGTAGAAGCGTTCTCTGAATATGGCTTTTTTGTGTGCTTCATATATGTTTGTTTTCGTTGACTCTTTTATTTCTGTAATCCAGCATTTGCAAGGTCTGCCACTGGCTTTGATCATTTTTCTGTATAGTATTGCTTTTTGAGGGGTACTGATGGTAGTCTAGAAGCACACGAAAACAATTTAATCTGTTGTCTTCTGATGTAATCCAGGATTAGCATTGTGTTTGTTAGTCTTCTGATGTTTTCGTTCCTGATTCTGTCTCTTATTGTTACTCAGAGGATTCTACGTAGACAAGTCATTTCTGTTGTAGCAAGTTTTCTCTTGGATTCTGTAGTCAGTGTCCACGTTTGACATTGGTAGCATAGTGATGGTATGATGATAGTTTTATATAGTTCTAGTTGTGCTAATAGTAAAAGTAGCAGCACCAGTGGTTGTAGTAGTGGTGGTAGTAGTAGTAGTAGTAATAGTAATAGTTAGCGCATGCGGTTGTGTCTGTGGGTCTCACACCAATGGCTCACTAGACAAACCAACCATGTAACAGAAAACCTTAGTAGATGACATGCCTTTATATTGAGGTTATCTTCTTATAGAAGCTTCATAGCACGTCATCTATACAATCCCGTAGTCGTAACCTTCGATAAAAGTTACTTTGTTGTTCCGACATGCAGACGTTGTGCTTGAACTAGTTACGGGCACGACGTGGGTGGGCGGAACAACAAATAAAACTGTCACAAGGGCCAGAGTTGTGCCGTGATGTCGACGTCTGTTTCGGCGGCATTGGACTCGAAACACCATCGAGTCGAATGGCTGCTGGAACAGAAGGCGGAGCACTTATTGGAATGCCCCACGTGCTGTGAGGCCAGTTTTCTAATCAAGAATAGTAATAGTGCTAATAGTAGCAATAGTAGTAGCAATATTAGTAATAGTAGCAGCAATAACAATAGTAATAGTAATAGTAGTAGTAGTAGAAGTAGTAGTAGCAGCAGCAGCAGTAGTAGTAGTAGTAGTAGTAGTAGTAGTAGTAGTAGTAGTAGTAGTAGTTTCTAATTTGAAGTGATACAAAAAATGTTCAGGAATTACTAAATATCGGAGTGCTTATTTAAATATTTAAGGGTGATATCCGTTTGAAACTATGAGGGGAATTTACATTTTTGTATACTATGACTGGAATTGTTTTTTGAAACTATGATTGGAGTTGTCTGTTTTAAACTATGAAGGAGGGAGTTGTCTGTTTTAAGCTATGAAGGATTCAGTTGTCTGTATGAAACTATAACGGATGGAGTTCTGTTTTAAGCTATGAAGGAGGGAGTTGTCTGTTTTAAGCTATGAAGGAGGGAGTTGTCCGTTTTAAGCTATGAAGGAGGGAGTTGTGTGTTTGAACTATAAAAAGTAGATATTAGATACGAACCAGAGTCATTCATAAGTGACGCTGTTTTTCCATAAATACTTGGCTAGTCAGTGGCTGACCAGAAGCGATGTATTTACTTAGTAGTGATAGCGTCATTCATCGATCTTCCAGCAGCATGAGCTTGGTACCCTTCTTCTTTGTTACTGGATCAGCCACGGAAATTAATTTTATTTCAAACAGCAATTAACGGGTGAATTTGAAACCTGTCTGCTGGTTGAGTGACGTAACACTACACCAACGCGGTTCCCGTTTGAAACTATGAGGGTAGTTACCTGTTTGAAACTATGCGGGTGGTTACCTGTTTGAAACTATGAGGGTAGTTACCTGTTTGAAACTATGAGGGTAGATACCTGTTTGCAACTTATATGACAGTTATATGTTGATCACTATGAAGGTGTTACCTATTTCAAGCAATGAAGGGGTTACCGTGAAGGGTTTGAAACTATGAAGGACATTATCTATAAGACCATATGATCAAGTTTGTTTATGCCGTGATACACGCTGTTCATTCATTCATTTTCCTTTTGCTCTGAAGTTAGCGCATAGGGCAGAGGTAAGATCTTTCCAATTCTGTCTGTTCAAAGCTATTCTGTGCAGTTCTTGAATAGTATGAATATTGGTTGTTTTACTTTCTCTAAGTATTGTTCTTCTGAGTGTTGAACTGACTTCTGTTACACAAATCGGTCTGGACTTTACGATGTAAAGATGATGATACATGCTGTGCTATAGCTAAAATCAGCAAACCTTTGCGTAAATTGAACCATCGGTGTGTGTAAGCACAATCTAGCTAAGCAATAAGCATCACAACATTTATTGATTCATACGACGAACACCTGTTACATATCTTAGGTGAGTAATAATTGAGCCCTATAGCCAATCGATCTGGTATAGACATACTAAGGCAAAGCTTTGGCTAACTGAGCGCATTGTTCACATTGTGTTTTTGGAGCTATGTGCACGGTACAGTGTGCGCAGGATACAACACAGATTGAAAAGTTAGTGAAACATTTCAAATTAGCACACATTTAAACAATTGTTAAGAAAATTTAAAGATAGTTTCATCTTGGTAAAATGTCTGATCGTCTTAATCTTAGTTGTACATGTTATAGGCCTATAAACACAACAAAAACATTGGTAAACAATTCGTTTACCCGCAGTATTTATATTTGTGTCAGTCAGTTTGGATTGCATTTAATTTATTATTATTTGTGAATTTAAATTTGTTATCATCAAGTGCCATCTCCGCATGGAACATTGGTTGCAAAGGACTCTCAATATCATCTGTGTCTTTCTTTGGTGGTGCACTCTGACGGACTATAGAGTAGAGGTAATACCGTTGATCTCAAGTATATTCCTCCCACCTGTATCTCTGTCTACCTCTTGTTCGTCGCCCTCAACTTAACTTTCAAGTAAGGCCTTCAACAATGTATTCTGACTTTTAATAATCACTTTGAATTTATTTTTTTTAAATTTTTGTTTCCTTAATTAGTTCTTTTGTCATAGACAGTGTTGTCAAAACCTTTGTGTTCTCTTCTCTTTCCACAAAGTTCACTATGTGCCTATCCTTCTATATATCCACATCTCAAAGGCCTTAATTATGTCTTCTAGCTGTTAGTTTATTAACAATGTTTCTGAACTATACATTAACATAGAATAGAAATATAGAATAGATGTAGTACTTGACAATATTCATTTTTAATTTCTGATTTATTTGGATGTTAGTAGTTTTATCTTGCCAGTGAAAGTACTTTTCTCCTTCATATTCCAATTTTAACATTCCTTTCGCATTTACCATCACTTGTGATTATGTGTTGTTTGTTTTTTAGCTGGTGGATTTGTCTGTCTAGAGTCAGACACGCCCCATTCAACTGTGGAATGGTTTTCATTTAGTTATATCGGGGCGTATATTGTGGCCCAATGGCCTGGGTTGTCCTGTTAGGGACAGGTGATTTGACCTGGGGTCTGGTCTACGTGTCCTTATACGGACAAAAGGAATATTGGGGGATTGGGATGTAGTCCTAAGAAGGACTTGTTTGTTTTACTTGGTGCCTTTTGTGTTAGGCTCGTTGGTCTTGGTTCTCCTCCTAGAAATAGATGATTGTTGGTCTTTTGTTGGCATCCAAAGGTTTGGATGATCTTGTAGACTCTGAGGAGGAATTTTTTAATTTTTTTTCATTTTTTTTCCTTGATTTTTTTATAATGTTTTTTTAAAAAAAAACATTCAATAAATGTAAATTTCCAAAAAAAATAAAAATAAAAACCAAAAAAAAAAACCACTTGAATGCTTATATACATATATAGTACTTTTCCATTAAGCAATGAGTTCCTACACACATAGTCATACTTATATACATGCATCCATATATTAAACATATGAAAAATTACACATGCACCCATATACCTTACATATGAAAAAATATACATGCACCCATATTCCCTACATATGAAAAAATACACCCGCATCCATAAACTTTACATATGAAAAAATATGCATGCACCCATATACCTTACATATGAGACAAATACACATTCACCCATATACTTTACATATCATAAGTGCCCATTCACCCATATACTTTACATATCATAGGTACACATTCACCCATATACTTTGCATATCCTAAGTACACATTCACCCATATTCATTACATATCATTAATACCCATTCACCCAAATACTTTACACATACATATCATAAATATCCATACACACTTGTACTGTACATATCATATACTCATGTATCCACATATTTTACATCACATAAATATCCATGCACTCAGAAATTTTACATACCCTTACATACTTATACAGTTGCGTATCTCGATAGTACGTCTTGGTATACTGGTATTATTGGCCTTTCATACTTTATTCTCACGATAATACCAGTATTTTGGACCTCTCCCCTCCCTTGTCTAATTTGTACTTGAGGTTGTTTTTTTTCTTTTTTTCTGTCTGGTTGAGCTTTCTTCCCATTAGTGATTGTTATCTGATGGTGTAATTTTTAATGTTATGGTGTGGTATGAGAACTCCTCGCTCTTGCACTTTTTATTAGATTATTTATCTGAAATAGGTGGTTATATGTCGTCTGTATTATGAGGGTTTATGTGTTTTATTCGTGTCCTGTCTGTTGTCTTATGGGTATCTTTTTGTTGTCCTGTCTGGTTCTGGTCTTGTGGTTATGTATGTAGTGATTTGAGTGTGGTGGTGGATTGAGACTCATTTTGGTTGTAAGGTTGTGTTTTGTTGATTGGATTGTGTATGTTTATTGATTGACTGGTCTGGTACTGTGAAACTCTGGTCGTGCACAATTTTAGGTTGTTTGTGAGGGGTTGGGCCTAGTTTTGCGTGAAATATGTTGTGCTGAAACTCAAAGTGATGTTACCATCACTTGTGATTATGTGTCCAAGATATTTGAAGCTGTATACTTGTTGTTATATATTTTTGACTATGGTGTTTACAGGGCCTATGTCCTTACCTTCCAATTATATTTGTACAGCTAAAACACTACAGCGATGATTAAATAAACTCTAATTTTCATAGTTCCATCTTTGGAGGGCACATGAATCCTCAGGGGTTAATATTTTTTTTGTATACTAAGAAAGACTGATCGGTGTTTCATTACCTCCACCTAATACAGCTGCACCCTTATAGTCGGCTTATTTCCCATTCTAGGTCTGGTGAGTGCAACGCCAAATCTAGTGTAGAAGTGGTTTGCTATGTTATTGAGTAGTATGTTGGAGGATCTTTCGGCTTATTAAACAATAGAAAACTTTTATAATTTTGCCAGCTTTCAAGTTCTTCTCTTTTATCAATTTGGTCATAGTCTCCGCTCTGTGAGTGACTGATAAAATCTCATCTTCCTAGTTGATGATGATGATGCTGATAAAGTAATCCAATTAGCTGTGAAATGGTAGCTCGTAACAGTTCATAACCTTTCTGACAAAAGCTCAGGTGCCCCTCAGTGAGTGACTGAAGTAATGTCTGGATTCGTATACTGCTTGGTGCCTGAAAGGCATGATTGTTAGGGAGGTCTATGGTTGCATGTTTAGTGCCCGAAGAGTGACATTCCTGTGCGGCAGTAACAAAACTTCAGATATAGGCATGTTCCAGGCGAAGAAAACAAGAAGATGTGCGGCAGTATCCTAGTCTCATCACATCCTGCTAAGAACGAAACATACATTTCTATGTGCACTACTTCATTTCCAACTACTTCTAAAGTGTAACCGAACTTGATCATCACGTATGCAAGGAGTGTATCATATATTTATGGGACAACTACATCGTCATTCTTCTGTCAGATCTGTTGACCTGCTAGCAGTAATCTATCAGTCCCGTTACATAGGAGTCTTCAGTCAGATCTGTTGACCTGTTAGCAGTAATCTATCAGTCCCGTTACATAGGAGTCTTCTGTCAGATCTGTTAACCTGTTAGCAGTAATCTATCAGTCCCGTTACATAGGAGTCTTCTGTCAGATCTGTTGACCTGTTAGCAGTAATCTATCAGTCCCGTCACATAGGATTCATCTGTCAGATCTGTTGACCCGTGAGCAGTAATCTATCAGTCCCGTCACATAGGATTCTTCTGTCAGATCTGTTGACCCGTGAGCAGTAATCTATCAGTCCCGTCACATAGGGGTCTTCCACAAAAGTGCAATGATGCAATAATCTCTGAGCTGTATCACTTCGTCATACACGGGGGCCATGTGACAGAAGATAAAAATAAGAAATCGAGACAAGCCATGCATGATAATGATGATATTTCACCAATCGAGACAGCCTATCACTCAACATTCCTTAGTCGCCTCCTACGTTATGCATAGAAATAATGCAGTGTCAATATTATTTGAACTAGACGTCCAGGCCGCCTGTTGCAACAATGGCGTGATTTACTAGATAAACACGGCCTTTGAACTGGTCACTCCAGTGGACTTACACGTGATTTTCATCGGTCATTCTGCGTGTATTTTGTTAGTTCGTTAGTCAAGATACCATCATAATTGCATACAGGAAACATGCATCGGTGCTCCAATCTCGAATATATCCGTAATTACATGACGACTGACACTTCCTGTTCTATATTAGCTGACAAACCCCCATCAAGGCCAGCACCGTGCAGTGGTGATGGGGCTTAGTTCAGCCATCAGGGGCTGGAAACTAAGACTGGTCGGACAGTCCCATTCGAGCAGGATCATAGTCCTGCCCAAGTAAGCAGAGTGCTGAAGACGGAGGCATCCAGCCAAAAGACGCACAGATAATCAGGATGCCACGCACAAAACACAATGAAACTCTATGGGACACTGTATGAACTACAAAAGACAGTGAGTTTTATTAAAGAGACAGAATTACAGATATAGACATGTTTCAAGTGAACGAAAGAAGAAGAAGCTGACAAACATTCCCTGCAATCCTTCATAACGTTAATTTCTTGCCACGCCTTATTTCAAGCCCATCTTCTTTATTTCAGACATGGAAAAAGAACAATCATCCTCATTAACTTTGTTAGATCGTGCAGTTTTTTTTATAGAGTTCAACATATACGAAAGGTCCATTGTCCTACAACTCGATGCAGTGGAAGTTAGTGTGGGAGTGGTCTCTTCATGTCCTTCATCTATTCATTGTTTTGCATGACATGCTAATCTTTGATTTCGAAGGAGCAACATCATCATTATCACCCATGAGCAGTACGAAAAATGCCAACTAACGGGTTGCGATATATGTTTGGTCTACTATTGACACGAACCTCGATTCATCGAAGATATTCCTCCCCGCAGTACATGGTCCACGCGAAGGAGTTGTGCTTTTGTTCGAGGCTCTGTACGTTGATCGTTGCTCCGTATAGATGGGCCAGTGTACAGTGCGAGCAATATACACCAACGTTTTGCGACGTGCTGTTTACTCATCCTTGTTACATCATCTTCAGTTTAGAAAACCTGTCACATTGCCCTCGCAAACGGTACCTTGCGATGTGTTTCTATCTTCGGTCTATTTGCAGTTTTACAGCAACGAGATTTCTGACACCCCGACATACACCGACACAAACATATGGGTCTCACGAAATTGACTAGTTACTTATGACTGTCCGACACTGGCCACTGTGCCATACAATACACTTTACATACCTTAGCTGTAGGTGTGGTTCGGATTTGATTCTCTCCATTATGGCTATAATGTCTGTTCTCCGTTTCCTTTCTACCACAGATGCTCCCTTCTTCGGTACTGTCTTCTCATTTTCTCGCTTCTATCAGTCATTCATTGTTTTTCTAGTATCTCCTACATTTGGACTGTGGCTCTCGATGGTACATGCCTTCTAACTGAATTAATGAGGCGTTCATGTTCTTGATTATTTATGTGTTTTCTGTTGGTCAATATTTATATACTTGGAATCACAAACCAGAAATAGCCAAGTATATAAATAGTAATCAATGGAAAGCGTGACAATAATAAAAAACGATTCGTCTGAGCCATGGATACTGTGATACTCTTTTATAACGCGTATGTCTGGAAAGTTTCCATTATTAGTGTCTCCCTGTGTCCCTTCCTTCTCCCATCACCGCCTGTGCACCGCTTGTGGTATGTCTCCTTCACCGGTTGCTAAAACGGGTTCTGATTTTATCTTCCCTCATATTTCTTTCTTCTCTCGCTTCCTCTTTTGTTCTCCTCTATAGCCGCCCACTGTCCTTCCCGTACGTTTATATGATACTTTCATGTCCGTTAACTAACATCTCCGTTCCTTTATGTGCCCAAGTCGCGCCATGGTTTTTTTGTTGGATCGCGATATCTGCGCCTTGTGCGATATTCGCACTCTTCTGTCTTCATATCCTATTCTACTCTCTGGGTCACTTTCACCCGCTGTGATCCTGTCTACTTATTCATTGCTCCCCCTCCTTGCCCCCTTTCATATCTACCTGACTTTTCGTCTTCTTCAGCGTTCATTCTCAAACTCCCGCTGGATCTCCTTTGTAGCTGTTCCATGGTCCTACTAGATTTCCAGCAGGATGTAGTCCAGAGAATGGAAATGCGTTGTGTCGCCGTTTTATTTGCGCCAATGCCTGACACATCCGTCTTCGGCGGGTACCTAGCTTTTCAATCGAGCGATTAACATTTGGCCGTGTGATTAGAACGCAGTTCTCAGACCCTTGAGGTCCCGGGTCCAATCCACGGTTGGGACATAATTTTTTCTTTCGGAGGTACAATTAAAATTCTTCATATATATGTCGCGGCGTCTGCTATGGCAAAGCGAACTTTATTTCCACAGCCCGTTTCACACCTTCACCGGAAAACATTTAGTAATTTGCAGTAAACATGCCGTAACGAAAGATGACGAAAGAAGAAAAATGAACCTTTTATGCAGTACTATTGGAAACGGGCGATAAGCTGATAAACGAAGTTCATCTGCTGTTGGGAATTCAATAGATGCGTTTGAACATTTGTTGTTTGGAAACCAATAGAATATATTGAACATTTATTATGGAAAATCAATAGGGCATGTTGAAAATTTAATTTGGGAAATCACTAAGACATGTTGTTAAACATTTTTAATTAGAAAATCAATAGGGCATGTTGAAGAATTAGGTTATCACTAGGACATGTTAGTTCAGTATCCATGAACACAGTTGGCAATGATGTCGTATTTCACACGAGATTTGTACGTTGGCTACGAAACTATTCATCCGAGATAGGCGTATCCACTTACTTCTGTGTGTGATATAAGGGAAAAGAAAATTTATGCAGTTTCTAGAAATTATTAGATGACAAATGAGAGTAAAATAAGGACGCCAGAAAGGATCGATAAAACATTAACTAACTCATCCAATTACACATTAGAATATATGCCAACTTGTACTATACATTCATTCAAATAAGAGCAAGATACACACACACACACATAATGTTGTTTGTCCGTCGGAGTGAATTTGAACTTAACTGGGATTATGATGAAGATGTGATTAATGAGATATGTCAACCTGTGACTAAATGAGTTTCCTTACACACTGTGAATATGTTTGGGAGGAGTCTGTGATGCATTGGGTCTTTCTTCTTGTAAGTTTTTCTATAGCTTTAGAATATCTGATGTTCTTTGTAAAAGCTACACGAATCCTGAATTTGTAAACAGAAAGTCACAGAAATCAAGGCAACGATGTAAACCATGACAAAACACATTCCGTACACTGGGCTACATTCTGCTAACCGACAGGAGTTTGAAAACGACCACAGAAATGTGAAAATCATGAATTACTTGGTATTATTAATTTTTGGTTTATTTGTTTGTGTTAAAACACTAAATTGTAAGCGGTATTTCCTATGTGCAACGGGAGAATTGCAAGATGTGTTTCCTATGTGCAACGGGAGAATTGAAAGATATGTTTCCTATGTGCAACGGGAGAATTGAAAGATGTGTTTCCTATGTGCAATGGAAGAATTATTAGCTGTGTATCATATGTGCAATGAGCGAATTGTAAGCTGTGTTTCCTATGTGCAATAGGGGAATTGAAAGCTGTCTTTTCTTATGTGCAAAAGGGGAAATTTCTCCAGATTTTGCTTTCATGCATGGAATATTCGACTCTCACCGCTGCTCAACACAGCTCTATAGGAAGAAAAAACAATATACAAGGGTACAGCTGACAATGATGTTGTCTTTCTTACACGAGATTTGTTCTCCGGTTACAAAGCTACTTCTTCGAGATAGACTTATCCACTCATTTCTTTGTGTCATAAACGAAATGGCTAAGAGTCAAAACACAAACCGTGCATAGCGATTAGTTGGAAGGCCATCATAGGAAAACAAGACGACTGCGTGGGAAATTCATAGGTCAAATCGTAGATAACCGACATTTTTTTATGACTTTGCACGTTTGTTTTGTTTTGCGTTCGCTCCATTGTAACCATCACGGATATCCGTGCGATTTCCGCCAAGAGCGTGACAACGTTGCACGTGAAAGGAGCATCGTCTATGAAGATGAAGTAACCCAAGTGTAATCCGGCCATCGCCGTTGCACAAAACGGTTCATACAGACAAAATTAGGTCTGGGACCAAGGAACACAATGGGCAATAAAGTTATCTTTCTACACGGGGAATGGTTCACCGGCTGCAACGCGCCTTTGTCCGAAGAAAGAGGTACAATAGGTGATTCTGTCTAAATATGAAATAGACCCCCTCCGGGTAGAATATTTCCTCAATAATCATTAAATTGTTCCGAAAGCTGAAGTGTCCTATGTGGGAAGGAAAGCCCTGAGAAACCACCTCACTGCATATAGGAAGTACGAGCAAGTAGAAACCATCCCACATAGGAAGTAAGAGAAAGTAGAAACTGCACAAAGGAAGTAAGAGAAAGTAGAAACCATCCCACATAGGAAGTAAGAGAAAGTAGAAACCATCCCACATAGGAAGTAAGAGAAAGTAGAAACCATCCCACATAGGAAGTAAGAGAAAGTAGAAACTGCACAAAGGAAGTAGGAGAAAGTAGAAACTGCACAAAGGAAGTAAGAGAAAGTAGAAACTGCACAAAGGAAGTAAGAGAAAGTAGAAACTGCACAAAGGAAGTAGGAGAAAGTAGAAACAACCTCACTGCACAAAGGAAGTAAGAGAAAGTAGAAACAACCTCACTGCACAAAGGAAGTAAGAGTAAGCACAAATCACCTTACTGAACATTGGAAGTAAGAGTAAGTAGAAACCATCTCACTGCAAGTAGGAAGTAAGAGCAAATCGCTCGCAATTCATGTAGAAACAAAGATCAAGCCTGAAGACTCCAGCTCTCAGAGATAAGCAATGCTTTGAGAAGTTCCTTAATCAAAGGAGGTCTGTGTGTGTGTGTGTGCAAAGGTATGTTCCACCATTTTGTATGCAGACATTCAATCACACAAAAGCCTAAGAAGCATATACACATTTTGTAGTATAAATACTAGCCAAATTCGACTAAACAGTCCACACTATTGTAAATCGTCAATATGACCAATTAACTGATATATCTGGGATTTTGTAAATGTTAAAAAATGAATTGTCATATATATTTATATCATTTTATATCAATTTTTAAAACAAGGATTGATATATGTATTATCTAGAAATCTGCAATGGCGTCTTAGATGCCATTTAGCGCAGCTCTATCAACACAATGAACAGGAACTCAACTGAGATCATCATAGAACTAGACGAATGGGATAGACTGATTATTGTGGCTGGTGCAGCTATGTTTCTTATGGTGGTTATGATTTGCCTCATCTGCGTACTGAACCCTGATTGTTGCTTACATAAACATTGTCCGATTCAATACGATGAAAGGGGTAAGTATTGATTTCTTTGTACTTTCTGAAACAGCTGTTTTTTGTTATTGAGACTTTCTTCTTGTTTTGTTTGCACATTTTGATTCATCTATTCTTCTGTCCATGAACTACTTAAAAACATTTTTTGGGTAATTTTGTATCCCTTCTTTGTCATAAACTTGTATGCAGATGACGGGAATTGCCAGCTATCCAGAAGGGACCAGGTTATTTTGCTTCGTCTCATGAGACATCACCTGTACACCAAATTAAGAATACCGATCTTTGTAATTGCGACCTGGACCTGCCGAATACGACGGAGGATTATATCTTACCAGACTATCCCATGTATTCAGACTTTAGGTAAAAGACATGACCCGCACCAATCAGATTCAAAGAGAAGCTGTATTTCAAAGCAGACTCGCTGACACAAACAGCAGACGATATATAATCCAGAGTTCTAATCTGACGGAGAGATGCGATGATAGCTGGCGAATATATATATATATATATATCATATATCATAAAATCATATACTATTTCGATGTAAATCTAGTTTTTCCTATGTATTTATCGTTCACATGATTACCCCTTCTCCTCCCATAAGGGAAGACATATGTCCCTCTTGGTATATTTTATTCATGCTTTCCTCCCAAACATTTCTGTGGCACCCATAGGACAACATGATATGCGGTGAATGCCACTGTCCTATGAGTCATACGCCTACAAAATACAACATCAAAGAGAATGGAAATATATTACATCTAATTAGATACATTCTGTAAGTCCACGTTGTTCAGAATATTCCTTCAGAAAACTCAGAAAACCCTTCTCCAGAATATTCCTTCAGAAAACTCAGAAAACCCTTCTCCAGAATATTCCTGCGAGTGGATCCCAATAGCGTCATTCACAATGGCCATTCTGAGTGATCACTGTTTACTTTGCGCATATTTTGTGTCTTAAGGTCAATGAAAAGCAGGGGCAAATTAGGATCATTCGTAATAATTGACGCTGTTTACGATCAGCGCTCAAGATTATTTTGGAGAAGGGATTGTATTCAGCTGTAGAAAGGCGAATTGTGGTTCGAATTCTGAATATTAACTAAATTGTCGCACGCTCTTTTCACCGAATAAATCTTTTTTCTTCGTTCACTGTGAAATTCCTGCCAGTCAATATTTCAGTCAATCAATAGACTTAACCAAGAGAACACAGTGTGCTCTGATGTTAATTACAGAGATACCATACGCTACATTTAGCCTGAATAATCGTTAATTGGATCTCTTTGGCCAAGTTATTGGATAAGTGGGTGAAAGGACACGAGCTCATGGACCGCTAGATCAGCAAAACAACAAACCTTCTATTGGATAAGTAGGTAACCAAACATCCAACCCTCTTGAGTGATTTCTTATAGCATGCAAAAATCAAGAATCATTACTATCAATGGTAAAAAGACGAAAAATTACATGGTGAGAACATGTATGCCGACATGATTCCATTTGAAAGCAATATACAGGCACAGTTGCAAATAAAAGTCGCATAGGAGGACATAGAAAATTATGGGATGAAAATAAAGACTAGACAGGTCAAGATTTTCCCACACTCATCTGCATCGCTGAGGATAGAAATCGAAGGAGGATTCCTTGTGCTGAAGCACCCAATGTCATCCGCATACTTTCCTGATTATTTATTTATATACATCGTATTCCACATCCAGATAAATAAGCAACCACTATTTCATACGCAGGAATTTAATTATCTTGGGGGCTGTACATAAATTACGGTAACAGATATTTTGTGAATTTATCCCACCCCCTTCTATCCTTTCAAGACTGTCACAAATTCCGCGACACCCTTTCCTGCTTAGTTAAGTCAAAATGTTACCCTATCCCCCTTAAAAAGGAACGAAAATACCATATGATTTGTTCCGAATTTTAGAACAAATTTTCAAATTTAATCAATTGTATTTGCATATTAATTGTTGTTTTTGCTGAAGCAAACTTTTGTCAACCCCACTCTCTACTTTGTTAATAATTTTCAAACCTTTTGAGACCACGCTCCTCTTTTCCTTCTTCTGCTCGTTCGCAGTTTAACATGTCTATACAGCAAGTACGATTTTCTTGATAAATGATGTATCTGAAAGTTCGGCAGGCTCCCATACAGTTTTCTGTGGACATATGTCTCTGTGGGCCAGTGTTTCTTCTTTTTAACTAGTTTAGTGTAATGCAGTCTTGCAGGATGTTTTCCGTGGTCTGTGCTGCCTGTCCACATAGACACAGAGTTCTTATTAAGTTGCTCCTTAGTCTGTTGTGTCATGTCCTCCTGTGGAGGATGATAACTTGTTTAACTCTGTCGAGATAGTAATAGTTGTCTTTTGGGTGGTCAACCTTCCTACTAGCTTTTTTATGGAGTGATTTCTTAGTCTTTTTGTTCATGTGTTGCTCCATCTTTTACTAGCATATCTGTCGTTTCATTTCGTGGTATGTCACGGTGGGATGGTATCCAATGTAGTGCTACCTGCTTTAGACGCTCAGTTCTCGTTTAGATTCTTTCCGGTCTGGAAGTTTATTGCTGTCAAGAGATTGAATGACATATGTTGCACCAGTAAGAACCTCTTGACATTGGCTTGTGTTTTTAATTATTTCTACAGCAATGCTTAGACCTGTACTTTCGCAGAGTGTTTCGGGCAGAAGATTCCAGTTGGTGAACTTGTGAATTCATTTAATTTTTCTGGATATTTTATGTACAACCAAGCACCTCCGTTCTTCCCTGCTTTGGTCACTGATTCCTATATATATACTTGTATCCACGCTTCTCTAGGGTACATATCTTCAATCATGTTGCATACTATTGTTCTCTTTTTGAGAGTATTCAGCTCTCTCATAGTGTTGGTGTTGTTTATGGTGGTACTGATAGTGATATTTTGATATTGCTCTCACGGAACTTGGAAAAGTATTGATGTTTCTTTTGTTATAACTGACAGTTCGTTCTTGTATTCTTTGTTTAGTTTTTTTGATCAATGAATATAAGTGCTTCTCTTCAGTCTTTCACTGACTAGGTAATTGAATCTGGTTTTCATTTGGTGTGCTGGCATGCCCTAGTACTTTACAGAGTGGATCATGGTCTTAATGTCTCGTTTGTGTGGTAATGGGGTGATGCCAATGATTTTCTATATTTCATTTATGGGAGAGGTCTTCATTGCACCTGCGATAAACGACGTGATTAAGTGTGTATCTTGTCCAGAGTTTGTAGAGATGGTAATTGGCTGCTGAAGTCAATGCTGTTGATCTGTATGCTAGTACTGGTATAGTTGCACTATATATATATTTTCTTTAAATTTGCTTAATTGGTCTCTCCAGCCTGTTCCTGCCAATTTACTCAGGATCCCAAGTTTATTTCTTGCCTCTGCCACAATTTTCTCAATGCGAGGCCTTCATGTGCATCTCTTATCTAGTGTGGGGCATTGTATACCGGCTCCTCTTCTGTTTGAATATATGCATTGCCAAATTTGTTTTTTGCGTTGTCCTTATTTGAGAGCGTGTAGAGTGTTGTTGGCTGCCAATGCTGCTATATTTTCTGTCGCCTTTTGTATTTTTTTGCTGGCGACCATTAGATGTTTTTCTACAGACTACACCACCAAGTAATCAGCATGCATCGTGGCTTGTACACATTGCAACAGTTTGTAGATTACATCATTTGAATACAACAAACAGATATGGAGACAGTAATATCCTTTGAGGAACTCCATGATTTTGGATAACTGTTTTGCTGTTGTGACCCTCTATAGTGACTTACTTACCAATTTTGTAGGAAGGATCGTATCCACTTATGTTACCACTTATTCCGTTTCTTCACAGCTATTCTATCAGTCCATCTCTCCAGACTTTGTCAAAAGCTTTATGGAGATCTATCTATCCATAGGATGAAAACTTTCTCCTTTTTCTGAAAGATCATCTTGGGTGATCTGGTACAAGAATGTTATTTGGTCTTCTGTGCTGTTGTACTCTCTAAATACAGTGTGTTATGGCAAAATAGCTTCTTTGACTTTAGGTACCATTTCAATCTCCTGTAGACCATAATTTCCATTTTACGTTGTCTTGTTTCTATTGTCAATAAACCTTGTTAGGCTTATTGGTCTGTAGCTGTCAGGCTTCTATTTGCCGTTGCTTTTTTTTATGACAGGACACATAAGCGATTCCATGACTGTGGTACATTGCCTGAACCTCAAGTTTACTGTATATCTGTAATAATGTATACATTGCTCCATGTCCTAGATTGCATTTGATTTGTGATGTTGTTCGATCCTGTTTATTTTCTATCTTTTAATTTCCTAACTTGAATTGATTAGACATGACATCTGGACAAATTGTGTTGCTTCTACTGTTGTTTATTTCTTGATGAATATTTCGTTGTTTGCATGCATTGATGGTAAAGGCACTTTCATTTCTGTGGGATTCTGCAAGCATTCTCTGCTGCTTACTTGCTAGTGTAGAGTTTTCCTTTGTCTTCCAGTGTAATTGTTTGTTGCTGAGAGTTGCTGTAATCATTTATTTGCTTAATTAGATTCCACAATTTTCATTATTTTTTTTCAAAGTTTATGTTTTTGCTTCCAGCGTCTTCTTTATGTTTCATAATTTCTTTATTGAACTTCGCTTTGGTCTTGTGTAATGTGCTGTGGATTATCTATTGGGCTGGTTGCGTCTCTGCCATATTACGTGCTTCAGCAAGTTCTTTGTACAGTTTTTAGAGTGTGTTGATCCAATATGGTACATAAATCTTCATCGCTCCTCTAGATATTCTCCTTAGCTGCATTAAGTACTCCTTCAAACTCCCTGACAGTTGTGTGGATATCTCTGCCTGTTACTATATATCTGATGTGTGAGTAGGACTATTCTGTTTGTATATGTGCCAGTTTGCTTTCTAGTAGTTTCATCTTGGCTTAGTTGGATATGTAATTATTGCTTTGCTCACTAGGATGATGAGTGGGCGATGATCACTGCCACCAAATTGTTCATCTATTATTTTGTCAACTATTCCATTAAATTCTGCGGAGCACAATACCAGGTCTGGGGTGGAGCTGCTGTGCCATTTTCGTCAGTAGGACGTTGGTGGATATTCTAGATTATGAAGGCGGATTAAGTTGTTGTCGTCTTGTCAACTTTTAATCTCTTCTCCCCTCTGACTAAATTATTATATCCCCAGCTTTATGCGTGGATTTTATAGTCTCCCAAATGACAGGAAGTTTTTTAATAGAGATGTTAATTCTAGTCATGTTTAATGGGTTGTCATTTGGTCAGTAGAAGTTTAGTATTGTGAGTTCAGTGGTGTAGTTTTGTGTGTGAATTATCTGGTATTTAGTACATTTGTATGTGTGTTGAATATATATGTGTAGATATATATATCTTAATCTTCTCTCTATATATAAATATATAACGCTGTAACTATGTTTGTGTCTACCAGTATAGAAATCTCGATGTCTTCATTGATTCCAGTGTAATTTGGTATGGCGATAAATTAGGCATTATGAAAGTTCTTAGAAGTTCTTATGTGGTCGCTAACCATTGATATGATTGGTAAAAATTTGATATAATACCGATGCACAGCGGCCAAATAAACAAATGGTTGGATTAGATATAGAAATAATATTCTTCCATTTCAATCGACGTTTACTGTGTTTTAACAGGTTCACTATTCTTTCTTCTTGTCTTTTGCAATATATATATATATATATATATATATATATATATATATATATCTGTCTACGAGTACATCGTAGAATATTATTTACATCGACCTTGCTGTTATGTTCTTAAATTGAATTCCATCGGCCGTTGAATCTACAAATTATCGATCGGTGTAATATGTATACTGCAATGTTTATATAGAAAATGTTCAATTTTACGTCAAATTTCGTTCGTCTCGCTTAGGTTAGTTGATAAACCCGCAAGTCTGTGATCTGTACTCGTTTTAATTTTGCTGTTTAATCCCAATGACCATGGTTTAGAAAATTGCTTTTGTAGATTTTAGATATAAGTCGTCGCATGTGCAGAATATATTCGTCAATTCTTTGTTTGTTTATTATTTTAAACGTATTCCTTCAAACATCACCAACTGCAGTATCATTACCATGTACAGTATAAATATAGAAACTCTGCCGACCGTATTCGTAGGCCTACTGTAGGGGCCTAATCATAATGGCAACAGCTGCAGTTTAAAGCATATAAGACGGTACTTTTAAAAATATTCTCACCCTGGCAACGTCGGACATTACTTCTAATATATATGTGTGTGTGTGTGTGTGTGTGAGTGTGTTTGTATTTCTATAGGCGTGGTATCTTTTCTCTATAATATGGTTTTCTTTAGGGGCGAGTTTATTTTGACAAAAAAGAATGCAGAAATAAACTAAAGTGGTATGAATACTGAATATTGCATTTGAGAAAACTAACTAAAGTGAAACTAAATAAGAAAAATATACTTTGAAAAAATGAAAATAAAATATATTACAGTACAAGCAGGCGGCACCACATGTTTAATTATTTCCCTTGTCTATACTTGTAAAAGTGATATTCATTATTTAATAATTGAAATATTTATTTTTTGGGGATTGGGGTTAGGGCTTGTTATGCGAAAAACACAACTATCCTAACATAACCAATACCCAAACCGTAAAAATAAATGTATATTTAAATTATTAAATGATAAATATGAAATTTACAAACATAGACAAGGGAAATAACTCGACTATGTGGTGGGGAATACTTGTACTGTACCAAAAATATTTACACAACTGTTCTTTTTATGCAAAAATTCCGTTTGAAAATTTAAATGAATGATACAAAATAGTATAGAAATCATTATCCCCTCAAAAACTTTCAAGATCTATCGAAAAACATATGGTTTTAAAGGGAAATAACCGCGCAAGTTGTGAACACAAAAATGACCAAGATATTTAAGACGTTTTTTTTATTCTTTTACAAACTAAACTGTAATATTTTGCTACAGGCAGAGAACAGAAGAGTCCCATTTATCTCTTTTTAGCGTATCTACGATAGTTTTGATTTCATATTTTATGAGCCCAGGGGCCGCTGGTTCAATTTCCACGCAATGTTTCATTTAGACCGCTCAGAAATCAAGGACAACACAGTGAACACACAACTCTTCATGAAAAACCATGCTGCAATTAAACAAACATCACACAAATATAATATGTTAGTGATATCGTAATTTGAGCCCCTGTTTCTTTCAGAGAAAGTATCCATACAGCCTGTATATGGGTCGGTCAACGACCCAATTGCAAACACAAGCAAGACAGGTCAAGCTATTCCAAGTCAACGTGGACCTCTATGGAATCCGAGGGTTTCTTTGCGAGAATCCGAAGTATCTGATTGGTCAGATATTGGAAGTCCTGAGGTTATAGAGATGAAACAGGTATTACACCTTTCTTTGAAAAAACTAACACATATTTACATATTGTATTTAGCAGATTTAGAGGGAAAGTGATTTTCATGTGAAGTTGGTGGTCTCATGATCTTATAACACTACACCAGGGTCTACCACAGGGATCTCAATCCCGACTTCTGGAAAATAGAATATGTCATATGGTAGATGAAGAGAATAGAAATGTAATTGTTTACGGTTTTCTCATATAAATTATGAAAATACCAACAGAAGCAATGTATTTAGCTTTTTCAGCATTCATTTTGTTACTAATTCTTTACCAAAGTTATAACTACTTCCTTGAGTTGATTGATAAAAATAAGGATATCTTGATAGTTCTTCTTCTGTGTTCGTTCTCAAACTCCTGTATATCAGCAGTATGTGGCCAAGAGAACGGAATAAATTATGTCAGCTTAGCTGTGGTATCTGCGCCTTTCGACCTGATCCATTCTACTTCAGCATAGCCTCTAGATCACTTTGAGTCTATAGGATGGGGGAGCCAACTCGACCACAAAAACACGGCGGGATATCTAGATGCAAGGATAAACTAAGGGGGCTGACACTTCAATATAAAAAAAAGTAAAGTAACCCATATCATTTATTAACGCCGTAGGGGTGTGAGATGTTAGCGATCTCACATTTCAGAGGCTCTGCAAATGAGGGCGGTAGCCATTTCCTCTCCCTCGCAGTCTTTACTTCCCAGATTAATCCTGTACCAATTTAAGGCTGGGTCGACCTGGGAGCCGTTGCGATCTGAAAAACATTTCCGCCTCAACTGGGGAATGAACCCAGGACCACTCATATGCGAAGCCAGTGCGCTAACCACTGTGCTACGCTGCTTCCTCAATATAACAGTTGGTTGTAAACACAAATCTGGGAAGTGCCTTAAAGTATATGTATTTTCCTAGCTAAAAATGGTCTCAAGGGTGTTATTCCCTAACATTGATAATTTATCCTTTGATGATATGACCAATTTGCACCAGTACAGATCAAAATATGATAGAGAATTCAAGATACTCCCGACAAATGGTAATTTACAGCTAACTATTACTATGACGTAACAAATCATGTATCACACAATTGCATATAGTACATGCTATAGGTATGCCTCACCCATGACAGTCTGCAATGTAATTTTTCCTTTTCAAAAATCCTTTTGATCTCTCTTGTAACAGAACAATGATCCTCCTAGATTTTCAGCATGATGTAGTCTAAGGTATATATATCAGCTACTCACCGTACATAGAAATAAGAAGAGGGGTAAGACAAGGATGCATTTTATCACCAAGCCTATTTAATATCTACACAGAGAATATCTTTAAAAATATAGAAGAAATACCAGGACTCAAGATCAATGGGAAAATAATAAACAACATTAGATATGCAGATGACACTGTTCTTTTAGCAGAAAGTGAACATGAACTACAAAGACTAATAGATCAAGTCAATAAATCAAGTAATGAATATGGACTGGATATAAACATTCAAAAAACAAAAACCATGATAATCAGCAAAAACACAGAAGAACAGGAGGTAAACATAAACATACAGGGAGAGAAACTACAACAAGTAAAACAGTATCAATATCTTGGACACATAGTCACAAATGATGGCAGATGTGAAACAGAAGTTAAAAGGAGAATAGGAATGGCTAAAAGTACCTTCAATGACATGAGGAAATTATTAATATATAAATAAATTACAAACAAGTTAAAAATGAGAATTATAAAATGCTACATCTATTCCATATTAATGTATGGCTCAGAAACATGGACACTAAATAAACAATTAGAAGACAAAATTGATGCCTTTGAGATGTGGGTATATAGAAGAATAGGGAGAACATCATGGAAAGAGAAGAAAACAAATAAAGAGGTGCTAAAAACACTTAATATGAAGAAAGAACTACTAAGAGAAATAAAGATCAGGCAAATAAAATACTTTGGACACATTAAAAGACATGACACCCTATTGAAGACCTTACTTGAGGGTAAAGTCAAAGGGAGGCGAGCAAGAGGTGGGCAGAGATACAAGTGGGAGAGTAACATTACACGATGGACAGGTTACAGTCTAGCAGAGTGCACCACCAGGACAAGAGACAGGAGATGTTGGAGATACGTTGCAGCCAACCTTCGTTACGGAGACGGCACTTGATGATGATGATGAGTCTAAGGAAATACGTTTGTCAAAATTTCTTTTGCGCCAATAGCCCGACACATCCAATTTCGTTTGTGCATACAATATAAGGCCTACTGGCTTATGGGAAATTAAGCTTTCCTACTGATTCATTTTACTATTCCGGTGATTTTGATTGGTCACTATAATTATACTTTTACGACCGGCAATGAAAATCAAGGGAATAAAATAAGTAATTTTAGAAGACTTGATTTTGCATTAGTCAATACGTCTTATATCGCGGAGGGTCATGCCTCACTTCGCATATGATTTAATCTAATGACATACCTACCACCATCAAGAAAAGAAGACGGGGTATTTGTAACATTAAACACGGTACGATCTACGAGTATACGATAAACTAATTGAGACATCTCGGAGAATGCATGTGTCAATGGAAGATGCAGGTTGAGCTGCAGAGATTTGTGAACGCTTCAGATATATGTCATGGGAATAACGTTAAAAAAGGCATGTTAAAAAGATGATGATGATGATCTGGAGTACTGATTTTGAATCTCATGTCACTAGAGTTTCCACTACCAATATTGCAGAGATCAATACCGACAAGACAGTTTCCACTACCAATATTGCAGAGATCAATACCGACAAGACTGAAGTATTGACAACAAAATACACATTTCAGGCCCACAAAGCGTTGCGAGAGAAAGCACGAATTCCCATTTTGTCTGTTTCCAGGATATCGTAAAGTGATTTACGATATTATCTAGTCAGCTAACCTTGGGTATTAAAACAGTATACACGTTTGTCTTATAAGTATGTGCCCACACGCACAAATGGTGTATCACATATTTTTTTAAACCATGTAAAAAATAATGATGGTGAGTAATTATGTTTATTATTGTTGGCTAGAATTTAAACTTTTATGCTACTGTAAGTTTTCCTGTTAAAAATTAAAGAGAGACTGTTTATAATCGGTGGTAAGACCGCTTTATAATAGATGTCGCCATGACGTGTACTAGAAGTTTTATTATACCTTCAGAAGATAAAATGCAGTCCCACTTATAGTTTAAACTCGAGACATTATACTTATCAGAGTTCTAGCCATGCAAGGCTTGATCATGTCTATGCAGGCGGTGAACAAGAATGTGATTCGGGACGCATCTGATGACAGAACCTCACAACATAACAAGTCTCATCAACGTGATATGTGCTCATCTGGCCTGAGCTCCAGCTTGATTTTCAATGATCTGATATCTGCTCTGATAACTCCATATTACATAAGACATGTAGGCTAATACAGTGGTTCTCACCCGTACCCCTTTTGGGACACATTTTTATCAGTGTACCCCCACTACCCCGTCCCTTCAATAGGCCATTGACTATCTGAACAATTCACCAAGGTTTTGTATCACTATAATTCTTGTTTTTATAGTTCAAAGGACACATTCCTGTGCCTCACCGCCTGGACGAGTATGTGGTGCCTTAGATGACCATTACCTATCTCCTATTGTCCTCATTATAACCCTATTTGTCTCCATGTAATATTTGTTTTATTGTGGTCATATGTTTGTCCCGATGAAGGCTTTATAGTCGAAACGTCGTCTGTCTCTGTATCTCGTTGTTAAGTTGTTTTATGTTTCATTTTGGTAACACACCTACCTATTTTTGTATTTCTTGACATTTTGCCCTGTGTTACCCCAGCCACCTACTTCCTGTTTAGGGTTGTTACCCTACACTGGTTGATTTATCCCTATGTGGTGCCTTAATTTCAACATTTTTCTCTATGCCACACGTCATGCCTCTGAGGCCCTAGGTGTAATGGAGAGGGGGACAAATGACTCACATCGAGGACCACTGGGCTAACCCATGATCTCCTCAGATTTAATGGCTAATTACGTTTTTATCATTGGACACTTATTTATCATTGGACACATTGGACACGTTTTTATCATTGACCAGCTAATGAGAAACCTATTAAGTCGGATCAAACAAGATTAATGACTCGATGCAGATTTTCACACGGCGTTTATTTAATATACAATCAATCTTGTATCAACACAGTCCTCAAGCAGTGTTCCCCAACGATTGATTTCGATAAACACATATTGCGTGGATGTCGTACAGACAGCTGTGTACGCCAAGAGCGGCCTGTCTTCAATTTAATAATAAAAACAATAGGCGACGATGACACTGGATGATTACAGCTTGCGCTTAATATTTAGTGATCTTCCTTGCGTAGTGGTTAATCCGTTCGCTGTGTGCTCACGAGGATTAGGCTTATCGTTTGAAACTACGGCAAGTAAGTGCTATGAGTAGTAATCTGGATAGGCAGCGTGCCCATCGTTGAGAGGGACGAAATACATATTTGAAACCAATGCCTTCCTCTATGACTTTTAATTTTTATAAATATAAAAAAAAACCACCTTCGTCACTGCATGTTTTTCTGTTAATGAGTGCAGGGAGGTTTATTTAATAGGCTGTGGAAAGTGAGGCCACTTTGTTATATCAGTCAGCGTAACGTGTACAGGTGGATTTTTATTGTACACCTGTTAGATAAAATTCATCACCCCCCCCCCAATGGTTTGAGTGTTAAAGTACAATCATAATGTCCCCGAAGATAATTCTATAGTGATATTCTAGAAAGTGTGTACATATGACTTGTGGCACACAGTTTCAGTTCTGACAAGAGGAGTGTTGATTCCTTAATTTTTTTTTTCAGACAGCACACTTCCTTTACGCCTCAATAATTTTTTAACTTTTTGTGATTCGATTCAATCACCCTAGTGTTGTTACCTCTACAAATGAAATAATAGTCTTCAGCAAAACAATACTTTGGGGTCTTTGTTACCTCTAATATTTTATTGTTTTGTGTTCTGATATAACCTAATTAGATCTTGTTGTCTGCTGGTTGAAAGGGCTCCCGCCTCTCCAAAAGAGAGGCAAACTCATTAACTAACTACCTACCTAACTACCTACCTATCTCCAGACTATGTCAATGTTGAAGCTTTTCAGAAACATTTATGTGTGCCAGATTATACAGTAGCATAACTCCGTTGACGCAAACTTGGCTTATATAATAATATTTAATGAGATATTTAGTTGAAGAAAGCTAACATACTTCTTTAGGCCACAGAGGGATGGGGAATTGGGCACATTCAAGGGTACCCAATCAATGTTTTGCGAGCCATTCTTGAAACAGCATCATCGTCATTTGCGCATTGCTACTTCTTTCTTCTACATATCTCTGTGAGAATACATTTTCAACGATGCTTCATTTGAGAAAATGAAATGTGTCGGTGGGTCAATCTATCTGTCTGTCTTTGTTTGCCCGTCTGTCCCAACAGTATGAGAATTGACTATTTTTGATTGATTTATTCCAGGACCAAGCTAGCCGTCAGCGAAAGTGGTCTCGCACAAGCGATTACAGCAGTTGTGCCAGCACAATCACCTCTTCGATCCAACCGGAGAGCAGACTTGCTTACGGTATATCCTTTGATCGAGGTAACAACAAACTGCAGATCAGGATCATACAGCTGGGCAACTTTCGGGTAACAGAACCAGACGGGGCTATGGCACCATATGTCAAAATCTGTATATACAAAATGCCAAAGCATTTTTTCACCTTCAAAACTAAGTAAGTGATAAATGACAATTTGTAAAACTGATCGCACGGCAAACATTTATGTTCTTGTGTTTTGTTCTCATTACTTTCAGCTGTTAATTGTTCATTAAAAATTCCAATGTTTCTTTTGTATGTTTAATGGTGATAAAGTGATCCCTGTACCTGTGAGCAGCCATCGACAACCTATCACATTTTCTGACAATATCATCGAACTTGTATAAGGTGTGCAATTTAAAAAAATTATAATTGTGTTAATGGATGAATATTTCGTCCCTAAAGGGAGGCATTCGAGTGTAACAGTTTCACATGATCGTCTACTAAGAGTGTATTATATACTTCTGATCCTACTACTTCCATCAATTCTTCCATCAGATCGGTTGACCCATCTGCTGTGATGGTACACCTAGCATTCCCAAGCACATATGGTACACCTAGCATTCCCCAGCACATATGAGTCTCATATAAAATAACAAAGGTGCAATGGCCACTAGCCTGCAACTCTTCGTCATCTATGGGAAAGATTTGACAGAAGCTAAAAGTAAGAAATTGAAACACGACGTGTATGATAAGGATGATTTTTTCACAGATGACAGGTTGTCATCCTATCTCTCAACTTTCCCTAGTCATCTTCTACGGAAAGATAATAGCCAAATTATTTCCACGATGCACTAGAAGTTCAAGCCCCTGTTATCACACAGGCGAATATTTTAATAATTAGTTCCTGCATTCTAAAATATATTTATATTGGTCCTTGTCATCTTCCTCTACTATCTCCCCTAGTAATTTCTTCACTTTCATAATAACAGCCTCGTCTATCATAGTGTTATCGCTGAAAAGATATATAGTTACGAATCAACCTTGACTTTAAGCTGACATGTGATTTAGCAAACTTATGACGTTGGCTGGATGTTTACTCCCGTTTTGATACGGTTCGAAAACAAGACTAGTTCCTATAGAGACATTTCTTCCTCGATTTGTAACCTCCAATACACGAAATTACACAATGGCAGCTTCAAATAAGTATCAATATCTCCAGCTTGTTCTGTTTGATGCTACAGAAAATGTTGCAGAAAATTGTTCAGAATACCATGGATCAATAATAGCACCAATGTTGCCATCCTGAGAGAAATTAATGTAAAAGAAAACTGGCTAACCAGCATGGTTCTTTCAAGAACACAATATTTTGACAATATTAAACGCCGTGACGGCGTGGAGAAAAATCACAATGGTGGTGATGATGTCAGGGAGACGAACTAGTGGCATACCAGGAAGAAGATGGACGCTAGACATCAGAGACCATGTGAACATGACAATAACAGAAGCAGGAAGACTGGCTTAAGATAGACAGAAGTTTCTAAAGTATGTGATGACTGATATATAATCCTCTTCAGGATATGCTACCTGATGATGATGTTCTGTCTGATTTTCGAGCATACTGTTTTCAGAAAATGATCATAAAAATAGTAAAACGAAGAAAATGTGTACACAAGTGTTCTGATTGAATATAAACGGAATACATATATGAAAACTACCAAATGTTTAGATATTTAGATATCTAAAAGTAAGTATTTAAATATTTTTGTTTAGATTACATATTGTAAAAGATCTTGAGAAAGGCGAATTTGAAAGTAACTACATTTGCTTTCTAGCCGGACATGTCGGTGTTCGACACAATGAAAGAGCAGATCAATTGACGTCATGAGCAATTATGGACCAGGGGGATGGGGCAATGGATAGAGCTGACGTTTTGAACTCCATAAGAGATATAGCACGCGAGAGTGAGACTAGTGTGGAAGATGATTCCTTTTCAATGTCCAGGATTAAAGATCAGAGTTTGAAATACGGTGTTGCTAAAAGTGAACATTTTGGAGGGCACAGAAGAATAATGGACAACCAGCAGAGGACCGGTACTGTCTGCAGAAATGTAATGGCGGATACACTTAGGAAGAGATTGGAGCAACTATAAATGTGTCCGGTTTGCAGTGATGATGTGCCGACGACTAACTATGCACTGTACTATATACTATACTTACTATTTCATACACGAATCTATATATATATATATATATACGGTGCAAAGGGAACGCATTGCTCTAGGCGGACCCAGGGTTAGCAGATAACCAACATCCCAAATGTACCTCCTCGTGGTGCACCCTGGTAACAGAAAACAGCGGCTCGAGCTGATTCTGGCCAAATCATGTGGGGATCGTGTCCGAGAATATGGAGGAAGCAGATGGAAAGAGATTTGACTGGAAAAGAGACGGACAATATCTCCGACACCATTTGCATCAACACATACAGCGACACTGTCGACATACAGTGACGCCTGTTAGTCCAGTCAGAACATTGGAGGGGCGGCCAATGTAAAAGGCACGTAAAGGCATGTTGAGAAACAAATATATGTCATAATGAGTACAATGACACAATGAAAGAGCAGAACAGCGCCAGAGGGCAGCGCGAACTGCAAATGGAAAGTGAAAAGTTTCTAGGAAAGGGGAACTACAAGCTCTGTTAGCTCGAGTCGAGCTTCTAGTTACCTGTGATCCTTATAAGCAGTGACCCAGATCCAATCGTGGGCGGTCGGAAAAGCAAGAAGACCTAAACCAACTCTATTGTCGAGCCTTCCTAAACCTGAAATATGCTCGCGAAGAGAAATGGTTCCGTACCCGATGGATTTATGCAAGAAAGAGACAACGAAGGCAGTCCTGGCCCAACTCTACTGTCAAGATTTCCTATACCGGAAATACACTTGCAGAGAGAAAGGGTTCAGTACCCGATGGGTTCAGGCAGAAAAGGGACAACGATTTTAGCCCTGGCCCAACTCTACTGTCAAGATTTCTATACCGGAAATACACTTGAAGAGAGAAAGGGTTCAGTACGAGGTGGGCTCAGGCAGAAAAGGGACAACGATTTTAGCCCTGACCCAACTCTACTGTCAAGCTTTCCTATACCGGAAATACACTTGCAGAGAGAAAGGGTTCAGTACCTGATGCGCTTTGGCGCTATTGGGACAAGGTCGCTCAGCTCGAGAACGCCTTGCTCTCAAACGCGTGATGTGAGACTCAAACTTGTACGAGGGGTTCACGATGTCTGTGAACGAAGCCTCGGGTGGGAGGGCGAACGAGCCAGGGTCAAACTCTTCTGGCGAGTTCTTCCTCATACGGAACCAGGCTCGCGGATGAGAAACGGTTCAGTACCCGATGGACACAGGCAGAGTTCGTCCAATTGCACGAGATGGACACATAGACGGTGGAGCATCTCGTGCCAGATAGACGCGCTCGACAGGCGTCTTGACGAAGAGGCACTGCACACCAGAGTGCCCGGCGACAGATAGAGGCTGTCACGGACTAAGGACCAAACCCGAAACAAAGGAATAACGAAAACGGATGTGCTGGACCTCGGAAGTCCTGACCACAAGTGGCCAACCGGGGTGCAAATAATCACAGTTCGACTGTGGAACTTGCAGCACAACGTACTTCACGCTCCCCGGCGGAAATCACACGAAATATTCGTTGTGGTTATATGAGAGCGAACGCAGAAGAAGAAGAAGAAGAATATATATATATATATATATATATATATATATATATATATATATATATATATATATATATATATATATATATATATACTACTTCATTAGCGATACTATATGTACAACTTCACACACGATACTATATCTACAACTTCACACACGATACTATATCTACAACTTCACACACGATACTATATCTACATCTTCACACACGATACTATATCTACAACTTCACACACGATACTATATCTACAACTTCACACACGATACTATATCTACAACTTCACACACGATACTATATCTACAACTTCACACACGATACTATATCTACAACTTCACACACGATACTATATCTACAACTTCACACACGATACTATATCTACAACTTCACACACGATACTATATCTACAACTTCACACACGATATTATATCTACAACTTCACACACGATACTATATATACTACTTCATATGCGATAATGTATAATATACCTTCCCTCCCATACACCCGAAACTATCCGATTTCAAGAACACATAAAGAACTATCTAGGAATCACATGGAGACGGAATCACAAACTAAGATCCAGAGAAGGACAGACAATCCTGTGTTCAATGAGACATTCAGTATCGATGTAGGGGGCCCTGGTGTCGGCTCCTACGTTGTCAGGTTTCTAGTCTGTGATTTTGACAAGTACTCAAGACACGTAATTGTCGGTAAGTATGATTTCGTATTGTGAGATTCATGGTTTAAATATTGAAATCTTGCAATGTCCTGTAGCACTACTTACTGTATTGTTTCAATGTTGAAATATTGTAATGGCCTGTAGTACTACTTAATTTATTGTGTCAATGTTGAAATATTGTAATGTCCTCTAGATATATTCACATAATTTGTCTGTTCATAAGCTACGTTAACATTTTTTTGTTAAATTCCCCCCCCCTTTCCCTCTCTCTCTCTCTTCTTGTCAACAATGGCCAAGAATTCAGAGACTTGCTCTTGCTTAATTATGTCATAAAGTTACATACTGGCTTCATATATATATATATATATATATATATATATATATATATATATATATATATATATATATATATATATATATATATATATATATATATGTGTGTGTGTATGTGTGTGTGCTGAGAGCAATAACCGAAAACATTCAGTGTCGAGCATGGACATAGTGTCAATAGGTACCTCAATGTATCGATCTGACATAGTGTCAATAGGTACCTCAATGTATCGATCTGACATAGTGTCAATAGGTACCTCAATGTATCGATCTGACATAGTGTCAATAGGTACCTCAATGTATCGATCTGACATAATGTACTAAAGGCCCTCGTCTGCTAAGAATATTTTCAAAAGCATAAATCATTGCTTCTCTCAAGACTGCGTGATATTAGTGTAAAGATCGGAACACCCTGTAAAGAGGGAAAAAAAACAGATTTACGAAACGACTGATAATGCATCATTGAAATAGAACTGTCGGACGCTACACTCTGGCGGGTTTATTGAGACGGAGATCTGAGCACCTATGAACGTGTCCGGTGTGCGGATATCTGAGCACCTATGAACGTGTCCGGTGTGCGGATATCTGAGCACCTATGAACGTGTCCGGTGTGCGGATATCTGAGCAACTATGAACGTGTCCGGTGTGCGGATATCTGAGCACCTATGAACGTGTCCGATGAGCGGATATCTGAGCACCTATGAACGTGTCCGGTGTGCGGATATCTGAGCAACTATGAACGTGTCCGGTGTGCGGATATCTGAGCAACTATGAACGTGTCCGGTGTGCGGATATCTGAGCAACTATGAACGTGTCCGGTGTGCACTGATGATAACCAGCAGTAATATCTTACCATTTATGCTATAGATATAATATGTACAAACTAGATATGTATATCTGTATCCGGGACAGCCATCATTAAATTAAAGCGACCGACTTGTATCTGTGACGGCCGCATTTCAGTAGATCTAATTGTATCCGGGAGAGCTACCCTTTAATCGACTGTAAACTGGACGGCCACCCTTCATTCAACCTACTTGTACCAGTATGGACACTCTATTCTTCTTCTTCTGCGTTCGCTCTCATATAACCACAACGAATATATCGTGTGATTTCCGCCGGCTAGCGTGAAGTACGTTGAGCTGTAAGTTCCACAGTAAAAGTGTTATTTTCGCCTCGGTTGGCCACTGCGTGGTCTGGACGTCCGAGGTCCAGCACATCCGTTTTTTTAGTCATGCCTTTAATTCTGGTAGTAGGCTTCCCTAGTCCGTGACAGCATGCCTATCTGTCGCCGGGCACGCTGGTGTGTAGTGACTCTTCGCCGAGACAATTGAATACTCTGAATGGCGTACCTTTAGGCGGTACGACCACTTTTCAGTCGAGCTACGTATATCCTGGATAGCCACCCGTCAGTCGATCTACATGTACCCTGGACTTCCACGCTTCAGCTGATCTACGTGTACAAATTAGATTCGCACAGTTGGAGAAGGCAAGCAAAGGAAGAAATAACATTGACCCTCCTGAAAGAAAGCTGAGGTCCTCATATCTGCGAGGTAGGGTGTACTGTTAATCCTCTATGCTACGCGTTCAAAACCTCGTGCTCTGGAGCACATTAATGCTCTTGTAATGGCACGTGATGCTAGTGACATGCGATTAAAAAAAATCTCGCGAATAATTAAGAATCAAGAGTTCCTGTACAATCCAAACTTTGTTGTAGACGTGTAAACAATTAGTGTTACTCTACAATTATGTGGGGAATATGTGGTGAGGGTGGTGTGAAATTGTTTATGGTACAATTAGAAATGTTATAGCCCTCATATGATATAACTTTTAACCATATGTAGCCCAAAATATATATCTATTTTCTATTATATGTTATGGTGCTTGTACACTCAATATTACACAGGGTGGAGCTCGCCGTCTGAAAAGGTTGAGAACCCCTGCTATATAAACACTAAGATCTCAGTAAGATAAAAGATCATGATCTCAACATAGGCACCTTATAGTTGGAGCAGACAGTAGATATTCTCTGAGAAGTAGGCTATCTGAACATACTGTCAATGATCTTGGTAAAGCTACTTTATTTTGTTAAAAGATAAACTACAGCTTCGCTAGAAATATTTGGAATATTCCTAACTGTAAACCCCAGATAAACAATGGGCCTATTTTTATTGGTGAAATAACAAGCATACAGAAAACTCAAATAAGCATCAATAAACCTGTGTGACAATTTTTTAAGTGACTATTATAGATACCGGGAAAGAAGTAAAACCGACAGGGGCACCGGAACAGCGCTTCAAAAACCGGAAAAATCCCCGTGAAACTACTGTATATGGTAGTCCTACTTATGTCAATCTTCACTCATATACGCAGTCCGCCGAAGACGGATGTGTCGGGTTATTGGCGCAAATAAAACGGTGACACAACATATTACCATTTTCTGGATTACATCATGGAAATCTAGTTGGACCATTGTCCTGCTATAAGAGAGATCCAGTGAGAGTTTGAGATTGAACACTGAAGAAGAAGTATGTAGGCAGTTACAATCGTAGCAGTATTATTGCCCATCAGTTTCTATATTTCTTTCATATAATTTCTAAATCAAGGTGGTCGGTTCTAAAGCAAGGGGTAGTGTACCGGGTTCAAACCCCGAGACAGCAAATTGTGCATCGGGACCGTTCAGCAAACAATAGCAAACTACTGAACGTAAATATTGTCAAGAAAATCACTACATTCACAACATTAAGGGTTCTTGACTACATACTGAGTAATATATTCTATCCATTATTCTTGTGTAAACCTTGTATGTTTGAGTAACATACTTATGTAATAATTTATCTGTGTGACAGGTGAAGTTATCTGCGATCTCTCTAAAGTGATACTCCCTAATGCTGAGGAAGTTCTATTTAATGACCCTCTCATGGAACCAAGGGAGGTGAGAATTTAATACAAGTTCTCATTGTTAACATCAGCGTACTATGCGATTTGATATACAATATAGGTCCCTCTGCTGCCTATATATGAGGCCTGAAATGAGAGCAAAGAATAACAACTATTTACCTTCCATGCATGTTGTAAGAGGCGACCATAGAGGTTATGGGATGGAGTTGACTGTCCTGTTACATAGAAACCAACGTTTTCAAAAATGCTGAAGTCGGATGTGTGTGGCCAAAAGTCACATATATCGTATCTAAGCTGTAAACCATAACACAATGCAGTTAGTTTTTCAGACTACATCCTGCTAATCTTCAGAAATTTGAGAATGAAAGCAGAAGAAAAGGAAGATATACGTTATAATGAATATAATATATTTTGTCACATATTCCGATGCCAATAAACAATGTTCATAGAACTTCTTCTTATGGTACATGACATGTGCCGTTGGTTGCCGGCGTCTTCTCTGTCTTCTGTTTTGTATGCTGTCAATCATTTCCGATACCGATGTTCTCCCATGCCACAATACCAGGTTAGAACTAACAAAAGAAAATGCAGTTAATTTTTTATATAATTAACTACCGTATATTTATATAAATTAAATAAATTAACTATATAAATTGTGAGAAAGAGAGTTCTGCAGTGCTATATAACCCATATACTAACATATGGGTGCAAGTCTTGGACAAAAAACAAACTGGAAAGTGGGAGATTGGAGGCAACAGAGATGTGGTTCTACAGAAGAATGCTGAGAATACTATGGACTGCCAGAAAAACTAATGTAGAGGTGTTAAAAGAGTTAAATGCGAAACGGACCTTAATCAACAATATAAGAAAAAGGCAATCTTCTTTTCTTTGGCCATTTCATGAGACAGGCAGGTTTAGAGAACATAATCACAACAGGCAAGATTGAAGGCACCAGAGACAGAGGGCGACAACGTGAGAAAATATTTGTCAGTTTGGCAACCTTGCACGGCAATGAAACAACAACGACTTTGATACATAATTCATAATACTGTGGACAGAGAGCTGTGGAGAACCATGACCGCCTTAGCCACCCGGCATGGCACCTGATGATGATGATATAAATTTACTATAATTATAACTATATTTGTAATTAATTTTAGCCATAATTATAGTTAATTCATAGTTATAGAAATTATATAATTTATATAATTATGAATTGTGCACGGGGTAAGAGCACATTAGTGTAAGATCACACAAAACACAGGAAGGAAATATCAGTGTACATACGCCGCGCCCTCTGTTGAGTGACACTTATCATATGTGGGTGTGCCCGAAGTGTCGTGAGGTCGGTTCAATCATCACTAATAACATCAACTAAACAAATAATCCTCAATTGTCTAATGGCCACTTACAACGTCTACATATGGACATTTCTGTCTTGTTGGATGAAAGCGATGCATTGGAAAACACTGGGTTACGCCAGTTGTTTTACGTTCATGAGATAGTGGGTTTAAAACATTGCCACTTCTTATGTATTTTTTTCTAGAGGTTACTTGGGATTACTGAAGGGGATAGAAAGTTACTTTCTCTTGATCGATACTCTCGGTAAGCAGCTTGATTTTCTGCTGAAATTGTCATAGCACAAAGCGGAGTAAAATAAAACCAATCCACTTTAAACGTTCAGATAGGGTCAACTTTTTCTCTGCGAAGTAGTGGCTAAGTCGTTTGCTTCGTGCTAAAGAAGCTGTGGATTCAAATCCTGTTCGCCTTATTTACTACGTGGATGTTTTCACAGATTCTTGATGACCATCATTGTAGGCTACGGAATTACGTGTTATGAGTAGTACTCTCGGCAGGCGGATTACCGTCTATTTCAGGAGGATGGAGTACATATGAGGTAATCCCGCGTGTTGCCGGGGCCCGAAAGGGGAGCAAAGAATACCAACACTGTTTACCTTCCACGCATGTCGTAAAAGGTGACTAAGGAGGTTATGGGATGGAGTTGGCTGTCCTCCATGCTGAAGTCGGATGTGTCAGGTCGAAAGGCGCAGATATCGCAGCAATGCTGTAAACCATGGCACAACGCATTCCGTTCTCCGGAATACATCCTGCTAATCTGCAGGAGTTTGAGAACGAACGCAGAAGAAGAAGAATATAAGGGAATCCCGGTGCAATGAAGTCAATCTCTACGCCTACTCAAAATTCTTCAAGGCTTATATTTATTATATATATCTTTACGATTGTTTCCATCTTTCAAATGGTTACCTCTCTTTGGTCCTCATATACTGTTCATAGATAGTAAAACCACAAATTATAGCATACATTAGAATCAGACAATCAAGATTTTTAGGACATGTGATGACGAAAGTAAAGTTGAACATTTAGTAACTACTGGAAAGATCGCGGGAAGAAGAGACAGAGAAAGACAAAGAGAGAAATGTAAGGGTGGTTTGTCACTGTGACGCAAAAGGAAGTCACTAGTTGAACTTATTAACAACACAAGAGAGAGTTGTGGAGAGGCATAATCGCATACGTCACTCGGCATGGGACTTGATTGAATGGTCCTCATGCACCGTTCATAGACCACTCCGTTACCTCCTTCAATTTTAACACATTTTTACTTTGTGTCCCTCTCTCCCCCTCTCACCATTCACGTAAACGTCATGGGTCATATGGACCACATTAAAAAACTACATCACTAGATAACAATATTTCCCCGAAGACGATGTTTCGGGCCATTGGTGCAAATAAAAATGCGACACAACGCATCTCCATCATCTGGACTATATTCTGCTGGAAATCTAGTAGGATCATTGTCCCGAGACAAGAGAGAACCAGCGGAAGTTTGAGAATGAACACTGAAGAAGAAAAAGAAGATAACAATATATTCTCAGAAATATGCCTATTTTCATTATCCATTGTATCTCCAGCAAGCATGAAGAATTTAGGAGGACAAGAAGAATGTATGTAACATAAATGACTTAGAATGTATGTAACATAGATGACTTAGAATGTATGTAACATAGATGACTTAGAATGTATGTAACATAGATGACTTAGAATGTATGTAACATAGATGACTTAGAATGTATGTAATATATATGACTTAGAATGTATGTAATATAGATGACTTAGAATGTATGTAACATAGATGACTTAGAATGTATGTAACATAGATGACTTAGAATGTATGTAACATAGATGACTTAGAATGTATGTAACATAGATGACTTAGAATGTATGTAATATAGATGACTTAGAATGTATGTAACATAGATGACTTAGAATGTATGTAACATAGATGACTTAGAATGTATGTAACATAGATGACTTAGAATGTATGTAACATAGATGACTTAGAATGTATGTAACATAAATGACTTAGAATGTATGTAACATAGATGACTTAGAATGTATGTAACATAGATGACTTAGAATGTATGTAACATAGATGACTTAGAATTTATGTAATATAGATGACTTAGAATGTATGTAACATAAATGACTTAGAATGTATGTAACATAGATGACTTAGAATGTATGTAATATAGATGACTTAGAATGTATGTAACATAGATGACTTAGAATGTATGTAACATAGATGACTTGTTTGTTTGAGAACCCAAGGAATTGCGAGCGATTAGATCTTACTTCCTATATGCAGTGTGGTGGTTTATCTGAGCTTTCTTTCATACAAACGAGACTTCATCTTTTTGCTTAGTGTAATGTCTATTGAAGGTGCGTTTACTCAGAGAGGGTTTATAATTGTATACATGCCACGCTACAAAGCTTCCATAAGAGAGCTCAATATAACGGCATGTCATCTGCTAAGGTTTTCTGTTGCATTGGTGGTTTGTCTAGTGGGCCATTAGTGAGACTCACAGACGCAACCGCATGTGTGCATACATAACTTAGAATGAACAATAATGTTGCAATATAATTGATCTTTTCAATGCCCAGGAGGACCTCGGAGAGCTTCATGTTGCTCTGATGTACCTACCAACAGCTGAAAAACTAAGTGTGACAATACTCAATGCTAGAGGTCTCAAGACTCTGGATAAATCTACCCGTAGCACAGGCAAGTCTTGTGTTTCTACTTCTACAAGTTCTCATGTATATGTAGTCCCAACGAAGAAGCCGTCCAGCTATGTGGCGGAGAGGTTTAGAAACGAGTTTCGACTGGCCAAGATACCAGGTTCAAACCCTCCACAGGCAACCGAGGACCCGGATATTGCAAAAAGCAATGGCAAAATACTGAGCGCATATATATTTCCTAGAAAATTATTACAGCCAAAAAATTATGGCTTGATCACAACGTCCTGAATAGGATAACCTGTCAACTTTAAGAGGAATCAGCTAACATGAGATTAATTGACATGCTGTCTACTTTAAGAGGAATCAGCTAACATGAGATTAATTGATATGCTGTCTACTTTAAGAGAAATCAGCTAACATGAGATTAATTGATATGCTGTCTACTTTAAAGGAATCAGCTAACATGAGATTAATTGATATGCTGTCTACTTTAAGAGGAATCAGCTAACATGAGATTAATTGATATGCTGTCTACTTTAAAGGAATCAGCTAACATGAGATTAATTGATATGCTGTCTACTTTAAAGGAATCAGCTAACATGAGATTAATTGATATGCTGTCTACTTTAAGAGAAAGCAGCTAACATGAGATTAATTGATATGCTGTCTACTTTAAGAGAAAGCAGCTAACATGAGATTAATTGATATGCTGTCTACTTTAAAGGAATCAGCTAACATGAGATTAATTGATATGCTGTCTACTTTAAAGGAATCAGCTAACATGAGATTAATTGACATGCTGTCTACTTTAAGAGGAATCAGCTATGAGATTGGTTTATTTTTTAAAAAAAACGAATGTTATTTTGTATGCTAGATCTATCATGATTGCTCGTCATTTTTAATTAGTCATTTGTGTTACAGTTCTGCAACATTCCATTCACTAACGTTTTAAATTTTACAGACGAACTTTAAGTATATAGATTATGTCTTTATGCTCAGACGTTGCACTTAGAATGTGTTGTGCCCAGTTTCCACAGATTTCTTGTTGCCAGAAATAAGCACTACTGTTGACTTACAAAATAATGTTTCTCAACCGACAAAGAACTAGAACTATCAACCATCGTGTAGCGGTGGATAAACTAAAGTAGACGTGTCTATAGTGTAATGATGATGCTATTTATGTTATACCACCACTAGTTCTAGCGTGGGTCATATGGCATCCTAGGGGGAGAAGCTTTTGCAGAAGGGCTAAGGTGACCAATTATGAAACTAGAGATGGACATAGATATATCCACAGGGTGCCACAGGAAGACTTGAATGATAAACAACTTGAATTACACCGATACTGCTTAAGTGATCTTGTTTTTAAGTCAGCTATCTCTTTTTAGGAACCAGGGGCCACGAAATAATATTTGTCATTAAAAGGGGCTATGATATAAAATTTATCATTAAGGGAGGCCACGGAAGAAAATTTGTCATATAAAGGGACCATTGGCCAAACTGAGAACCACTGATCTAAATTATTATTGATGACTATAATTATTGTGGTAATTTATGATGACATACCAGCGACTATTTACATCATCAATAGTACGGTAATTGCTGTTGCCCTGCCAACCATTCTACCCATAATTATTGATAACTTGACGTCATCATCTTGATGATGCTAACATCAGGATCACCACTGATGATACAACTACATTTAACATTGTCGTTTCGGACATTACTTTCATTGTAATTATTATTTGATGTTAGCACCACTAGAGTGTTCCTCATTCTAAAGACTATCAAATAATTAATTATTGCTAGCAGTGTGATTATACTCACCATCACCACCACCACTGCAATAATTATTATCAACAAAACCACCATCATTATTATCACCACAATCATCATCATCATCATCACCACTAGCATCATCACTTTCACCATCATCATTATCATCTTCCTGAACACCACCACCATTTTCATCATTAGCATTACCACGCGCTGCCATTAACACCCTACCATTATTACCACCACTTTCATAACTACAACCATCAACATAAACATCATTATCACAATTCACATCTTTGCTATATTTTCAACAGAAGTCTACACTAAAATCACGCTGATGTACGACGGAAGACCATTGCGAAAAACAAAAACCACGACCAAAGCAAATGATCTCAGTCCAGTGTTCAATGAAACATTTGTATTCGATATACCCATTTACCAGTTGGATAGAGTATATTTCATCTTAGCTGTCATCGAAGTTGACAAGGTAACTCGGTTCCCAGATTGATTGTCATCTCTGCATGGATTCTGTATGTTATTGATTTATTCTGTTTTCGTTCACTTTCAATATCGCATGTGTAGCATCCTGATTACTGTGGTGCGTCTCTTGGTTGATTGTCTCCGTCTGCAGTGTCTGTGCTCGTTAGATCAGACATTGATCTTACTCAATTATAGGAAGGCCTGGCTAGTCCTAGTTTTCAGGGTGAACAGAGGTTGACTGAACTAAGCCCCCATCTTCGCAGTAAGGATTTGGCCTCCACGTGGTCTTTTATTGATATATTCAAATTACATAACACATTTAGTTTATTTGTTTATATCACACACAATTAGAAGCGATAACGCTCTTGTTTCCTATGTGCAATGGGGTTTTCTCTAGATTTTCAACATATAAAATTTGAAATATCATCTGCAGCCCATGCTTCGAGAAGAAGAATATCTACTAAGAGGGTATCTATGTTATATGTTATAATCTAACTACCCATCTATGTGTATATGTTATAATCTAACTGCCCATCTATGTGTATATGTTATAATCTAACTACCCATCTATGTGTATATGTTATAATCTAACTACCCATCTATGTGTATATGTTATAATCTAACTACCCACCTATGTGTATATGTTATAATCTAACTACCCATCTATGTGTATATATTATAATCTAACTACCCATATATGTGTATATGTATAATCTATGTACCTATCTATGTGTATGTATACTAATCTATCTAACTATCTATGTTCCTTCAACGCTGAATATAGTGCATATATCAGACATGAATGATCTCCAGTTTGAGCGATGTGATACGACTATGTGTAGTTATTGCATGGTGATGAGATTCTTAGTCACACCCTCATTTGATGTTTGAGATTTTTATCGTGGCTGTGATAAGACTGTTTAGTGCATGATGTGACAATATATTTTCATTCATTCTACGTACACGTTTTTCCCCTTTATTATCGTAGAAAAATAATGCTATTCGGTGTATCTCTTATTTGCTTGTAGTGATTTGAATTCTTCCCAGTCAATATTTAAGAGTTTTCTGCGACATTTATTTTCAAATGAATTTAGTTTCTTCTATAGAGTGTTTGTATTACTTTCCAGCTCTCACAACCATATGTTAATACAGATATTACATTGGAATTAAGCATTCGCAGACAACAATATGTTAATACAAATATTACATATACTAGTATATAGAATGTATGCACGATAATTGTGTATACAACCATACAAATACATGAAAGGTTTCAAATATATGGTAAAATAGAAAAGTGATAAATATTAAATATTAATGTATCTCTAATGTAACAGAGGGGCTACTAAAGTTGTAAATATAGAGAAAAGAACTGGAAATTTAAAAAAAACAAAGAATTTTAAAATATTAGAAACAATAAGATGTTTAACATGTAATAAAACGGTATGGCTGGTATAAAAGAAATTAGAAAACCAATTGGAGTTCTCTTATAATATATACTTATTTAGCTATTTTTATGAACATTGCCTTCATGGCGTTATAACCAATTTAACAACTTTCACCAGTATATCTATTTTTTTTTTAAAAACCACTTATAGTATGCAAAAAAGAACTTCCAGGAATATTTGTGTTAACAGTCAACCCTTGCTGTGATGTTGGGAAACTTGTAGCTTATCCTTGGGTCTATAGATCAGTAATTTATGTAATCTATTTCACCAGAACATCACATTCGTCGTCAGGTCGTGTAATAGTATTTTTTCCGGATCAGGAGGTAGTGTTGTGAACATTAACACCATGGGCAGACTGTCCATAAATGATGTCAACAATTTCTTGCCAATTTTGACCTCCCCCTGGACAACTGTCATGAATTCTGGAACACCAACCCGCTTAATTATGTCAACCTGCCCTAAAAAAGTGTAACGCAAACAACGCATGTTAATTTTCACATTAGACAAATGTTTCACATTCACATGAATTGGTGTATAAAGATACTTTTGCCAACAACTGTGAAACCCTGTCACGCTCTCTCCTCTCATAATTCTTGGTGTAATTTATGCACAGCCCCTGATTGTTCAGTGTCTAGATTAGAGTCCCTCGAATTTATACAGTGCTATGGACTCGTTGATTATAATCCTTCAAAAGTGATGCCATTTGACGTTTTCTGCGATTTTCATTGGCTGTTGTCATAAAGTATACACACAGTGACAAATCAAAATCACGGAAAAGGTCAAATGGATTAACTTATTCAGGATAAAAACCAATGAATCACATGATTATATATGTTTTTCATATATCCATTTATAATTATCAGAATATGGATATATGTTTATTGTTTACTAGTTTATTAGGGACTGTGTTTGTACAGCTACTAGTGCACTGCGTTTATAACACGTTGATCCCCGATCGTATCCAGGTAATGCGGTGTCAACCAATGAAGTCTCTTGGTTTCACATGCCACAGGAGATTTCTCACCAACCTACCCTGTCTTTCGAAATTTCTTGGGTTTTTTTTCATGTGATGCCTTTATCAATAAGAAAGTTTTCTGTTCTCAAAGTTATTCTAGTCCACTTCACTGTGAATTCCATGCCAATGCCTGTCTTGCAATCAATCAATTAATCAAATCGATCGATCAATCACTAAATCGTTAGTGTCATTATACCCCAAGTATGTTTAAACATCATCTTTATCATTTTTACCTACTTATGCTAGAAATATATTAATAAATATTAATTGATTTGTTTTTATAATCCAGGATACAGACGATGGCCGCCATTTGCTTGGACGTTTGTATGTTGGTGTCAACTTTGATGCTAGCTCAAAGGCGCAGTGGTTAGAAATGGTTCAAAGTGCCAGAAAACAAGTTGCCTGTTGGCACAAGTTGCAGAATTGATATCAATGTTCCTGATCTGTTTTGTTGCTGTTAATACAATATACTTTCGGATGAAATAAAACGTAACACGGTTTTTATATTATGGAAATCACTTTACTATGTAGTATCACTAGAATCTGATAACAGTTTTTGCAAGTATTCTGTTATCAATTAATATACATCTAGTCAGATATTGGTTATGTAGGTTACCCAGAACTTGATTTACAGGGATTCTTCTGCAGCTTGACCAAAAGTATTTTTTTAAATGGTGCCATACAATGAATGCGCGCCTTTTAGTGGACATTTTGAATTATGTTACGAGGGCGTTCTGTTTTTAACTCTGTGTCATTTTTTTAACTGGAAGATCACAGTCACATCTTTGTTTACTTTGTGTGACCAAGATAAGTAAATTAATAATATTCGCCATAGCAACTATGGCTGGGATGCGGACACTTTCGTATAACTAGACCTAGCGCAGTTGTAGTAAGATCAGTGCTTTAGCTTTGATTGTAACTAGTCTAATCTAATATTCATACTTAATTTATACTGTTTTTGTCATCAGTTGTTGATTGTCATATTTTAGCAGTTAGTATTTACCATATGGTTGCTTCTCCTCATAACTTGGTAGTAGGTAGGTAGGTAGGTAGGCAGATAGTTATGTAGGTAGGTAGTTATGCAGGTAGGTAGTTATGTAGGTAGGTAGGTAGTTATGTAGGTAGGTAGTTATGTAGGTAGGTAGGTAGGTAGTTATGTAGGTAGGTAGTTATGTAGGTAGGTAGGTAGTTATGTAGGTAGGTAGTTATGTAGGTAGGTAGGTAGGTAGGTAGTTATGTAGATAGGTAGGTAGCTATGTAGGTAGGTAGGTAGTTAATGAGTTTGCCTATCTTTTGGAGAGGCGCGGCCATATCAACCAGACGACATCAAACTCCATGTAGGTTATATCAGGACACACTACCATAAAATATTAGAGGTAACAAAGAGCCCAAGTTTTTTTATTTATGCCTCTAATATCCTCATAACTGAATCAAGGCAAACAATTTAACTGTTTACATATCCCTTACGTATCCTAAACTAAAGTTTCAAGATGTTTTAGCTTGAACCAACTTGGTTGTGGTTCTATGTGATAGGAGACGACTGTCAATGTTGTACTATCAATACAATTCCAAATTTTGCTAGTTATCAACCATATGGAGTATCACAGTAAGTTTCACAGGGAGGTGGGTTATTTTCTTTTGTTCTTAATTATTCAGACTACTCTATTACCGGCATCAGCGCTGCCACAACTGAGTTTTTTTTTCACTAGATCTCTGGCTTTTTTGGATGTCGTCTGGGGTTATTTTAGCCAAATTTGCCTAAACTTGTGTTTTTAAAAGGACATCCTAGAAATTTAGCTACAAGTCTGATAAACCCTTCCCACCCTTAAGAATTTTGAAAAAAGCAAAGTCCATATAATATCATAAAATCGATGGAATTGCGCAGGAAAATATGCGAATTACCTACTTTTAGGATTACTTGCTTTCCTTATTAGAGCCCTGGCGTGTTATCTCTATCTCTAAGGGCTCTGGTCTTATTTTGTATTGAATTATATTAAATTATATTATATATATATATGTATGCATGACATGAGTGAAATGAAAGCTACACTGAACGTATGTAAGGCAGATGTTTCAGATTATGTACAGTTCTATCAGGGATCCTTCGTATTCTAATATTTCTTGAGCAAAGTTTGCTCATCTGTCAGTGTTTCTGAATAGAGAGCAAAGTTTGCCCAACTGTCATTAGTTGTGAGTGTTTCTGAATAGAGAGCAAAGTTTGCATATTATAGCTAGCTCTCACATCCTAGTATAGCTTGCTCCCACATCATATTATAGCTAGCTCTCACATCCTAGTTTAGCTTGCTCCCACACCATATTATAGCTAGCTCTCACATCCTAGTATAGCTTGCTCCCACACCATATTATAGCTAGCTCTCACATTCTAGTTTAGCTTGCTCCCACATCATATTATAGCTAGCTTTTACATCCTAGTATAGCTTGCCCCCCACATCATATTATAGCTAGCTCTCACATCAAAGGATATCTAGATCTGATCCTAAGATAGCCAACTCCTATCTCTTAGGAAATCAAATTAAAATAAAAACAACAACAGGTAACTTATATAATTACATATAATTGTAATTATGAAACAACTTATTCAGTGGTCACAAAGCACGTGATATAGTTAAGGAAGCCCATTGCCAAAAGTACACAGGGAAACCTTTACAGCCGCCTAGGGCAGAAGCAACAAAACATACCAAAACGAAAGGAAGTTACAAAAAAAAACTTGTACAGGAGGCCAACATTACTAGGATGGGCACTACCGCCGCCTGATAAAAGATAATTTTTCTGAACAGAACACATTAGTTTTCTTCAATGTAAAATATACAGATGTTTTTTCTTCCAGATGTGTAATATGTGATAACTTATTTGTACAGCTAATTAGTTTTTTCCTGATAAATATTGTGATTGTTTTTATGCAGATATAAAGGTGATGACTTCTCTGCATATAAATTATGTGATACTTTTTTATACTAATATGTGATGATATGTTTGCAATACAAAATACATGATGGTTTTTTTTTTTCAAAGAAAACATTTGGTGGTGTTTTTACAAATAGCATATGCAATGGTTTTTCCCAATACAAAATATGTGATGGTTTTTGTTTTTTCAATATAAAACGTTTGGTGGGGTTTTTCCATGTCGCATATGCGCTAGTTCTTTTAAAGAATGTTTCTAATACCTTTTCTTGAAACAAAACATGCAAATATTTTTCCCTTTTCAAATTTTTTACAATTTTTATCAATACAAAACATACAAGAAGTTTCTCTAGTCTAAATTTTGTGTACATTTTTACTAATACAAAATATGCACTGATTTTCCTTGACACAAAAGCTACTTTACGGGATAATGTGTTCATGCATTTAGTGAAATGAACCACAAATTATTTAACCAAACGAACATTCGCTAAAGGCGCATACAACGCTTTATCATCGATCTGTGCGCAAAGCACTGAGAAGCCCCCTTTTCCCTGCCCTGGAAGACCCTTAGGGGAGGGGAGATCTCAGTGCGTTGCGCGCATATCGAATGATTGGTAGCAGACGCAGCGAGTATTTTAATCTCCGCGTCCGTCACGGAAGCTGTATGAAATCAAGCATAATATTAAGGCTTTAAAATGCTGGAATGTGGGTGGACACATTATCCCATAATGAACCATACAAAATTAATGATAGCTTTTTTTGAGATACAAAACAAGTGACAATTTTTCCATTTAAAAAGTGTGCAAGAATTTTGTATGAAATAAAAATGGAATGTTAGGTCACATAAAACTCTAGAATTATTGTTTCATATCGTCTTTCTCCTTCGTGGTTCTTCAGTCAGTCATCAGATTATCAGTAGCTTCAATGAGCTATGTGTTTCATTTCTTCGCCGTTCTTCAGTAATCAGACTACAGCACCAGTAACTTTAATGAACTGTGTCATTCACCTGACCATTCGTGAGTCATCAGAACACAGCTCCGGTAGCCTCTATGAACTGTGTGACTCACTTGCCCGTTCTTCAGTCTTCAGATTACAGCTTCAGCAGCTCCAACAGCTTCAATGAACTGTGTAATTCACTTGATCATTCTTTAGTAATCAGAATACAGCACCATTAGCTTTAATGAACTATGTACATGCATTTTGCATTATGTTGATTTGATGTCCTACTCATTGTTTCATCGCCTATTCTTATCACCGTTTGACTTCTCAACGTTTCTAATGAAGATTCTTCTGAAGTTTTTTTATCGGCTCCACTGGGACAATATCGTCCACTTTAATAAACTCTTTATCTATTCTCATGATGCTGCTTTTCTATTAAAGTAGAAGTGTACGCAGCGCTTCAAAGACTGCGATCTGAGAACCTGAATCATGGGAAGACTATCTAGCCTGACCACTTATCATCATCAAGTGAGTTATTCTTTCCAGAACAAAGTCTTTCCTATGGATCTCTTAAATTCTCCGCGGTCTTGAGCAAATTGTCCTGCATCTTTCAGTGACATGCGCAGGTATTCTTGAATGTATTTTGTCCAACGGCGTCTTGGTCAGCGTTTGCCCCTGTCGCCTTCTATCATCCCCTCCAGTAACACTCTCTCCATGCCTTCGTGTCTCTTAATATGACCGAAAAAAACTAGCTTTTTCTTTAATATGGTGTTCAGAAGCCAGCATAGCTGGACGTTTATTGTTCGTAACACCTCCTGGTTTGTTTTCTTCGCTGTCCATGGTATTCTCAGAATTCTTCTATAACACTTTAATTCACTTGACCACTTATCTGGATATAACAGGAAGAAACTGAATCTGTAGTTAAAGTTAATGAAACGAAGGGTTATCATTTCATGTAACTGGCAACTACATACAAATCAATACTGGTCATGACGTCGCAAATCTTGTGGCATGTTCTTCTATTTAAAAATTCGTGATCGAACCCATGATATCTTGAAGGGTGGTACTCGACGGTACATGCCTTCTAGTTGAATTTATGAGGCCTTTATTCGTTCCTTTTCTTGATTATCCGCGTGTTTTCCGTTGACCAATATTTATACTATTAGAATCGTATGCCAAAAGTAGGCAAGGCTACTCTAAGTATATAAATAGTAACCAAGAAAGAGCGACAATAATCAAAAAACGTACCGAATGATGGCCTCATTAATTCAGCCAGGAGGTATGTACCGACTAGAGCCACGCTTAGACATAGATATGGTATACAAGGTTTCAATTCTTAATGAATAGATGTAATTTCATGTTTGTTATATAAATTGTTTGGTATATAAAACTGGGTACATTTTCTGTGATTTATGATATACAGTTGATATATATTCAGGACGTAGTTGTCAACCACAAACAGGGGAAAAGGGGGATCTCCCTAGCGTAGTGGTTAAGCTGTTCGCCGTGTGTTCAAGAGATCTTGTGTTTGAATCCGGCTCGTGTGGTCTTGTTTACAAGGTAGATTATTTCGAAGATCCCTGTGGTTATCGCGTGAAACTACGGAATTAGATGCTAGGAGTGGTACTCTCGGCAGGCGACATACCGCTTCGTTGAGAGTGACGAAGTACATACGGGAAACCGAGTACAGTGAAGTCAATTCTCTAGGACTTTTAAACAATTTTAAACAGGGAAAAATATCACGAGATGGTTAAAATATACTCTAACAGAGTGCACTACCAAGACAAGAGACAGGATTTTGGAGGTCCGTTGCAGACAACCTTCGATACAGAGACGGCACTTGATAATGATGACCAAGCACAGACTTCTAGATAAACATGGCCTTAGCACGATCATCACAGAAAGAGGCGACTGTCACTAAAAATAACCCTTTTAACATTTTTCTGTACAACATTCACTAAATCCTCAAGAATAGTCCCATATGCTGATCTCACACAACGTCACTCGTCTAGGCTGATGGGAATGTTTGCTTTGCAGATTCTTTGTGTCGCAAGTCAATGAAAAGCATGGGAAAAGTTTGATATACCAAGATAAATGACGTGGTATGAGACCAGTAAGCAAACAATTATAAAGTAATTGTTATTTTCTTTAGGGAATTGTTTCGAAACGGGAAATCGTGGCTACTTTTAGCAACAATCGCCTCTTTCTGCGACTCCTGTGCATTCTATGGATCAAGCCTATGGATCAACCCAACCTTTTTTTCGACTGCAATTTTCTAAGCAATATAAATACGTCCAGATTGTCATTGCTTTCTCAACGGTCCCGGTGCACAGTCGCAAGCTGGGGGGGGGGGGGGGGAGGGGTGAGCGATTTGACCCTGGTACTTTGACTGTCAGAGACAGACTGTATCACTCCGCCACAGATCCGGACAATTTCTGTGATATAACTGTTATATATGATTTTCTACTGATAATACGAAAGTATTCACGTCTATCACGTGATAATGTGTAGTGTGGGAGAGATGCGATGTGAGTGTGAAGGACAGTGGGGTGTGAGAACAATCAAAGTGTTAGAATGTGGATGTGTGTACATGTGCACTATATGGAAAGAGACAGAGCAGTGTGTGTGCATGTGTGTGTGTGTGTGTGTGTTTGTAAAGTTATGAGTGTATTTAAAGGAGATATGAAGTGTAGACGTGATTGCGATATAATTTTTGATGTAAATCTCAAGGGAGTATTATTAATAATATTAATAATAATAATAATAATAAGACCTATAACGTATCACTGTCACAAGTGGTTCTCGAAACATTCCTTTTATTTGCTTACGTTCTACATAATTGTTTTCTAACAGACGCATTTAGGAGTACGAGTTGTGCACTCTTGCTTCCTGTGCCAGATAGTGAGGATGTGAATGTGTTGTCCCCAGTTTGATAGCTCTACTATATTAACTATTTATAAAATGGTAATCTTATTCCAGAACTTTCTTTACGATTGTTTGACTATGTTCATAAAGACGTAAAAGATTGACTTCATCGTACTCGGATTGTCCAATATGAACTCCGCCCCATTCAACAACGTGGCATGCAACCTGGTGATAGTACAACTCATAGCACGCAGTCCCATAGATGCAAGCGATAGTCAAAGGGTTTATTGAATATATTGCGCTTATTGTCTATTGTTACCATGTCAACACATTACAAGAATTATGATTCTTTAGACGAAATGGGTTTTTTTAAAATAAAAAAGTGAGGCTAAAATAATGATCTATTGTGCTTATGTCAAATGGCATAAGCCTATGTACAGCTTGATCAACCAACTAACCAATCAACCAACTAACCAATCAATCAACCAACCAACTAACCAATCAACCAACCAACCATTGTGCGTATCTGCACATACGACACTGTACGTTATGCATACTGATATATCATAATTATACCGACTGCATAATCGGTATATGCCAGATTTACATAACAGGATCGTATGTTAATACATAACCATCACGTCTTGTTTATAAATTATTATTTACTTAAATACCCGGGGAATATCGTTAGAAGCATGAAGATATGGTGGTTACGTGCTATGGGTAGTACTCCCGGCAGGTGGCATGTTGCTCTATTAAGAGATGATGCGTGAAGTATATGTGAAGAAACCGGAGTACTATGATATCAGTCTTTTACTCGGGATCTCACGAAGCGTCGCTTATCTTTGTATAGCCAAATTTTTCCCGTTTTCATTGGATGGCAACACATTGTGTACGCAAAGATAAATTATCAATTGCATAAGCCAAGATAGATGACGTTGTGTGATATCAGCACGTATGTATACGCTGGAGAAGAACGTGGTAAATAATGTATGAGAAATCCCGGTAATGACTGTTAACAACCACCCTTATGATGACACTCCTAGTTAGCCCTGTTGTATATATAGATGTCTGTGGTGTAGGTGCAATGCCATGCACTAGTATTCTACTCTAGATGATTTTTTGCTATGACTTTAAGGTAATCTGTAAGTATGATGTAGATGTAACGATCGACTCTCTAGCAACAGTTCATGCATAGAGTCTACAGCAGGTTACGCCATTTAGGAGATTATGTCCATTCCTACCTTGTTAACTAGGCATGTCTTGATAGAATGCACATCGGAGAGTCTGCTGCAAGATATTTATCAGTGTAACTTAGCTCTGACGCACTAAAACCACGATTTCAACATCTAGTCCCCATCCTTATATATCGTATGTCCCTATTCGTTTTGACAGATGGTCTGAGGAAAGCTTACATTAGGTAGTGTTCTAAGACGATACTAACCGAACATTCTCTCTATTGGCTAAATCTGCCGACCTATATCGATTAGATCTAAGCCCGTAGATAAAAGGGGATGGTTTGAACACTAAGACTATTAGAACATGGAATTTATTATTATAACGCTAAAACTTCTTTTAAATGTCTTCTAAAAATATCGTACAAACATAGATTAAAACCCAAGAAATTATTTTTTAAAGATGAAACCTTACCCCCATCCACCCCATCTGAAGACGTATCTTGACCAGATCTATGACAGAACCCCCCCCCCCCCCCCCAATTCCATTTGTAACCTTGACTAGATCCAAGGCAGAAGAGCTTTGGAATAGTGTATCGCACTGAACTATTGCTCCTTGCATATAGACCATACACACACAGGCCTATACAGGAAGAGAGAGAAAGAGATAGAAAAGCAATAGAGAAGTTCATTTTAATAGAATAAGAAGAAAAGACAATGTATATTGAACATCAAGACAACAAAATGGTGTTACATACTTGTATGCGTCCACGTTGTCATCTCTACGTCATTGGAAATATTCATGAAAAAAAATAAATATCACACACAATTAAATAACTAGCTATACAGAAGTGTCTGCGTCGTTAAAATACTTGTTGCTAATGGACTGAACCGCCTACTGACTCGTTAAAGTTTCAATTGTGATCATGATTTCCTGTACGTTTTTTCTCTGACATGCGCACAATGCTGTTTAAAATCTCTCCCCCCCCCCCCCCGCCTTCCTTCAAATTGTAATGTTATTTCATGTTGATGTAAATTATATACTTTTGTTATTGTAATATCTGTATAAATCTTCGTTTGTCTTTCATTTAAGCAATTCTTTGGTGATATGTAGGCTAATAAATGTGATATACACTATTTGTTTTTTTAATGTATAAATGGATGACAACTATTAAAAAAAAAATAAACGACTGTAAATTCTCCATTTTTTCCCGTTAGGGAGTTCCAGTGAGGTTGTCAGTGGTGTGTGTGTGGTAAAGGTCGCACACTTTTTCCGTTTTTCATAGGATGGCAACACATTGTGTACGCAAAGATAAATTATCAATTGCATAAGCCAAGATAGGTGACGTTGTGTGATATCAGCACGTATGTATACGCTGGAGAAGAACGTGGTAAATAATGTATGAGAAATCCCGGTAATGACTGTTAACAACCACCCTTATGATGACACTCCTAGTTAGTCCTGTTGTATATATAGATGTCTGTGGTGTAGGTGCAATGCCATGCACTAGTATTCTACTCTAGATGATTTTTTGCTATGACTTTAAGGTAATCTGTAAGTATGATGTAGATGTAACGATCGACTCTCTAGCAACAGTTCATGCATAGAGTCTACAGCAGGTTACGCCATTTAGGAGATTATGTCCTAATCGTCACATCATGTTCAAAGGTTTTTTTGTTTTTGTTTTGTTGTCGAATAATTACTTTGTACAAATTTTTTATTTTGTATGGCGACAAAGTTTCCTTGTATGCATGACGAGAAAGTTTCCTGATATCTAAGGGGAGAAGTTTGCTGATATGTATAGGGAGGAAATTTTCCTGGTATGTATGGGGAGAAGTTTGCTGATATGTATAGGGAGGAAATTTTCCTGGTATGTATGGGGAGAAGTTTGCTGATATGTATAGGGAGGAAATTTTCCTGGTATGTATGGGGAGAAGTTTGCTGATATGTATAGGGAGGAAATTTTCCTGGTATGTATGGGGAGAAGTTTGCTGATATGTATAGGGAGGAAATTTTCCTGGTATGTATGGGGAGAAGTTTGCTGATATGTATGGGGAAAAAGTTTTATAAATGTGCTTCTTTAGGTGAAATAAGCTTTTCTATAGAAAATGGTGAGGCTAAATTATGGATCCATTGTGCGTATCTGCACATACGGCACATAAAATGTGCACACTGATCTATCATTATGATTGGTGCATTCCAGTTTTACATAAATAACGAGGGCGTCTGCGGCAAAGTTCATGAATACAAAATAACTATTAAACGAAGAAGATTATAGCTCTTAATTTTGTTCAATTATTCCAAGTTTTCTGACGAAGTGTTATGTTTTTAACGCTGATTTTCGTGTGTACTTTACTGAATAATTAGGAAATACTATAACATGGTGATGAAAGATCTGATGACTAAATTGTTAACTTATTGCAATATCAATATCTAAGATTATATGTAATAATTTCCTCTTTCTCGCTTTTTGGTGCAGTGGTTTACTCCTTGCATGCGATAGCTTGTGATGTAAATGTGTCTGAAAAGGAAGAAAAAAAAAATAAATAAATTGAGAGTATTCTCATCACACGTAATTGCCGGCATATTGCCGAGGTCCGAAACAGAGTAATGAATAGTAACACTGTTATCTTTTATACATGTCGTAAGAAACGTCTAAGGTGGTAGAGTGTGGTGTTGATAACACCCTCTAGTACAGAGTCACCTAAAAATGTTAAAGACAATGACATCTCAGCAGAGCTTTTAACCAGTATATAACGTATTGTTCTAATTGAACTACATCCTCTTGATCGCAGTAGTTTGTGAAAAAGCAAAGAAGAAGAATGCCATTGGTTTGGATCATTGATGATCAAAATATAACCTACGGGCTACATCTAGCTCACAAAAAGTCATTTTTACTTGATCGTTAGTTACAACACATCGTCTAGACTTCAGAGCTTACAATTTTTTTACATCACAAGCTATCGCAGGCAAGGAGTAAACCATAACGTTAAATATTGAAAAATGAGAAATTAGTACGTATAATCTTAGATATTTATATCGCAATAAGTTAGTTATTTAGTCGTCAGATCATCCTTATTGCGCACATCCATAGGTGTTAATCCAGTCTTAAGAAGTAAATGGACTTAATAAGAAAAACATGTTATTTTTTAACGATGTGCGGCATTTCACAGTTTTCATTATTTTGAGGGATATATTGATGCCCCTCAAGCCTTGATGCACGTTGCGGCCGCACCCCCCCCCCCCCAACCATCCTCGGTACGCCACTGATATAGAAACAACACGTTTTTGTCATCCCAATATTAATATTGGAGTCACGGTGACAGGATCATCTGAACCTGTAACTCCATGATTTTTTATGGTCAAAAACCTCTGATATAATTAAATTGGACTTACCCACGTAGTTGAAAATGGCGTACCTCACCATAGGGAATGTCATCCCAATTTCCCGTTTTTGTATACAGGAAACATGGTAAACCTAGGTGTGAGAGTGTGATAATACTATTTTTAATATTTTAGATAAATGCATACAGTTCACAAAGAACAAACTAATTGTTAAATTAAAGTTTAAAGTAAAAGCATAACAGGCGTAGATTTCTTAACTTTGTTTTGACACAATAATTAGTTAAAATAAATTTGTTGACAATTGTTCTTATTATCTCCCCCTTGATTGCAAACTTAAAACCACCTTCTATAATGTGGCAAGTTCTCTGTTTACTGTGGCTAAATTACATTTTATTTATTAACCAATATGTTTAGTCAAAGTGACAATCTAAGTCACTTAGATGATTGCTACTATCTAAGGTGTCAACATAGGCTTATTAGTAAACTGTGATAGAAATCAGGACACAAGCAAGACCTGGCGAGATATCACGAAGCGCTATATTTCCATTATTTTTGTGAGCAATAGGTTTATGAAGTCAAAATATTTTGAGTTACATTTTTTAAACTCAGCAGACATAAGTGGATACTAACACAGACACATGTCGTTATATTATGAAATTGTGTTATTGTTGAAAGTAAATTTTCTCTTAAAAATGAAGTTTTAAAACTCACAAACAGCAATTCCAATTTTGTCCACAAGAATACTAAATTCATTTTCTTATGTTAATTCTAATTCTAATTAGATTACTAAAATCTTCAGCCATAAAACTATACAGTATCAGTATTTTATCAATATTCTTTCCAGTCATGAACAGTTTCGGAAACCAAATAATTCTACTAAACACTAAAATACGTTTAAGTCTAAGGGAAGTAGCCGTGTAATATACAAATGAAACTTAAAGTGTGTAGGTAATTACAGAGTTATTTCATGACAAAAAATCGGGCGAAGCATTTCCTACGCAGCCCTCCACTGACTTTTGTTAGCCCTCCGAAGAGGCACCTGTTACGAGGGGGTACAACAATGGTAAGCCACAAATCCAAAACCTCTCGTACTCAGGGATTGTCATCTCCCTGCTAAGCACGTTTATGTTTTTCACATTCCCTACGACAGAAAACGTCACCCTGATGACGTCACCCTTAACGAGCCATATGGAGATGAACCAGCCTTGACCCCAAGCTGTACTGTGGTGAGTAAGCAAACTCACCATTGGCTGGACGTTACCCCCTTCCCACGGCAGGGGATCTAAGGTACGCACGAGCTAGACTAGTTCCCAAATAAGGCAAATGCACCTCGAACCTATCAAGTTCAGCCCAACTTGTTATCTCATATGGACATTCTTACACGATACCCCTTCGCATATGTATCACAAATGTGTTATCCATGTCAACAATTAGGGAATAATGTAGCGCATATTACTTTCTAAAAACATTTTTATAATCAGTAGGACGGGGAGCAGATACACGAAAGAGCTGCATTGATTGAGCCGCATTGCCGAAATCTACTGTGTCGGACCGTTGGTGATAATAAAATTGACACAATTCACATCCGTTCTCTAAACAACATCCTGTTGGAATTATAGTAGAAGAATTGTCCTGCTACACAAAAGCAAAAGCTTTCAGCTGGAGTTTGAGAATTAGCACCAAATATAACGCCAACATTCATGTTGGCGGTATATCCGACTTGACTAACCGGAATTTGTTCCACCGAGCCAAACAGGTTGTACAATTTTGTTTTAAATTGCAACTAATAACATTTGAAGATAATTGCTGTTTTCACCTGGTTGACGCCCCTAATTGTGGGCTGTAAACCCTAGTGCCAGAAACCAGATTTGCTGAGTCAATGAAATAAACATCACTCCCGGTACGCTATGCAATCTGTACTTACTGCTAGTAGGCATATTTCCGTATTTCCAGACGATAGGAATATTCTTGTGCACAATCTACAATTCATGGCGATGATAGATGTGACTCACACGATCAATCTCAGCTTCAAAGAGTCTTCCCCAGTATGTACAAGGAATCACAGACCCGCGTGTACTAACGTGTGCTATTGTGTGTCTTTTTAGATGTGCAGCACTTAAATTATCTTCTATAACTTTCTCCATTATCTTTATATTGCTCCTGATCTTTCCCCTCCATGCAATGCGATCCATAGCATCATGTTCTTATGATTCCGTATCTATTGATTGTATCATGCATATCATGTTTGAACTCGTCTTTATACCAAAGTAGAGTTCGACTCTGATATCGTTTCCCAGACCTGAAATTCTCAATAAAGTAGATCCATCTGTATTCTGCCATATTATTCCTACTATATAAGATGTTATGACTGAAACAGATGTTACATTACTTACACAAACATATCAAGTTATTTAAACAACAGGTGTCTGCATTTATCGATCTTTACCTTGTTTTCCTAAGATAAATCAATCAGTGTATACAAGACATCCTATCAGACATATTATTTATGAAGGCACAAGTGTTGAACGTCTATTATTATATTAATTCTTATTATTAGAATTATATAGGAGAGCAGCTAGAAAGTCACGGATAGACCAAGATCCGTCTACTGTCGTCATTCCATGTCCAAACTGTCCAAGGACATTTACAGCTCGAATAGGGCTCATTAGACATCTACGAACTCATAATCAAGGACATAACTAAAATTGAATTTTCAAATGTGGATGTAACAAATGATCATCATCACTTGTGATGGACGAACAACATATTAATTCTTTCACATTTGATTTTTAAATTATAGTTATGATTACTCTAAAGCCTCTAGCCCCCCCCCCCCCCTCGTGAAAAGAAACAGCCGGTGGTTATTATTTACTCTCAAATAATGATCATTAAGTCTCAAATTCCTAAGCGGGGTAATTCATTTCTGTATCCACCTGTTTGTTAGTTGAAGCCGAACTTCAATTAAACGCCACCCTTAATGAAATGTAAAATTGAGTTGAACACTACAAGAACAAAACAAGTAAAACAAATGACAGAACACCATTCCTCTTTTACAACAATTATTATTTAGGTGATACATACTTTGTGAATATTTATTTTTTATTGCTTGGGTTAGAGTTTGGGTTAGGATAGTTGTGTTTTTGTATTACTAACCCTAACGCCAACCAAAATAAATCAATATTTAAATTATTTAATGATGAACATGGCATTTACACACATAGACAAGGGAAATAATTACACATGCTGTTGTGTCTACTCGTACAGTACCAATTTTTCTAGTCATACCTTGTTAAAGATTGTTTATTTGTGCCAACTATCCAGACATTAGCAATCCTCAGTTGAGGCGGAAATGTTTTTCAGACCACAACGGCACCCTAGATGACCCAGCCGTAATTGGGTACTCGATTAGTCCGGAAGGTAAAGACTGCGAACGAGAGGAGATGGCTACCGCCTTCATATAGCAGAACCACTGAAATGTAAGATTGTTAACATCTCACACCCCTTGGTATTAATAAATGATATGTGTTAAATTTTCGTTACTTTAGTATAAAATCGACTAATTTTACAAAAAACGACATTCAATATTAAGTGAAGAGTCACTCTTGTGTGGTCGTTGACCGAGAGGTAAGTAAAGAATAGGAACGCTGTTACCTGAACCGCATGTCGAAGGAGGACAATAAAGAGGTTTACGGATGGGGTTGATTTTCCCATTCCACAGAAGGTCAAAGTCGGATGTTTCAGACGGAATAGAGCAGATATCACAGCTAAACTGTAAATAATGGTACAACGCATTATGTTCTTTGGACTACATCATGCGAATATGCAGGAGTTTGCGAACGAACGGAGAAGAAAAAGTGAGAGGGGAAGGGGGGATTGACAAAAGTAAATATCAGAAAAAACAATGTTTGTAACAATTGTGAGAATTCGAATATTTGTTGAAAAATTTGATAAATCATGTCGATTTTTTCCCCGTACTATTTCGGCAATTGTTTTGAACATAATTAAGAAGGGTTTCTTAATTCTTGAAAGTTTGTTGACATAGGAGGGGGGGGGGGGTGTTTATAATTGGCAATTAACAATTGAGGTAGTATAGTATGCTATTTCTATCTATCTATACGCTGTGTCCCTTGTTTGCCTTGCGGCGTCAGGGGCAGAATTGTTCTCTGGAGATGGCCTTCTTGTGCGATGTTTGTAGGCTTGTTCCTGTGGCTTCTTTGATTTCTGTGATCCATCTTTTACATGTAGTAGTAGTAGTAGTAGTAGTAGTAGTAGTAGTACCTCTGGCTTTATAACCGTTATGTTTATGTGTCATGGCCATTTGTGGCATGCTATCTGTCGGTAATCTGGAAGCGTGTGAAAACCACTTGATCTGTTGTCTTTTGATGTGTATCAATACTGGTATTGTTTTGGCTATCTGTCTGATGTTATCGTTTTTCTGTTGTCACAATTTTTCTTTTGTCTTGTGCTGTCATTGTCCAGGTTTGGCACTGGTAGCATAGTGATGGAATAATAATAGTCTTGTATAATGCAACCTTAGTGTCTATGTGAGGTATATATATTAATACATATATTATATTTTTTATACACTATACTAATTTGTTAGAACGACCAGGAACCATTTTACTGTTTATATAGTTTGTCTAGACCGGCTAACGATGTCATGACCTCATTTGTCATGAAGCAGTAAAAATGACGTTATAAAAACAATTAAACGCCCTCTGTAGCCACGATCTGGCTCAAGTCACAACCTGTGGACTAATGACATAGAAGGCCGATTGTTATTATTACCATAAGTTTAATTGGTCGGCCTTGTTTATTTTTGGCGGGCGACTCCAATTATATAAATAATGTTCAATGATGGCTAGGCATTAATAAAAAACGCACTGAATGAAGGCCTGTTTACGTTTAGCAGTTAGGTCTTCTATATCTGCCAACGGTCACGCTGTAGCGCAATCAGTAAAATTGTACTGCTGGCTGTACAGAAAGGTTACGCTTGTTCTTTCTTCAAGAGACTTATTTATCATCTTTTTTTCAGGTTGTTTATTTCGCTATCAAGGTTAAAGCCATAATAGTTTTTTGTAACGTAACCATTTGTTTATATTCACTTATCGAGATGTGGTTCTACAGAAGGATATTGAGAATACCAAGGACTGCCAGGAAAACCAATACGGAGGTAATGAATGCGAGATGGAGCTTAATCAATAATTAGCCTATAAGAAAAAGGCAATCTTCATTGCTTTGACCGCGTTATAAGACACGGAATTTTGGAGTACATAGTATATAGTAAAACAGGCAAGATTAAATGCAACAGAGACAGAGGGCAACAACGTGAGGAAATATTAGACAGTTTAACAACCTAGCTCGGCAGGGAAACAACAACGATCTTGATACACAATACTGGAGATGTAGAGCAGTGGAGAGCCATGTTCGCATACGCCAGCCGACATAGCAGCTGATGGTGATGATTTCATGCTTGTCTTTGTAATTCTTCCTTTTAAAAAAATGTTTTAGTTTGCCGATTAGTTTAATATTAGCCTTAGAAATTCAGCTGTTTCATTCATATATGACTTTGTAGATCATATGTTTCATTCAATTTTACTTGTTAGTAGTTCCTCTATTTAGTTCAATGTTAGTCATATTAGTTCCTCTGTTTAGTTCAATGTTAGTCATATTAGTTCCTCTGTTTAGTTTACTATTTGTTTTAATTTTTCGGTTTAGTTTAGTATTTGTATTTCGTCTGTTTACTTCAATATTTGTTTTGGTATTTCATACCAAATCTTTATTTCATTCAAATCTGTCACTCTTTTACCTCAAATAAGTCAAAACGCGTACTTGCAAACACGGCTGGTTTTACATAACTTGGGAGCCATGACAACAGCTGTCTGGGTCAGTTGGGTAACTAGGACGCTTTGCTGTCGTTATGGAACCGTTCAATCAATGCACTCAATTTTATTTCCGTTACTAAGGACAATGTGAGATAGTCCAGTAGTCTTCAATCTTTGCTGATCGATAATGATGACCTCAGCAGTTTCATTAACTGGCGCGGCGGTTTATTTTTGTTATTTGTATTGACGTTTTGACTTCATGGATATGTAGGGAGGCAGACAGACAACCAGTCGAACAGATACACAGACAGGCACATGTCCACACATGCAGAGATAGAAATGGGGATGCCACGGTATGTGAAACGACGAGCTTGAGAAATACTAGTATGAAAGGAAATAGGTAAAATAAACTGCTACAAATAATTTAAAACATCGACATACTAGGTATACTAGAAAAAGTATATTTAGTTCATTCTAGTAATAGTAGTAGTAGTAGTAGTAATAGTAGTAGTAGTAATAGTAGTAGTAGTAGTAGTAGTAGTAATAGTAATAGTAGTAGTAGTAGTAGTAGTAATAGTAGTAGTAGTAGTAATAGTAGTAGTAGTAGTAATAGTAGTAGTAGTAGTAGTAATAGTAGTAGTAGTAGTAGTAGTAGTAGTAGTAGTAATAGTAATAGTAGTAGTAGTAGTAGTAGTAATAGTAGTAGTAGTAGTAATAGTAGTAGTAGTAGTAGTAGTAATAGTAGTAGTAGTAATAGTAGTAGTAGTAGTAATAATAATAGTAGTAGTAGTAGTAATAGTAGTAGTAGTAGTAATAATAGTAGTAGTAGTAGTAGTAGTAGTAGTAGTAGTAGTAGTAATAGTAGTAGTAATAGTAGTAGTGGTAGTAGTAGTAGTAGTAGTAGTAGTAGTAGTTATTGTTATAATACAATAATAGTAGTGGTAACGTGTAATGGTGTGCACACATCAGCAGACTACCATCAGACACATATACAGTGAAGGAAGACCTAGATGCCGACCACGAAACTCTGGACCACCAAGATAATAGAGGCAAACGTACCTAAGGTAATTGCAGCCTGGTGCGGTGAATATATTGATTTCTTCCCCCCCCCCTCCCCCGTTAGCAATTGAATAAAAATTTATAAAATACATTTTACAAGTTTATTATTATTAGCGATTTTATCCACATTTAACAAAGATAGAAATAAAATTTTAACATGTAAATTTAAAATTACAAATTCACTTTAGGAGCTTTTCGACTAGCGAAGTCATTAATGACTGTGTCGAAGCTCACATCATTGACCAACTCACGTTCGATTGACATAATTGCGATGTTGTTTAATCTCAAGTTGCTCATAGTTGACGTGAGATAGTTTTTGATTAATTTGAGTTTGGAGAAACTTCTTTCACATGTAGCTATACTAACACCTAGAGTTAGGAACATACACAGTAAGATGACAATGTTTGATACCGAATGAGAAAGCTGGTGTTTCTGAATGAAGGCAAGTAATTCCATAGGACCTTGTTCCTTTAAGTTCAAGGTCGGAAATGCTGCGACAAAATTCATTAGTCGCTTTCTCTCGAGTAAAAATTCATCCTTGTCGATGTCATCATTAAGGAGCGTTGTGAAGATCAATGTCGACTCGATCGTCTAACAGTTGCTTTGGAGAAAAAAAGCCAAACTTGTCAGCAACCTCATGTAGATGTGCAATTCTTGTTGAAATCTCCCGATTCACTTTGTCTATGGAAGTGCATATTTCCAACCACAGTTCATTTCTGTAGCTTAACCCGACATCGGCGGCTTCTTCTCCAGGAATCTTTTTTTTTACGACGTATTCGCCGATGTGGCTCCGTAGGGATTCCAAGTTCAGAAAACACCAACTGCGCATAGCTCAAACTCGCATCGGCTACTATTTCCCTCGAAGTTGTGAAGCATTTACTTAAAGCTTTCGTTTTTGCTGCACAATCCTGAACGTCAAAGCCCTTCTTCTGCATAAATGTCTGTGCGTCATTTATTTCCGTTAAAAAGGAGGCCAAGAACAGAACCCTAGATACGTCAAGAACGTGAATGACTGCATCACAACCAGCAAGCTGTCAACCGTGGATCTCGTTTCCGAATTTTCGGTTCTCTCAGTTAAAATTTCAAATGTTTCCAGAATCTTCAGAAAGAGTCTTTTAACCATTTTGACCGCTTCGCTTCTCACGCTCCAGCATGTTTCGACTAATCGTTTGAGACTCATTCCAGTAGTTTTCATCAGCACTTCACAACGGTGAGTGGAATTGGAGAAGAAGGTGTGCAGACGATCAAGCGTGCCGAAGAAGGTCACAGAGTGTATGTCTTCTCGTGCCGCATGGATCCCAGCTAGGTTTGAACTATGGTTAGAACAGGCAGTATACTGGGCTTTAGGATTTATATCGCAAATCTATTTCTGAACTCCCGAATGTTCCCCTTTCATCACAACAGTGTATCGTACCCTTGACATCGGCAGTCTATGATGTCGAAGTCGTCCGCCTCTAACTTCTTCAAAATCATTCTTGCAATCCCGGCGGCCTTTTTTCTGTGTCAATAAAGTCGATAAAAGAATCTTCAACAGACACACGATGACCAAATGTGCCTAACCTGAAAAAAAATATGATTTTTTAACGGTGCGTGGTATCACCTTTGACAAGGAGCTTACAACCCCATTTCAAAGTTTTCATTATTTTGAGGGGCATTTTGATGCCCCTCAAGTCTTGATGCCCGGTGCGATCGCACCCTCCGCGCCACCCTTGGTACGTCTCTGGAACCACCATAAACAGAAAGTATTGGTACACTATGAGAGAACTGACTAATCTTCAAACGAAAACAATAGTATGCAATATTATTGAAGATATGTACCACATAGAAACATGTAGGTGCTGAAGTTTACATGTGTGTGTTCGCCCATCATAAGTGATGATGACCATTTTTACATCCACTTTTGAAAATTCAGTTAGAATTATGACCATGCATAATAGTTCGTAGATGGCTAATGAGCCCTAATCGAGCTGTAAATGTTCTTGGACAGTTCGGACATGGAATTACGACTGTAGGCGGATGTTGGTCTATCCGTGACTTTCTAGCTACTCTCCGCTGTTGGGCTGCAGTATTCCTCCTCTTTTCTCAAGATGATGAGCTCTTTATGACTGTAGACATGAAGTTTACAAAAAATATCAGCAAAAGAATAAACATTGGTGCAGAAAAAAACTAACAAGAAAAGAAGCCAATGTAAACAGGTGGTATTTCTTTTTTGTGCAATATCTGTCTTACAAACCCTTTACAAGAATGAACTGCCAGAACTGAAAAAAGTCATACGTGAAGTGAGCATCCAAAGAAGGGTAGTACTACAGTGGATACCATCCCGCTGAAGGATACCAGGGCGTAAAGATACAGATAGGCTATGAGTGTAAATTACGGAGCAACACATGAACAAAAATACAAAGAAATCAATTACAAAGAAAAGGAGACCCTCGTCAAAGCTTTCAAAAAAGTCGATCAAAGACAACTATTAATATCTTTACTGATCTGAGCAGGTTATTATCTTCCGCATCAGAACTGGGCATAACATACAAAACAGTCACTTAAATAGACTAAGACTGGCTCCATCACCTATATATCCATATGGGCAGGCAAATATGTTCTACTGATTGTCAGACCTAGTGGGAAAAAATCCAGCAGTGGCAACGCTGCTCACCCCAGTACCCACGAGCTGTGACTATTTACAATTTTTAAAAAAGCTAAAATTACAGTGTTAAATGACGGCAGATGTGAAACAGAAGGGAGAATAGAAATGGTTAAACGTACCTTCAATGACATGAGGAAAATAGTAACATCTAAACAAATTACAAACAAGTTAAAAATGAGAATTATAAAATGCTACATCTATTCTATAGTAATGTATGGCTCGGAAACATGGACACTAAACAAACAATTAGAAGACAGAATTGATGCCTTTGAAATGTGGGTATATAGAAGAATAACTTTGCCACATTACTTTCTGCATATGCGCCGACAATGAAAAATCCTGATGAGGAAAAGGATAAATTCTATGAAGAGTTAGATTCCGCTATATCTGGTACACCTAGAACTGATAAACTCATTATCCTGGGTGATTTCAATGCCCGAGTTGGCAAAGACTTCCAGACATGGCAAGGTGTTCTTGGACGTCATGGGTTCGGTAAATGTAACAGCAATGGTTCCCTTCTTTTAAAGCTATGTTCTGTGCACGAACTCACTATCACCAACACTATTTTTCGCTTGCCAACGCGCAAAAGAAAATCTTGGATGCATCCACGCTCCAAGCAGTGGCATCTTATAGACTATATCATAACTAGAAAAAGGGACATCAAAGATGTTCGTGTCACAAAAGCAATGTGTGGAGCTGAAAGCTGGACTGATCACCGGCTTATAGTATCCATACTAAATTTCACCATTGCAAGAAAAAGACGACCACAGGGACAAAAGATAGAAAAACGCATAAACACTGATCGGTTGAGTAACCACGATATAAAAAATAATCTCTCCAAGGATCTCGACATAGCCTTTGGAGACTTAGATCTTCTTAATGCCACATCTGAAGATAGCTGGGCTTCGTTTAAAGAAATTATTTACGCCAAAGCGAAGGAACATTTGGGTGTGAAGGTACATAGACACCAATACTGGTTTGATGATAATAACTTTGAGATAACATCCTTGTTAGAAGAAAAACATAACGCTTTCAAGAAACTACAAGGGGCAGCATCTTCACCGTCCAAGAAAGTAGCCTATAGCAAGATCCGTAACACTTGTCAAAAGAAGCTCAGAGAAATAAAGGATAAATGGCTAAGTCGAAAAGCGGAAGAAATTCAACTGTTTGCAAACAGAAAGGACTATAAGCGATTCTATGAGGCTTCAAGAACTATCTATTGCCCACACTCATCGGGATCACCACCTCTATTAAATGCCGATTCGTCGAAGCTTCTCACTGATAAAAATGACATCTTAAATCGTTGGGCTGAACATTTTGAAGAAATCCTAAACCAGTATTATTGAAGAAATCAGTAATAAATGAAGAAGTCATAAACAGAATGCCACAACTTAGGATTAGAGAAGAACTCGATATACCTCCAAGCAGTCAAGAGGTTATGATAGCGATTAAACAAATGTCAAATGATAAAGCTCCGGGTTTGGATGCCTTACCTGCTGAAATTTATAAAAATGGCTGACCACTGCTGATTAAAAAACTAACTGACATTTTTGGTATTTTCTGGAACTCAGGTACATTGCCTCAAGATCTAAAAGATGCTTCTATAGTACACCTATATAAAGGCAAAGGTACCAAACAGTCTTGCGATAATCACAGGGGCATATCACTTTTGTCTATAGCTGGTAAAATTCTTGCTAGTGTCATACTCAACAGATTAAATAATTCACTATTAAACGAGCTACTCCCAGAGAGTCAGTGCGGTTTTCGTGCATGTCGTGGTACAGTTGATATGATATTCTCTGCACGACTAATTCAGGAAAAGTCACAAGAGCAACATAGTGAACTCTTAGCAACATTTGTGGACTTAACTAAAGCATTCGATACCGATAAACCCGAAAAGCTGTATATCGATTATTAAATATTAATTGCAATTAATTATCGAGTAATGATCTGTGAAACTCTTATAACGGATATTTTCTGTAATGATTTTGCCTAAATAAAGAATGTATGTTTTGTCTTATCCATATTTGTTGCTAGGCGTCATGGGGAGCCAAAGTCTTCTTTCTTTTGCTAACTGTGATGCCGCTGACATAGCGTAGCCTTGATACAGTATTACTCTAATGCTAGCTATCCAATTTCTTCTGAATCTTATGGTTTCTCTTTTCAGATAATTTTCTATTGAAGGCTATCGATGAAATTCAATTTGGTTCCATTCTGATCAGGTTGCTGAGCTATTTGATTTTTTGAGTGTGTATGAATTCTTTGCACGATATTGTTTTCATCATATTTCTTATAGTGTCATTGCTTATTATATATCTTTTTGTTATCCCCAGGGCTGTTCTCGGACATGTCATTTCACTTACTGCGAGTTTTTGTTCTATATTCTCTGTCAGAGTTCAGGTCTGTGGCATTGGTAGCACAGGGTCGGCATGATCACTGTTTTTATTAACGTTTTTTTGGAGATCATGTCAATATTCTGGTGTTTTAGCAATGGTGCTAATTGATATAAAACTGCGTTTGCCTTCCGGCATATTGACACTATTTCTCTATCTAGTCTCACATCTTTCGAGAATACGTTGCCTAGATACTTAAATTCTTGTACCTGGTTGAGTTTTTTTGGTCGTCTATGTATATTTCTAGTGGGGATTGGTTTCTGCATATCTTCAGTGTTTCCTATTTTGGTTTGTTGATTCTCATGTTGTTAATTTAGCAATAGATATGTTATGTGGTTTTGCAGTTCAGATATATCATGATATATCAACGCCTTATCGTCTGCGAATAGCAATTCGTTTATGATGTTACTGTCTTTTTTTTCTCAGTTCTCTTGTGATTGGTTTTCTTGTTCTATTGCTTTTAAGGTTTCTTTAGTTATTTTATCTATATAGATGCTGAATAGGAGCGGGGATAATACGCATCCTTGTCTGACTCCAGATGTTATTATGAATGTGTCTGTCATTCTTTCTAGTGTTCGTACTCTTGCTTTACAACTTTGATTTAGTGCTCTGGTGTTTTCTAGGGCGTGGCCGTAGTTTCCGTACTCTTCTAAGTAGGTCCATAGTTTGTCTCTGTTAACCCTGTCAAAACCTATCGTCGTGGTCGATAAATGTTATGTTGATTGTTGTTAAGTTGATTGTTGTATTATGATTGTCTGTTCGCCCAGTTGCCTAAGTGTGAAGAGGGCGTCCGTGTAGCGCATGCCCCGCCTAAATGCACATTTGTTTCTATTTATTTGGGGGTCTATTCGTGGTGTCTTTTTTTCTGTTATCTTTGCATATGTCTTCCCAACTTCACACAGTGGCGATATTCTTCTGCATTTGTTGCAATCTCTCTATGAATCCTTGTTCTTCTATACAGGTATTATTATTGTTGCTGTCTGCTAGTCTTCAAGTGTTCTTCTCTTATTCCATGCCGTGTTGAATATTATGCGTAGTAATTTTACTGCAGTGTCTCCAATTGTGTTTCTTAATTTTGCTGTTATTCTTTCTTCTTCATCGTTCTTCAGTCAGATATCAGGTTACAACGACAATAGTTCAATGAATTGTGTGATTCGCTTCAGGTCATCCATGGAACCCCTCAAGTCTGGAAGTAGTGTCGTCTTAGTAGGCCATATTTTATCCCCCTCTTCTTGGTAGAGTTGACAGGCATGTAGAATGTGTTCTACAGTCTCCGGACTCAGTCCACAGGTCTGTCTCGCACATCTTCAGCTTTCGGAGCATGTGCCTTCTCGGTATGTTGTGGCCAGTTCGTTGTCTGAAGATGATGGTTTGTTCCTTGCGTGACATTTGATGGTAGAGGTCATTTGGTTCTGCAGTTTAGTGTATCTGCTTCCACTTTTTCCATCTTTCCTCATAGCTTTGTGAATTGTGCTAATGTTCACTGACTCTTCGACTTCTGATATACTATCTGGTTCTGTTTCTTGTTCTCATTTATATTTGAATGTGGGATTGTTGGTACTTATTTTCGATTTCAGCAGTTCTTGGAAATATTCTTTCCATCATTTTTTCTTATGTTCTGTGTTGAATAAGCGTTTGCCATCTGCATCATTCATTATTATTGTCGGGTTAAGTGTATCGACTCATAGTTTTAACGCTTTTATAAAGTTCTCTGGTAATTTGCAAATGTTTGAGATCTGTTGTCCGTATAACTCCACTGCTTTGGCTTTTGCTTTCTTTATTATGTTTTTTGTCCCTTTTTTTTAGTTGATAATGCATGACGTGTTCTCTGTTTTTACCCATGTTCGGAAGGCTTCATTTTTGTTGTTTGTATTGCTGCTTTTACTTCTTCGTTCCACCAGGGTGTTCTTTTAGTCTGGTCTCTCTCGTTTCTTTTTTTTTCCACGGTTGTTTGTTAGTGTCTACGTTAGGCAGGACTTAAACGTATTATATTCCTATTCTATGTGGTTTCAGGTAATGTTTCGAATCTTTTTGTTCAGTCACCACTAGTTTTCTGCATTATTTCTTATTTTTCTAGTTCTTTATGATTAATGTGTAGTATTTATTTGCTGATCTTTTTGTTTTTGTCTTTACTGCAACCATATTTATTATTATAGGCCGACGTTCTGGGAACTTTTTGATTACTTTCTATGAAAAACAATAACATAAGGTCGAGCAGAGATGACACTGTAATAGGCCTACGCCTTCCATGTTAATTTCTGTGTGAAATGACAACAAATAAATCAAAATTGGACTTGACATGGTATCAGCTTCAATGTCTAAAATGAACACCATATTGGTGTCACCACAAGCAGAATATAAGTACAGCAGTGAAGATCAACGTATATGCATCTTAAATAATACATTTGTGTGTGTGTGTGTGTGTACAGGATTGAGAGTTGAATAATTCGCGGGAAACAGGGAGAAGAATGGTCTTTTTAAAACACATGTCACATTTGAGGATTGCGCATCTATTTTTACAGAACATGATGATGAAATGATATACCTTTAGCTGTGAGCAGGTAGGGCAGCCTTTAGCCTTTCTGACAAAAGCACAGGTACTCTTCTTCAGTTATGTAACCGAAGGGACACACACAATCGTATAAGGTTTGTTGTCTTAGAGATATGGTCATGTTGGGAAATGGGGTGGAAGGGGGTTATATATGCATGTTTAGTCCCCGAAGGGAGGCATCCCAGTAAGGCAGTAAATAAGTATCATTACTTCTGGGTAAACGATCCCATTATTCTTCTGTCAGATTTGTTGATCTATCCGTAGTGATGGTACATCTGGCATTCCCTACCACTAGGAATATGCTACACATGTACAATGTCCGCTGTCCTGAATCTCTCCGTCATCCAATGGATCATTTGATAATAGACAAAAATAACAAATTGAAACAAGATGTAAGCTCTACAATAACAATGCTGATTTTTTTCGCAGGTGACAGCATATCCTCTTCCCCCCCCCCCACAAACACGGCTTACCTGAAAATAAGACAGTTGTCCTATTCTATGCCCCCTTAACTAGAAGTCTAGGACCAGTTGTCATACGGGTGTATCATCATGTGCCGTGATGACTGACGTAGGCGATCATGTATCTCCACAACTCTATATCCTGTATCTTTTATCAGGATCGTAGTTGACTCGTAGCCATGCCATGTCAGACTTTCCTATGACAAATTTTTTTCCAGAACGTGGTCTTTCTATTGGATTCTCTGAACACTTCGCGAGATTCTGGGCGAGTTGACCTGCCGAATGTATAGACATGTTTAAGCAATCATATATCACTTCACCATCGTCGTCTTGGGTGCCCTCATCCCCTGTTGCCGTTAACTATGTAATATTTTCATATAAAATGACAGACTATCTAATATTTTCTCACATTGTCGTCCTAGCTCTCTCTTGCTTTAAATCTTGTCTGTTGTGGCTATGTCTTCAGACTTCCGTGCCTTATAACGTGTCTACAAAATAAATACTGTATCTTTCTAATATTATTAACCTTATCTTACATTTAACTCTTCAACATCGCCTCGTTAGTCTTGTACGTGATACTCTCTATTATCATCATCAGGTGACATATTGCTTCCAGAACGTAGTCTTCCCAATGGAACTCTTGAATTCTTCGCGGTGTTGAGCAAGCTGTCGCGCCTCTTTTTAGTGACAAGAGCAGGCATTTTTGAATGTCTTTTGTCCAACAACGTTTTGGGCGGCCATTGCCCCTGTTGCCGTCTATCATCCCCTCCAGTAACACTCTCCATGCCTCTGTATACTCTGCGTGTGTCATGTGACGTATTCCTTCCAGAATGTTGTCTTCCCAATGAACTCTCTGAACCTCTCTCTGTCTTGGGCGATGTGGCTTGCATTTTCTAGCGATGCATTCATGTTATCTTTAATGTCGTCAGTCCATCGTCTTGTTGGTCTGACCTTTCTCCTCGTCCCATGTGGTCTTCCCTCAATTATTTGTCTTTCTAAACAGTTGTGTCTCTTTATATGACCAAACAGGCGTAGTTTTATTTTTGTTATTGTGTTTAGTAACCAACACTGGAATCTTCAATGTTTTTATAATATCTGAGTTTCTGATTTTATCCTGCCATGATATTCTAAGTAGGCCTATCTTTCTGTAGCATTTCAGCTCGAAGGAGTTGATTTTCTTTGCCGCTGTTTTACTTAGGGTCCATGTTTCACAGCAATATGTTGCAACCGGAAAAATAAAAGTTCGTAACATTAGCACTTTCGTTTCTATTTTGTTGTTTTTTCCATATGTTTTTCAACCGTGTTCTATTTACGTTGATATTCATTATGTTGAATGAATGACTTATTGCTGCTAACCGACAATTTACTATGAATATTATACTAATTGCTACACCACAAGACCACAATCCAAGAGAAACAGTTAGATTAATCCATTGGAAATTTCTAGGCACAATATTCCCGTAGGTTGCCATTACTTTCGGGAAGGAACAACCGTTAATCGAGCACCGTAACGAGAACACATTCGTTCTAGTCGGCCATTTTGGCGGAAGTGTACAAACCATAAAACCAGTATTTTAAAAAACAGAAAAAAATTTAACGCCCGTGCGGATTAACAAGAACATCTCGTCACAATTGTGATAAGTCACTAAAGTGTGGTCTGGGTGCGATTCGCTTAACATTACTGTCCTGCAGGATACAATTGAGGGTGGGAGAAGAAATAAGGAAAGTATGGATTGATAATATTACAGAACGGACAGATTTAGGTTTATCCACTCAGACAAGACAGAAAACAAAGAGTCATGACGCTTATGTATGCGTTATTTCCAAATTAGAAACCCCAGAACTCCGAAAGGTTATGGGTTTGAAGGGGATGCATTTTTTCATGTTTATACTTAAAATTCGAGTTTATTTATTATGATTATTCTTCATTGTTCTAATGGCTTCTAGTTATTCGCCCAATACCATGCATTGATATCTGCAGGTGTCTGCCAGTTGTTGCTTTGTACCGTTCCATGTTAGTGGGTTCCATTTGTTCGCTCTTGGAGGAAGAGCATCCATCGCTTTACATTTGAGAAGGTGGTGGTCATCAATTTCGTAGTAGTATTTACACAGCTGGTAAACTGGAGAAACGATAACGGTAGTATTAGAAACGATAACATCAGACAGATAACCCCCCAAAAATACTAGTATTGGAACACATCAAAAGACAACATATCAAGTGGTTTTCACACGCTTCCAGATTACCAACAGATAGCATGCCACAAATGGCCATGACACATAGACATAACGGTTATAAAGCCAGATGCAGATCATGTAAAAGATGGATAACAGAAATCAAAGAAGCCACAGGAACAAGCTTACAAACAACACACAAGAAGGTCATCTCCAGAGAACTCTTCCACTCCTGACGCCGCAAGGCAAACAAGGGCCACAACGTATAGATAGATAGATAGGTAAACTGGAGTGTATTGCGGTTATATTATATTCTTGTGTTTATTAAGTGGTATATGCTGGGTTCACAATCGGAACATTGTTCAGTGGAATCCAATTATAACAACTTGGTCCGGACCCACGAAATATGTAATAATTGAAATTTGCTACATACAGAACAAACAATAAATAATGAATATAATTGGTGATTGTAAAACGTTTTTAAATAAGGAAATATGCTATAAAAGGATGCGTTATAGAGAGACTCCGGTGTATTTTGATCTCTTCTTGTAAGATGTTTGGGACGTCTGGAAATCTTTCTGCATCAAAATCTCAATGTGACAACCCTAAGACACTAATGTGTTATATTATTATTATGTCTGCCGTTTTTTTCCGCACAGGTTTGACACGAGTCTTACAATTAACATTTCGAAATCATATTACATGGGAACATTATATTAAATAAACAATATTAACAGCCAGCTTCCAAACATGATTGGGGAGAAAATCATAAACTCCAGAGATGAAATCCTGGTCTCTTTAAATAAACATGCGGATTGATTGAGTTAACGTATTTACTCTATTTTGTGAGTCTAATTGGTGTCAGATGAATAAGCCAGGATCTTGAATCTTATATGCCACTGTCTGCCTTTACCATAATAAAGGATTTAAAAAAATATACACAATTTGTTTACCCCGAAGACGGATGTGTTCGACCATTGGCGCAAATAAAACGGTGCCACAACGCATTTTCATTCTCTGGACTATGTCCTGCTGAAAATCTTGTAGGACTATTGTCCTACTACAAGAGATCTAGCGGGAGTTTAGCTGAAGAAGAAGAAGTCACAAATTCAATGGTGTATAAAACACAATATTGTCTCCACCCAATTTGATGTCAAACATCTATTAGTTTCTCTGTACCTCTCCACGTTCTTTGGCTCGGCCTGTGACGTTTCAGTTTTTGCTTTGAGAACTAATATCCCCCTCCCCTGAAAGTGCTAGAACTGATCCCTAATCAGTATCTTGCAGTTTTCCCTCTACAAGTGAACAGCGTTATTATTGTGACCGTTGTTCGTCCATCACAAGTGATGATGACCATTTGTTACATCCACTTTTGAAAATTCAATTTTAGTTATGTCCTTGATTATGAGTTATGAGATGGCTAATGAGCCCTATTTGAGCTGTAAATGTCCTGGACAGTACGGACATGCAATAACGACTGTAGACGGATCTTGGTCTATCCGTGACTTTCTAGCTGCTCTCCGCTGTTGAGCTGCTGCATTTCTCTTCTTTTCACAAGATGATGCGCTCTTTTTTATTTTAGAACGCCATGTAGATCTATTTTGTGCAAGTTCTTCCCATGTATCGTGGTCTATTCGGGTGAATTTTCGTGAGTGTGAAAATGACTTGCACTGGGGATTATTGTGACTAAGTTACACACACAAACCAACATAGGCGTCTCCGAAAATTACTTGCAATGATGGATGACAATAAGGCTTCTAGTTGAAACGCCGTCTGTTCCCGTTTCGTTGTTAGTAGGGTTTGTTTGTAAATATTGCTAACACTCTCTACTTCTTCTTCGTTCATTCTCAAATTCCCGCTGGATTTCTCTTGTAGCAGGATAATGATTCTACTAGATTTCCAACATTATGTAGACCAGAGAATGGAAATACCGTCTTGTCGTAGTACTCAAAGCAATAACTCCATAACTACAAAAATAAACCTGTAAAGAATGCGGTAAGACAATATCCAATCCGCTAATTCTTGACTATGTGGCAAATATCTTAACCAGTAGGCCTCCATAAATATCATACAAATACTTTTTCTGGTTACCATTGACAAAAGAAGATCAACGAGCAGAATAAAAATAAACCTTCAGACGATATAATGTTCAATATTGCCGTGTTGTACATTGGCCACTATATATCATAACCTGGGTCGCCTGCCAACACGATACCGCTAAATGCACGAAAATATATAATTAAAATAACATGATGTAAAAGGCTTGTTTTGTTTCTGATCGTTGGTCTTCCATCGACGAACACGCTTCTTGTATGTGGCATGCCATTTGAAGTTGTCTACACTGCCGCTCGTGCACGCTTCTGTTCAAGCTGCTCTGCTTCTTCCAGTGACATAGGCCTATTCAACTATTCAAAAGGTATTCCTTAACCTCTGCCCATCAACGTCATGTGCTGCCTATTGTTCTGTTATGACTGCGGGTTATCATCAGAGCAACACACGAGAAGTCCATATGCGATCCAATCCCTGTCTCAATAAATCTATTAGAATGTGGCAGCTCACAGTTTCACTTCAGTCTTGATTTATGAAGTTCTTGGGAAGTCTGCACAGGGAAGTCACGGGTTTCGTGGACTTCGGTTATAATTTTTTCCGCCGAAAAATTTATCTCGTTTTCTAGGGTGCCATGGATTTCGTAGATATGTCAACGTGACTTCGCTGTTAATTCTGCGAAAACAAAGAGCGACCGAGATAGTCAGTGTCTTGATACAAAAGGTCCTTATGGAGGAGGATTGCCCTTCAAAACAGCAGTATCTCTGCCCTCCTTACTGTCTTCCATGCGCCACGAAGAGTCCTCAGAAAGGTAAATGTCATTTTCATTTTTTCTTTGTATTGGTCTTTTATATTCATTTATTATTGTTTTTAGTATTAAACAGTATATTCATTCTTCATAAAAATGTGTTTTTTGTATGTATTTTGGAGTGTCTAGAAGGAATTAATTGGATTTAAATTGAATCATATGGGAAAAATTGCCTATATCTTCGTTGGTTTCGGAATTCGCAGATTGTTTCCGGAAGGATTATCGAAGAAAACCGAGGTATCACTGCATATGTACTGCTCCCCTCCCTGAAACATTTCATTCTACGTTTAATATTTCTAACCTATTATATCTTTTCATTTGTCCGAAATATGTTAGTTTGTGTTTTAAAAAGTGGTTTTGACGAGCCAATCATCTTCTATGTTCAGGTGTTTCCTGATGTCTAAGTTTGATCAAAACAGTAGTAAACATTTCATTAACATCTGTGGGAACATCAGACTATACTATAATTATATATAAGATGGATGGACATAGATATAACTGAAAGTCAAACAAGATACTAGTGGTACAGGGTAATACAATTTACTAATATACAACACCAAAGACAGCACTCTCCAAGAATGGTGACAGTCTGGTAAAAACTTGGATGCCATATACAAGAAAACCACAACAAATGATACGTTTTCTTTTCATATATGACACGAAATTATACAAGAAATAAAATATATAGAGTGGAGACTGCTATACCATTGTCTGAATGAAATTTAAAGTATCATAATGCTTGGACATAGGTACTGCAAGCACACACAACAAACTGACCAAGTTGCTCACTATACAGGCACAACAAAAATGATGTCTCATGGTATAGGTATATGACTCAATATCACTAATATTTCAATTGTTACACAGACACAATAACACTGATGCCTCAATTGTTACATAGAAACAATAACACTATTGTTTAAATTGCTACATACACACAGCACTAATGCCTCAATTGCTATACACACGCATAATAACACTAATGTTTCAATTGCTACATACACACAATGACACTAATGTTTCAATTGCTACATACACACAATTGCTGCATACATACAATGACACTAATGTTTCAATTGCTACATCCACATAGTTGCTACATACACACAATGACACTAATGTTTCAATTGCTACATACACACAATGACACTAATGTTTCAATTGCTACATACACACAATTGCTGCATACATACAATGACACTAATGTTTCAATTGCTACATACACATAGTTGCTACATACACACAATGACACTAATGTTTCAATTGCTACATACACACAATGACACTAATGTTTCAATTGCTATATCCACATAGTTGCTACATATACACAATGACACTAATGTTTCAATTGCTACATCCACATAGTTGCTATATACACACAATGACACTAATGTTTCAATTGCTACATACACATAGTTGCTACATACACACAATGAGACTGTTTCAATTGCTACATACACACAATTGCTGCATACACACCACAACACTAATGACTCAATTGCTATACACACACACAATGACACTAATGTTTCAATTGCTACATAATCACAATAACACTAATGTTTCAATTGCTACATTTCACACAATAATACTAGTGTTTCTATTGTTACATACAGACAATAACACTAATGTTTCAATTGCTACATACACACAGCACTAATGCCTCAATTGCTATACACACACACAATAACACTAATGTTTCAATTGATATATACACACAATGACACTAAGGTTTCAATTGCGACATAGACACAATTACTGCATACACACAATGACACTAATGTTTCAATTGCTACATACACACAATTGCTGCATACACACTACAACACTAATGCCTCAATTGCTATACACTCACACAATGACACTAATGTTTCAGTTGCTACATAATCACAATAACACTAATGTTTCTATTGTTACATACCGACAATAACACTAATGTTTCTATTGTTACATACAGACAATAACACTAATGTTTCTATTGTTATTTACACACAATGACACTAATGTTTCAATCGTTAAATACACACAATATTGATGTCTCACCCACTATATATATATATATATGATAATAATAATAACAGTAATAATAATAATAATAATAAGACCCTTGTCAGGTCCGTAGGTGCGTCACACTGGATGGAAACATAAGCACAAAAAGCCTTCCAGACATCTACCCTGTCCTCAGCAATTTGGATAAGTGTATGAAAATCATGCCTAGACCAGTCATAGATGTTGTCAATCCAAGATTTTATTTTTCTGCTTCTCCTTCCCCCCTCAACTTCCCTTGAAAAAATATCACTGTATAACCTGGATGGTATATACAATTATGAAGTATTAATGGACAGGAGAAAATGAAGGGCAGAAAATTAAAGGCAAGGGATTTTCTATTTAAACAATAGCTTATTCTTTCACTTTTGGTAAATTTTTTTTAAAGAAGGGGGAGTTGGTTTATCATCTTTTCCTTTTTTTTACTGTGTCATGCTCTATTTTACTAAGGTAAGTGGGAGTTTTTGACCTTACAAACCCTTCTCCACAATCTAAGGGCTTGACACTACCATTGATGCCTCAGTCCTATACACAAAACACTGATGCCTCAGTCCTATACAAACATAACAACACTGCTGCCTCACTTCTATACAAACATAACAACACTGCTGCCTCACTTCTATACAAACATAACAACACTGCTGCCTCACTTCTATACAAACATAACAAAACTGATGCCTCACTCACTACATCCTACATGCTGCCACATAACATTTGGGCATTTTGAATAACTAATTGATAATAAAAGACACTTCTGACCAGTCATGAGTACACAATATATGAAATTTACAAGATTCTCTTCAGTCAAATCAAAAAATAAACATGTTAAAAAGTTCAGTATGAGGAAAGATAAATAATGCAAGCACAACAACAATGACTAGGTACAAATAGTAAACTGATATATTTCTTCCTGAGTGGCTGACAGATAGCTATGTTAATTCATTGTTTGTCAGTCTCTTTTTAATGTCCCTCAAGTCAGGTGTATGTAAAATGTCAGATATAACAAGTATAAATTGTCTAAAATTACACCTTACAGTAGATGTTCATTACTTGTCAACCTCTTGAGATGAAAACTAGTACAAAAGATTCACAAGGTTATTTTTTTTTAAACTACCTTTACACGTTTTAAAAACCTTACAGCAGAAAAGAAAAATATACTTATAAATTATAACCATTCAATATAGGTAATCTAAACCAATGAGTAAAAATATATAGTGTCTGATTCTCAGTTTATACTGTGAAAGATTCAAAATGGTCAATGTCTGGATGTATGAGTGGATGGTCTCTATAGCCAGTTCCAACCTTCTGGGTGCCACATGGATGTACTGCCTAGGACTAGCTGGCATTCGTAGATTGGCTTATGTAAAGTGTACCTACAGTTTGTGAATTGAGAATGGAGACATTACAAAGTTGCTTGGCGAGTGCCTGTTGAATGTAGACACTTCTATAATTGATTTATCTAGGATATGATTGGGAGAATTTGATATTCAGTGCAGAAGGATCAGGACTGGGCATCTGAGCAACAAAATGAGGAATGTGTTCAACAAGTGAGCCACCAGTATACATATACTTTGATATTTGTTTCATGAGACTGAGCACCTATGGGTTTGCCCAGAGTGTAATGATGTCAGCTCATAATCAATAATGTTTTGAAATATTCTTTAAGATCATAATGTAGTCATCTTTTGAATGTCCTTATTAGATAATTTATAAAATGGCATGTAGATAGCGCCTTCTAATATACATCTACAGTGACAGGAAATCTGAAAAGTTGTGGGGGGGGGGTGGAGAAGAGGAGAAGGTTCCATTTGCCAAATATGGCTGTAACAATTAACAATGTAAGGAAAAATCTTACAGCTTGACGTGTAGGTCTCTCAAATAGTTGATTTGGATGATTGATTGATTGATTATATGTGAAAAAAATGAGGATGACAAAAATTATTGGATATGATCAAACACATAGGCATATTGGTAAGGACAAGATTGGTAATGGTTCAAGGATGTAAAGTGTTAGATGTTTAACTCACTAGGTGTCAGCGTATAGAGGCTAGTTGACCACATAATTTGCTGGATAACTTTTCCTTTACAAATTCACTTTATCATGTTTACACTGATAAAATACTATCTTTTTACTCACACATCAACTTCCAGAAGGATCATTTTGTATTTCTATCCAACATACCACATCCCAACATTTCTGTATATAAACCTAACAGCCGAAATAAATCCATAGACTATGGAGGGGGAATGTCACACCTCTCCCCCAAGAAAATCAGACCATGACTCCTAGTACTGGAGATTTAGTTAAATGGTGGATACCCCCCCCCCCCAAAAATAAAAAACAACAAGAACAACAACAAAACAACAAGAACAGGTGTTCTTTTTTGTAGCCTTCTTCAATTATGATTGAGAATAATGTGTCCCTGAAAGAATGTATAATGTGTTTCATGTATCCAGTTCACTATGATGCATAGTTCAGATGCATATGCTGTTGTAATGCAAGCTGTTCCTGCTTCTTTTCACATGTTTTTCCATAGTAGAAAGAATAGGAGATGAAGCCTCATTGATATCACAGAGACACTAGGATAGTGAACTCTACTGATTGCAGCCATGATACTCCTTGGCTCTGGCAATGTTCTCTAATAACAGCCAGGGACAAATTCATACACTAAGAGCCATGAACAAATTCATAGACAATTAGTCAAGCATAGGTCAACTTATTCATATTTAAGCTGTATTTTGTACAGAAAAGAAATCAGGTGTCACTGTGTATACCCATATTGACATTTCTTATTTAGCTTTAGTGGGGTACTCTTTATATGGAAGTTGGACATAATTGTGGGTCAAAATATAATTTTATGGATATTTTGGTTACAGATACATATAGATCCTTCCTGAAGTTGACAGGTATGAATCACATACAAATTCACACCAGTCAGGAACAAATTCACAGATTACTAGTAAGACAAAGTCATAGACTACTAGTCAGGGACAAATTCAGTGACTATTATTTCTATGTGAACACAAATAGATGAATCTCTGTGGAATGAAATGAAGTTTGAGCTGAGCTGAACTTATTCATAATATGATAACACAAATTCTGTATCAAAGTGTTGGTATGCATAACAAATAATTCTGTAAGAGTTGGCAATATATGAGTGTGTAAACAAATAAAGCAGTAGATCAGATCCAGTCCAGTTCTTAGCTACACTGATAAACAATAGCATAGTGGACGAACAACTTGATGACTGCTCAAATGGTGCACATTAGTCAAATCCATATCATCTATATTGGTCATAAATAACAAATATCAACTTGACCACTGCTTAAATGTAGGATTAGTCAAGCCCATAACAACTCCAAGTCAACAAAGTCCAGTGGATATTAATAGCAGGTATCTACTTGATCACTGTTTGTCTGATATGGCACTTCAAGAAAAACACATTTTGTGCATTTATTAATCAACAGTCTATTGTCTTTCCCCCGGTAGTTTTTTATCCACTCTTGTCGTTTTAGGGGTTATTGGAGCTCAATATTGTGTTCCAAGGCCAGATGAGTTGCCTCAGCTGTGTTATGACTGTTCAAGATGTTCATGACGATTTCTATGCATCTTTTTCGTGGTTTTCCTCTGACTATGTACCTGATCTCATTTGGTTATATGTCTGTACGGGCAACTTGTCGTAATGCATTCTCATAATATGACCAAACCACTTGATCTGTTGCCTTTCTATATATTCTATGCAAGGTGTATACCCATTCTTTCCCTTGTGTATTCATTTCGCAATCTATCGAGCCTGGTGACCCTTGCAGCTTTCCTCAAGTATTTCATCTCACTTGTCACTATCTTTCTGTAATGTGAAGATGAGAAAGACCAGGTTTGGCACTGGTAACACACAGTATGTGTTGCAAATCCAAACTTCTATATATATGCTAGTGTCCAAGAGTTGTCTTTCTCGTTACTAAAAGAATTGATTCTATATGTGATCGTGTTTATTAAAAAAAACTCACAAACTAGAAAGACACTATCGTTGCTATGTCGGTTTTAGTAAATCTCTTGTCCCATCACTGAGGAGTAACATTCTGTGATCAATGAGGGTTATATGGTAAAAATTACACCAGGTGTTTTTACTTTTGCAGATTTGCTCTTGTGCCCATTTTCTGAGGCTGGGTCAGCACAGAAACCATTTATGATCTACATAACTTGGAATAAAGCAGTGGGGTCATGGGGGGGCTAGAAGAGCTGCACTAATTACTGTGCTGCTATGATATTCAATGATGTGAAATAAATGTGTTGTGAAAATAAATGTTACTGCATGGAAGAAGTGAGCTCAAATATGTAATGGTCATCATTCAGGATTTGCTTTACATAAAAAAATGTTAATGGTAATGACCACACATAATCCCTCTGATTGTGCAAAATGTTAGAAGCCTTGCAATTCTCAGATCATAGCATGTGTGAGGCAATGGCATGTCTCCTTCAGCCAGTAATTTATGCATTAATATATTAAATTCAGGTACACAATCCACCACATCTCAGTTGACTGGAGCATGCCAACACTGAGAAGTGTTCCCAGTATCCTTGTAAAGTCATCATATGTGTGTGTCATGTGATGTATTCCTTCCAGAACATAGTCTTCCTTATGAATCTCCTGAAATCCCCGCTCTCCAAGTTGTCATGCTTCCTTTAGCGACATGTGCATTCATTCCTGAACATCTCTTGCCAAACAACGTCTTGTGTGGCCTCTGCCAACCCCTCCCTCCAACAACTCTTTCCATGCCATAGTGTCTTTTCACGCAGCTGAAAAAACCTAAAACCCATCTTAATATGGTGTTTAAAAGCTAGTCTCCTTGAACATTGATTTTTCTTAGCAGGTCTTGGTTAGTCTTTCTTGCTGTTCACTGTGTTCTCAGGACTCTTCTATAACACTTCATTTCGAAGGTTTATATTCTCTTGGCTGTAGTTTTATGTATTTCCCATGTTTCGCAGCTGTAGGTCACCACTTGGGAACACACATGTAGTAACAAACATACCTTAGTTCCTGTGTTTGCTCTGTGCCAGTTTTTTTAAAAGGTTTTTTAATTTGGATATGACTATTGCTGTTCTCCTCCTGATCTCGACTGCAGTCTCCTGCACTGTTTATGTTAGTTCTTGGATATTCGAAATTTATAACTTCTTCTAAAACATTGTTATCAATATTAATTCTAGGATTTTGTTTTCACTTTATTGGTTGTTTATGATCTAACATGTCACAAGGAACTACCGGTAGTTAGCACTCACAAATTCCAACCGAAAATTTCAGCATATCCATTAGGAAATTATTGGCACAATACATCTGTAGCTTGCCGTTGCTTTCCGGGGAATATCCATTTATATATGACCATATGAGAAATTTAAATATTATAATCATGTACTCTCCATAAATAAATGAAGATTGAGCACAGATCAGAAAATTTGAGAAATTCTTGTCATCACTGAATAGCAGTATTATTATGTTGTCCATAATGGCCTATCTTCTTCAATCAACACAAAGCCATTCTGTCTCACCCATGTGCTGACTATCACTGGGTCAGAAATAGGAGTCAATAATAGTGACACTGTTACCTGCCATGCACATCGTAAGGGGTGACCAAGGACGTTTTGGGGGTGGAGTTGGTTGCCCCATCCTATATGGGGTAAAATAACCCAGAAACCAAGCTGAAATATGATGTGTCAGGTCAAAAGGTGCAGATATCGCAGCCAAGCTGTAAATCACGAAACAACGCAATTCGTTCCCCTGAATACATCCTGCTAATCTGCATAAGTGTGAAAATGAATAAGAAGGAAGAACAATTAATTTGTAGACTGGATGCTTGCTTATTTATTTATTTTGTGCTCATGATGTTTACACTGTCAGACAAGCCTTGTGGATGAGTTCTATGATTAACTGAGTTCTATGATTAACTGAGTTCTATGATTAACTGAGTTCTATGATTAACTGAGTTCTTTAATTCCATAAATCTTTGGTTAAAAGGTTGAGCTAGTATGTCTATCTAATTTTTATATTTCAGACAGTCCTGAAGGATATGCAGTTCTGAGGTCTGTTCATCTGTTCCACATATGTACATTGGTGTAGCAGACAGTCACATCTTGAGCAGGTGTTTAATTCAGTTTGTTATGTCCTGTCCACAGGTATAGTATAGTGTTTTATAAATATTACTAGTCCAGTGGAATTCCATTATAACAGCTTGGTCTGGGCCAGTGAAATATGTATGTAATAACAGAGATTTGTTATATACAGTATAAACAATAAAGAATAAATACAACTGGGAATTTGAAAAGTGTAGTTAAATAGAGGAAATTGATATAAAAGTATGTACTTTAAAGGGATTTCACTGTATATGGAACTGGGCTCTTAATGAAACCATGGTAATTTAAGAAAATGGAATCTGAGATTGATAGTGGTGGTATCATCCTGTAGAGAATATTGTCCCCATCAAAATAAATATAAAAGAATATTGTCCCCATCAAAATAAATATAAAAGAATATTGTCCCCATCATAGTAAATATACCGGGTAAAAAAATATTGTCCCCATCACAATAAATATAAAAGAATCCTGATTATGTGCAAGTAGCACTGCATCTTCAACAAATGTATGTTAACTTCCTGAAATGTCTTGCAGTCATTCTTGTCTAGTAAGCTCCACACTTCTGCTAGTGACTGTCATCCACTAAAAGCTTTTATAAACCATGTCTGTTAATATATCAAGCATATGTGCATCCTGCAATGGCACTTAAAAATCAATTATTTTACATATTGTATTAAGAAATATTTCACTATTAATTTTTATTTTATTTTGCATGTTGTTTATCTGTCAGAGTTGACAATGACCATTCAACTCAACTGGGATGATGATGAAGATGATGTCTGCAGGGTGTCCAACTGTAGTCCTATGCATGCCCAGAAATCTCTTCTGCACTCTGAGCATATGTCTGTGGGATATTGGGCAGCTCATGTCTTTCTTCTAGAATGCTTTTGTTGCGCATCCTGTCTGATGTTCTGTGCTGCTGCTGCACCACTCTTGATTCTACAATGCCAGTAGATCTGTCTTGGTAAGACTCTTCCATGAATTTGTGTCTATGTTGAACTGAGTCAATGATGTCTTAAAAGTGTCTTTAAAATGTTTCTTCTGTCCTCCAGCATTGTGGAAGCCAATCTGGAGTTTTCCAAATACAGCTTTTTTTATAAAGATCTTTCATGCGGTTCAGATAGCTCAGTGTATCTGTGCCCTCATCAACATTGTGTGTATGCTTACAGATTTAGATTTCATTAGTGCCTCACTGTCTGATATTTTATCCCAACAATGGATGCTTAGGCCTACAATGGAACAAAGACAGCTTAGCTGAAAATGGTTGAAACTCCTCATATATATGTTGTATACTGTCCATGTTTAACAGGCATAAAGAAGTGATTATATTACTACTGCTTGGTAAACTATGAATTTAGTGGTAGTCATTTTTCTCCTTTTCTCATATATTTTTGCATAGTCTTTCCAAATGTGGCACAAGCTTTTGCTATTCTGTTGTTTACCTCAGAGTCAATGTCTACAGCTTGCGAGAGAGTACTGCACAGATAAGTGAAGCTATTTACTTGAAGTTCTTCTTTTTAAAATTTTTATATTGGGATTGAAATTGTTTGGTGTGGGTTGAAATATGACCTCTGTTTTCTTTATTTTGATGGTGAAAGTCAAAGTTGTTGCAGGCTTCAGTAAGTGTATTTATCAACAGCCTTCTGTAGTACTTTGATTAGAATAATATATTTTTTTGCTATACATTTAAAGAGTGGAGATAAAATATTGAAATATCACACTCTTTACAGTCTCAAGCTCAGTTCTGTATGTACAAATGTGCACATTAACCATTCAGTTCAATAACACACACATATAAGAACAGTGAAACAAACAGGCTCTATGTTTGGTATAGACAAGTTCCCCATATAGCTGAAGATAGATGAATTCTCATTGTAGACTAATAATCAGTGACGCAACGTCAATAGACGCTAAAATTCCCAAATACTTCATAACGTGCGTATATGCAGATGAGACAAAGCATTTATCTCCTAAAGTTATATTACCAACCAATGAGACATCACTTACAATAATGCACTGGAATGCTGAGGGTGTAAATAGCAAAAAAGATGGCTTTAGCAAGAAATTAGAATTAGAAAACACCCTTCACAAGGAACAGGTCAGCATTTGTTGCATACAAGAGACACACCTCAGCAAAGATGTAGCCTTTAAAATTGCAGGTTATCAGTGCTTTAGAGCTGATCGAGTAGACAGAAGAAAAGGAGGTATACTAACTCTAGTCAAAAATAATATCAGCGCACATCAAACTGAGCTATACATGGAAGGAGCAGAATATCAGGTCCTTCAACTAAAGACCAAGAACACAGACTTCAACCTATTAAATTATTATTGTCCAAATGACCAGTCCCTTTCCCTGGACACAATACCGTACAGAGGAAGACTGATAGTATGTGGAGATTTTAATAGTCACTCACAAAGCTGGGGTTATGACCACATGGATAAAAGAGGAGAAGAACTTGAAAGCTGGCAAGACGATAAATGTCTTCTATTGCTTAATAAGCCAAAAGATCCTCCAACATACTACTCAAGAGCATGGCAAACCACTTCCACGCCAGACTTGGCATTGTACTCAGCAGACCTAAACTGGGAAATCAATAGAACAGTGGGGAAGCAACTTGGAGGTAGCGACCATCGACCAGTCCTCCTTAGTATTAAAAATGAACTCACAGGAAATGCATGTAGCCTTCCAAGATGGAATTATAAAAAAGCAAATTGGGGACTATTTAAACACCGCAGTAGTGTTTTAGCTGGACAAATAGACATGGAAGGAAAAGACATAAACGCCATAGTCAAAGAGTTCAATAAATGTATTCATCAAGCTGCTAAGGAAGCAATACCAAGAGGAGCACGCAAACAATACAAGCCATACTGGAGTGAACAACTAGAACTGCTGCAAGAGGAATTAGAAAAAGCACGGACGGAAGTGGAAAATAACCCAAGCCAGGAACATCACAACAAACATCAACACGCAAAAGCTAAATTCCAAAGAGCCAAACTAGAAGCTAGAAGAAAGAGCTGGAAAGAGAAAACAGAATCCTTAAATTTTGAAAAGGATGGAAGAAAACTGTGGAAACTGGTCAAACAACTAAATGATGAGGGAACAGGAAGAAGCACAAACATAACACTCGTACAGAATGGCAAAATGATTACAGGAAAGCAAGCAGTAGATAATTTCGCTAGGATATTTGCTCAAGACTGCAATATTGAAATTAGTCCAGAGAAACAGCATACAGTGCGGAGCGACCAAAAAAGTAAATTGGAACATGCTCAGACTAGAATCAGTGATGAAAACAGTGCAGATGAAATTATGGATACATTGTTCACATATAGTGAATTGGAATTAGCAGTCTCTAAACTAAAGCTAAATAAGTCTCCAGGAATTGATGAAATATCAAATGAAATGATAAAGAATCTAGGAACAACAGCCAGAAGGAAACTATTGGACATCCTAAATATTAGCTGGTCTACTGGGAAAATACCACAAATCTGGAGAGAATCAATTATGGTCCCTCTGCTTAAACCTGGAAAAGATGGAACAACACCAACTAGCTACAGACCAATTAGTCTTACAAGTTGCCTGTGCAAAACAATGGAGCGCATCATAAACCTAAGACTAAAATTTCACCTGGAAAGTAGAAAATTCCTTGCACCACAGCAGGCAGGTTTCAGGCAATGCTACTCCACAGAGGATCAAACCACATACCTCTCACAGGAAATTGAGGATGCTTTCCAAGACAAAAAATCAGTTTTAGTGGCATGGATTGATTTACAGAAGGCCTTTGATAAAGTATGGAAAGAAGGATTGCTTCAAAAAATGAGAAACTACAAGATATGTGGAAATATGTATAGATGGACGAAAGCCTTTCTTCACAATAGAAGAGCCAGAGTACAAGTAAATGGCAAAAAAAGTAGGAAAGTATTACTACGCCATGGAGTGCCTCAGGGAGGAGTTCTATCACCCACTCTTTTTCTCATATTTATCAATGATCTAATTGAAGAAATACCCTGTGGAACTAAGGCAGCACTATATGCAGATGACTTGGTTCTCTGGTGCACACATGAGAGCGCCATGGTTACCACAAAAATGCTTCAGAGAGCCATGGACATTTTGACTAATTGGGCTGACAAATGGTGTGTAAGTATCAATATAGAGAAGTCAGCAACAACCCTTTTTACACTTTCACCAAAACAAAGAGCAGGAAACATCTATGTAAATAAAACTATCTTAAAGGTAGATGACCAACCCACATATCTTGGTGTAACATTTGATGCCAAAATGACATGGAAACATCATATCAGCAAAGCAGAAACAAAGGCTAGAAGGAAGATAGCTATACTAAGAAAACTGAGTGGGACAACTTGGGGAGCTAATGAAAGAATTCTAAAAAATGTATACCAACAAGCCATTCGACCACACTTGGAATATGGTTCTACAGCATGGAGTTCATCATCAAACACTACACTACAAAACCTAGATAGAGTACAGAACCAAGCACTTAGAATCATTACAGGCGCAATGAGATCCACACCAATCATAGAAATGCAGAATATCGAAGGGATGCAGTCATTGAAAGAGCGTAGAGATACTAAAATTATAATTCATGGAGAAAAGTTTCTTTCCCACCATAGTCACCCAATGAAGGAAAGATTCCAGAATCTATCACAAGGACGGCTTAAAAGAAGCAGCTTCATACACCAGGCCAAGCGTCTACGTAGACAGGTATCGGATCTACCAGAGGTAACAATACCACTGACATCTCAACCAGAACACACCCCATGGGAAAAACGGACATGCCTACCAGTGACCATCCAAACAACAGTAGCAGGTGTGCATGGGGATGAACATCAGAATAATCTGCAGAAAAGAGTAGCAGCTCTAAGTTTCCTTGATGATGTTTACCCAAGTGATCTATGGACCAGAGTATATACAGATGGATCAGCACAGAATGCAGTAAAAAATGGAGGAAGTGGTGTATATGTAGAATACCCAGATGGCACCACTGATACCACTTGTATACCAACAGGGAATTACTGCAACAACTATGACTCTGAAGTCAAAGCTATTTATACAGCTGCAGAGAAACTGTTAACATTGGACAGGACCTCACACCCTATTGTAATACTTACAGATGCAAGGTCAGTACTAGAGGCATTACAATCCAATAAACTTCCAGAGTTAAAAGAGGTATTGTCCATAGTACAAAATAGGTGTAGAGTTATACTGCAATGGATTCCATCACACTGTGGAATAGCAGGAAATGAGAGAGCTGATCAACTCGCCAAGGAAGGTGCTAACATGCAGCAACCGGATATACCAATCAGCTATCACCAAAAGAAATCCATGATAAAGGCACAACGAAAGCCTAACTTACCTCCACGGGATGACTACCACCTACTTAACAGACAAGAACAGGTCATCATATTTCGACTGAGAACTGGACACAATAGACTAAACAGCCATATGTATACAAAATTTAAAATTGGCACAACAGCAAAGTGTAATTGTGGACAAGTCAACCAGACTTCAGAACATATCCTTCAAGAATGTGCAAACTATGACACATTAAGATGCACATACTGGCCTTCTGATACACCAATGAATGTTAAACTTTATGGTACAAAACAAGAAATGGAAAACACTGTTCAATTTATACAAGAAACAACACTGCAGATATAGACATTATTAGCGAACGAAAGAAGAAGAAGAAGAATCTCCTAAAGAACTCATGGCATATTTTGTTGTAAATGGCTAGACTCAATATACCAGGAACTAACAAAACTACCTCATTTAGTGTTGACTATACCTACCACAATACAGCCAGCAGTGAAAGAAGTATGAGTACCCTGATGAGAATCAAAACATATCTCAGAAATTCCACGAACAACAATCGTATGTCATGTTTTAATTCCTTGGTGATTAAGAAGAAATTATTAAGCACCCTTTCAGCAGAATCAACATTTATTGAGAAGGTATTGAACATTTGCGCAGAAATGAAGAACAGACACCTTGAGCTGCATTAGAAGATTATATAAGGTGTGCTTTTTAAACTAGCTAATATTTTATATAGGACTATAAAGATGTATTTCTTGTTGGAGTGCTGACTATCTACTAAAAAAAAGTTACTTGGCATCCCCACTCTAAAACTGCATACTACACCACTGGTAATGATTGCAATAAGACATAGTTTGAACAAGAAAATTGTTGACTAATGGTAGTAATGAGATATAGTTTGAACAAGAAAATTGTTGTGATGGTAGTAATGAGATATAGTTTGAACAAGAAAATTGTTGACTAATGGTAGTAATGAGACATGGTTTGAACAAGAAAATTGTTGACTAATGGTAGTAATGAGACATGGTTTGAACAATTAAGTTGTTGACTAAAGGTAACAATGAGATGATTTGAACAAGACAGTTTATCTAAGTATTCAATGCTTAACAAATCATTTCATATCTAGATGGTGACATGTAACTGTTATCATTTAACTTAAGCTTACTGCCTCATATACATTATGTTAAGTTAACTATAAAATATTGTAATTTGGAATATGATGAAATTATAACAATGAAAAGGGAAGGAGGTGAAAGAGAAAGGAAAGAGAAACATGTTTTAATCTCTCAACACTACCCTCAGTATCTACAGTCCTAGTTCATCTAGAAGGCAGTCATTACAGAACTAGCAATAGTTTGGCTGAATAATAAATTGAATAGGTTTCTTTGACATAATACTCAATGAATTTAATGAAGGCAGTCACAATCTGAAATGTTTGTTTAAAATGTACAGTTTCTTCTTAAACATGTATAAATACTTTCATACCATTCACAGTCTGGAAATTAGAAACATTTTTGTCATCCTGAAAAACAATTCACATCTAATAGATGTCAAACATTTCACAATATACATCTAACAAATGTCAAACACTTCACAATTAATAATTTCATGAACATTATTTTATAAGAAACTTAAACATATCAGTTGTTCCCCTTAAATCTCTATTACCATATTCAGATGCAGGGGTGGACTCAACCACTGTGACACCGGGAAAAATCCTGATGGCTGGCAAGGGCCACTGCTACATTGAAATAATACCTGTGAGTTCAGACACCAACCTACAACTCTACAGATGTGTATGTATGTGCGTATGCATGCGTGTAAGATAACATTTCAGTAAAAATATAATAAATTCCATACATTTTTTAAATAGTACATACAACCAGATACATTCTAGACATATTTGTACACAACCAGATACATTCTAGACATATTTGTACACATGAAGAGATAAAGAAAAACTCTAGATCGAATGTGGGCAACCTATTTGGGTTGGCGGGCCAGATTGAACACTTTTCACGTAGGATGGAATCAATGAGTTTTACTTGGTCCTTTGAAATACCGGTACCAAGTAATTTTTTATGAACTCAGGATTCAGTGCTTATAGTAATTTTAAATCAGCTTCGACTGGATTTTCCTCACTTCTGGTCTAGTTCATGTAAATTAGAAAACAAAAGTATTCATTAAAAAGTCATGTGGATCAGTGCCATTTTGTGTGTCTTGAGTTATGATAAGACAATGCCTGCTTAAAACATGGTCTATAAATCTACACTATTTGATTATACATCATATGTTGTAACCTATAGATACAATAGTTTTACAAATTTAAACAAATTTATAGAACCATTGACCTCCCATCTAATACACAATGAAATGGCTAAATCTTGTTTAATGATCCATTGACCTCCCATCTAATACTATTGCACAATTAAATGGCTAAATCTTGTTTAATGATCCATTGACCTCCCATCTAATACTATTGCACAATGAAATGGCTAAATCTTGTTTAAAACCAGAATGATAAGAATGAAATATGAAATGAAAATATGAAATCATAAACAGTGTCAGAAATGAATTTCAGATGCCTCTTATCTACATGACATAAAAAATGAATGAAACAATTTATTCAGTACTTAACCAGTCACTCAACATTCTGCTTAGATATTTTATGAATCCAGTTTCTCTCACCATATGCATATCAATGGTTTATGTGTCAAACTTGTTTAATACACTCCTAATGTAATGTTTAGTTCTAAATTCTTTCAACCACAAGATACTGCCAAGGTCAGATGTAACAGAGGATTACTGCAAATAAAATAGTGACACAGCACACCTTCATTCTCTGGACCACATCCTCCATTGAAATCTAGTAGAAAGAGAGATTCTGCAAGTTTCAGCAAAAATCATAAGATGAAATATTGTGTTTTTTTAGCTATAAGATTTCATTTTAGCTATAAGAAGACAACATCGCTGAATAGCAGTGATTTGTGCAGGTAGCTAACTATGTACAGATTCCATCATAGTCATAAAGAAACGTTAAATACATGATTTAGGAAGCACAAATAAAAGAACCTCATCACAAAAACTGTTCCAAACTATTGACATCCTCATCAGCAACCACAACAGCAAAATGCTAGTCAAGAGAATATTAAATAAATGGACAGACAAAACAAAGAACAAGACAAATAGACCACACAGCAGTAGCTATGTTACTATATACAACTACAGTGGAGTCTTATTACAATGTACTCATGTTACAAAATTACCTATTTAACCCTTTAGCTTCTAAGTGTTGGATATCTTTTCCCCAATGACTTTCATCCAGTGCTGAATCCTTCTCTAATCGTACAAAAATGAGAGATCTTTCACTGTACTGGCTTTTTATTGACACCAGATAATAAAATATGTACTGCATGGTTGATGTGCACTGGTGCTTGACAATTTCAGAGTGAAATACTTTTTGCCAATCTGGGGATAGATTTTTTTTAATGCGATAACTCGTCCATAGCAGCTAAAGGGTTGACCGTTTCAAAATTCAAGATTATTTTTTATTCTTTATTGATGAAATTGTATAGGCCTACAGCGAGTTTCTGTTATTATCTAAATATTTCAGTGGTCCTGGCCAATTTGTTATAATAAGACTCCACTGTACTACAACTGCTGCCATACAATATTCAAAGTTGACTAAAGTTTTAAAGATTTCCAGTTACACTTTCAATGTGCAAAATGCTTGAAATGTAAACAAACATATAGGCCCTATAAAATAATTGTCCAGGAAAAAAATCCAATGTTTATCTTAAAGTATACATTGTGTACTATTACCAGACATAAAACTATATATTGTGTGCTACCAATAATAAAACTATACATTGTCTGCTACCAGTCATAAACTAAAGTAGTATACAATGTCTGCTACCAGTCATAAACTAAAGTAGTATACATTGTCTGCTACCAGTCATAAACTAAAGTAGTATACATTGTCTGCTACCAGTCATAAACTAAAGTAGTATACATTGTCTGCTACCAGTCATAAACTAAAGTAGTATACAATGTCTGCTACCAGTCATAAACTAAAGTAGTATACATTGTCTGCTACCAGTCATAAAACTATACATTGTCTGCTACCAGTCATAAACTAAAGTAGTATACATTGTGTGCTACCAGTCATAAACTAAAGTAGTATACATTGTCTGCTACCAGTCATAAACTAAAGTAGTATACATTGTCTGCTACCAGTCATAAACTAAAGTAGTATACATTGTCTGCTACCAGTCATAAACTAAAGTAGTATACATTGTCTGCTACCAGTCATAAACTAAAGTAGTATACATTGTCTGCTACCAGTCATAAACTAAAGTAGTATACAATGTCTGCTACCAGTCATAAACTAAAGTAGTATACATTGTCTGCTACCAGTCATAAAACTATACATTGTCTGCTACCAGTCATTAACTAAAGTAGTATACATTGTGTGCTACCAGTCATAAACTAAAGTAGTATACATTGTCTGCTACCAGTCATAAACTAAAGTAGTATACATTGTCTGCTACCAGTCATAAACTAAAGTAGTATACAATGTCTGCTACCAGTCATAAACTAAAGTAGTATACATTGTCTGCTACCAGTCATAAAACTATACATTGTCTGCTACCAGTCATAAACTAAAGTAGTATACAATGTCTGCTACCAGTCATAAACTAAAGTAGTATACATTGTCTGCTACCAGTCATAAAACTATACATTGTCTGCTACCAGTCATAAACTAAAGTAGTATACATTGTGTGCTACCAGTCATAAACTAAAGTAGTATACATTGTCTGCTACCAGTCATAAACTAAAGTAGTATACATTGTCTGCTACCAGTCATAAACTAAAGTAGTATACATTGTCTGCTACCAGTCATAAACTAAAGTAGTATACTTTGTGTGCTACCAGTCATAAAACTATACATTGTCTGCTACCAGTCATAAACTAAAGTAGTATACATTATATGCTACCAGTAATAAAACTATACATTGTTTGCTACCAGTCATAAAACTATACATTGTGTGCTACCAGTCATAAAACTAAACACTAGCTTCATTTCATGAATATGCTAATATTTCTCCTCTAAACTAGTCAATTGTCTTCCTCCATGTAGATCATGATGCTTGTGACCCACATTTACTGTTAAGTCTACAGGTGAGATGTGTTGCTTCCTTAGTACTATATCTATATTTTTTTTTCAAAATGTCTTTGATATTATCTATCCATTTCTTTCTTGGTCTTACTTTGTCTCTGTAACCTTATCATGTTTTATTATTAGCGCTTGTAGGGAGTTGTATGTGTTCCATTCTCATATATTCATACCATAGTATTTCCTGTCTCAATATGTACAATGCATGATATACTGTATTTTCTAGTTCTGATGTCATTTTGTAAACATGTATAATCTGGCAACACCAACAGCCTTTCTCCAGCATTTCATTTCATATATTATTAGCTTTTTCATCTTTAAAGAAGCCAAAATTAGTTCAGTACTAAAAGCACTGACATACATCAATAAAATTGTTGCCTTCCATGAAGCAGGTTAAGACACAAGAATGCTGCAAGTCATACAATTTCAAATTGTTGGCATAACTACACTAAGTTTAAATGTGCATCAGCACCATAGATATGTTGCTGGTGAGTATAAAGGGTGTCAAAACTTCTCCCCTCTCCTCTATGACTTTTCCACTAAGAACTACATTAGTTTTCCCATGCAAAATTCTTCCAGAGTGAAGAACCTTTCTTTTTATAGGAAAACCACTACCACAAATTTTATGAAATAATATCAGCCCTGCTCTGTAAACTGAGTTAAGACTTGACACATGTTATGAATTGTTTCCTTGAAACAGCTCAATACTTTATAATGTCCATGGGACATGCTGTATGTATTTATTTTGTTAAGCAGATACAACATTTAAACATACACACTGGATATGATTAACTTGTGGCAAGCTACCTAGCTCTCTACAGCTGTGAGTAGATTTGTCTGACCGCAATCTATCTACTACATAAAGCTGTGAGTGTATATATATATATATATATATATATATATATATATATATATATATATATATATATATATATATATATATATATATATATATATATAATGTCATGTTAAACAGCTCGTACAGCTGCAAGTAGATATATCTGATCTTGTTATGCAGCTCTGTACAGCTGAGAGATATCTGATCTCATACTACTTAGCCCTATACAGCTGTGAGTAGATATCTGATTTCCTGCTACCTAGGAATATTAAGCTGTGAGTAGATATCTGATTTCCTGCTACCTAGGAATATTAAGCTGTGAGTAGCTATCTGATTTCATGCTACCCAGCCCTACACAGCTGTGAGTAGATATATTCAAATAAACTGTGGTCATTGTTTAACAATGACAATGCGTAACATTATTTACAAACTATACAATGCTATATCTCTCTTACACGCACATATATATTTAATATCTATAATGATTAAAATATAATACATACAGACATAGAAGAGTATGGATAAGTTTATAAAGAAAACTTTCAACTTAACTGCCATAACATGTGATGTGAATGATAATGAAACGTAAAAAATTCGGACAACTTGTAGATTGTCAAGTCTATGATTAAAAGTTCAATGTTAAAATAGATAAGTTGTTTAAAAGGTTGGCTGCAGTTATTTTCAACACTCTATGCTCCTTCCTGCACTTTCACACACTCTGACAGTCTCACATCTTGTGACATTGCCCTACTGTCTGTTGTACTTTACTGATATGTCTCTAGTTCTTTCTTTTAATATGCTCAATGTCACCATCCTTAATGTCACCATAGCCAAAATATTCAGTTCAATAGTTTCAACAAATTTTAAACTTTATTGAACTTGACATATACAACGTAATACCTGTAATGTTGTTTAGGAACAGTAATCGCAGAATATACCCCCTACTACTTCCTGTTCAGTTTTTAAGAATTTTGCGTCCGGAAAAGCTTTATTGTTTTGGAATGCCACTGAAAGATACAACTTTTTTCTGACGTCATTCTACTGTCACTTATCAATGGCTGCTGTATCATTGTTAAATTTACCTGAGCGAAAAGATATGCGTGCAGGGACATGGAATGAAATTAATCTACAGTTCTAACAGATGAATTTTCTGGAAATATAGTTCAAAAAAATAACAACAACGAATTTATGTGAAGGTCAGCACTTTCCTGCAGTTTTCATTTGTGCAGCACCCTACCTCCATCCCTAGCCCCTGCATTTTCCTATCCATAATATCCCCCCTCCCCTTATTACAATATTTACATGATTCTAAATACACACACCCGCTATTTGTTACCTAATTATTGTCAGGGGAAGTAATAAATGACCATAGAAAGATCACGCTTTTTCAACTTCCACACTACGAAGAAGTGGGAGATATATTAGTGTTCGATTTATTGTAAACACTATACATAACCCTGCGCCCCCCCCCACAGTCCTAAAATCTAGCAGTATCCTGGAGTTGTACTAACTTTCTGCAAGTGACATAATTTCTTAGACCATGCAATAATTTGAAAACAATGTGCAAATTATCATACACTACCAATGAACATGTGCATTGAATCTTGTTTCGTTCATATCCCACTATAATAACGAAATATAGGGGGTATGCTTTGGGATTATAGAACCATTTTATATATGTTATGGATATTTAATCTTCTCTCTTTTAATATGCGCATAGTAATTTGACAGTTTACCTTTCTATCTATTTATGTTCATTCTGTGCCGAATATGGTGCATAGGGAATAAACATGTTATCTCTAATTTTAATGATGTGATTTTGCAACATACAGTTCTTGTTGTTGTTGAAACCCATAGTCATACATTCTTTGGTGGTTATTCTGCCAAAAATTTCTCTCTTGGTCATCTCTTTCTTTTGCCATCTGGAACCCATTTTAGTGCTTGTAGTGGCAATCTATTTTCATTTATTCCAAGTACATGTTCTATATAAATGCGCTGTTTTCTTCTTATTGTTATAGAAAAATAGTTATTTGGTGTCACCTCTACTTTGCATTAAATTCTTCACAACCACTATTTAAGCATTTTCTAAGACATTTATTATTTTGAAAAAAATTACATTTTTTCTCCAGTGTTTTTGTTCTTTTCCAGCTTTCACAGCCATATGTTAATACAGACATTACACTGGAGTTGTACACCTTTTAAAAAAAATTTAAAAAGTACTTCCAAGATCCAGCCATTTCAGCAGCTTATATTATATCATATGTTACAGAACTCTGGTTTATACTATCTTGAATCTTATATATAAATGAACTTTTGTGCATTACTGATACACTATCAATATTATTATGAATGGCACTGTAGATTAATTATTAATTTTAAGATATGATATTTGATGAAACTCTTTAAACTTCCTGTGATTAACTTTTGTTTCCGCATATTTTCCTGCTTAGGCTTCCATGGAGGCTTTTTATAAGCAGTGGAAATAAAGGTAGCTTTTCTAAAGCATTCACGCTACATGCACCGAAAACACTTTTAATTTTTCTCTAAAAGATAGAAATTCAGTTCTAGCCATGAAACTTAAGACTTAATGATTCTAAGACTGGTTTTCTGGTCATACTGCCACAAGCTCTTTGTAGTTGATGCAAATCTGTGACCTGCAATAAAAATGTTTAACTCATCTTGTTGATCTGTGAACTTGTATGCCTTCATCGAAAATAAAAAATTATATAAATTATCAAATGCTTCTTTTTTAGTTTAGCCTCTAGTCTGTTGTATTTCTTTTTTTCTTTATCTGCGTTAGTATGACCACTTAATTTATTTATGTAATTTAAACCTAAGTAAGGTGTGCTGCTGCAGACTTTTGTACCAGAGGGGTTAGTCTCTGAATATCAGTATGTGCAAGCAATGTTGAGGTTATAACACTGGAGAATTTGTGCTGTTAATATTGTATTTAGCAATTCTATTGAACTTATGAGTGGTACTGCCAAAATTTATATACAGATAAAAACCAATTTTCTATACAGGATATGATTCACTTATTATTTCTCTGTTATTAAGTTATTCTGCTGCTAGTTTGCAGCACAGCTTGTGCCATTTGTCCCAGCAGTCATTCTCAACCACAGCTGCATATGACTGGTTGGACTACACACTGCTGGAAATATAGTAATACCATTGTCCTTCTACAAGAGAGAACCAGCAAGAGGTTGAGAATTACGAAGAATGTTTGTCACTGAAACAGAAAGTGGCCACATGGACTATTCTACAATATGAATTTTTTAACAAAAGATAATTGTTCAAGGATGCATTAAGACAAGATTAAGTAAACATTAATATTAAGGAAATGATGAAAACACTAAGTTTTCTAAATGATGGATCCATGTCTACACATTCTTAATGTTAAAGATAATCTCTTCTATTTTAATGTTAAAGATAATCTCTTCTATTTTAATGTTAAAGATAATCTCTTCTATTTTAATGTTAAAGATAATCTCTTCTATTTTAATGTTAAAGATAATCTCTTCTATTTTAATGTTAAAGATAATCTCTTCTATTTTAATGTTAAAGATAATCTCTTCTATTTTAATGTTAAAGATAATCTCTTCTATTTTAATGTTAAAGATAATCTCTTCTATTTTAATGTTAAAGATAATCTCTTCTATTTTAATGTTAAAGATAATCTCTTCTATTTTAGCGCGTTTATTTACTTTTGAACAACACACAAATTTAATAACCCAAATCAATTGAGAATCTCGTCCAGTATATATTTATTATATATGTATATATCGTCTGCAGCAGTGATACAGAGCATGTCTCAGCATTCTGCATCCTGACCATTCAGAAACAATGACAACCTACCAAATGTAAATATTGCCTAGACATTCACTATACTGAAAATTTTCTGGGTTGATTGCTACATCCTAAATAGGATATGCTACCAACTTGTTATATATTATGCACAATAAAATTAAAGGTAATAGTGGAGGACAATTAAAACAAGCTTAAGAAACTCCAGGTTATAGAGTTTTTTGTTTTTTTTTAAACTGACACCACTTTTAGGTAAATAACTACCAAAAACACATAAAAAACCAAAACTTATCAAAAATTTAAATGCTTGAAATACTACATAGAAATCTAGTTGTGCTCAATCAAATGTGAGCATTTGTCACAGAGTTAAAAAGAAAAAAAAGTGAGGTATGTAAAAATATATATATATATTTTGTAATTGCCCTATAACAAATGCTAGCTAGCACAGCAGCAACAAGAAAAACATAGAATAATATCATAACATGGATTTGTTTCGTTATATATATTAACTAAGAAACCCATGCATATGCACAAAATGAGGTTTGTGTAATCACCAGAATATCAGAGAGAACTCTACAAATAAGAGTGAACCTCTGTTATATCATTAAATATCTATAGAAATCAGAATAGAAGACAAAAATTGCCCTAGAAATGAATAGAATGACAGAACAGCATTTATCCAATATTTTATTATTGGTTTCTATCACAATGCCATTACTTCTCTACTTGTTTCTGGCATTATTTATGCACCAAAAAATACAGGAGGTATGAACAGTGTCATAGCACATTATTTCAATAAGTGCTCAGCTGCCTAGGCAGTAGTTGACCAGAAATTGCTTGACTTGCTTCTCCTACCACACTTTCTCAATAATGATGGTGCTATTCCTCAACCTTCACAGAGCATGAACCCTGGTACCATAATTCCTGGTGGCTGTGTGAACTATGGGAGTATTTTTAATTTCAAACCATGAATAACGAGTAGATTCAAAACCCAGGTGTGCTGGTCAGAGGGCAAATGATCTAACATTACACAACCGATGCTCCCTTGGTATATCTTTGTGCATACTGTAAATGTCTAGCTTCCAGTCTAATGTGTTAACATTAGTTGCATTGTTTGTTCAATTTGACTTATATTTTTGTTTTTGATAAAGGTATGGCATGAAAATGTTGACTGGTTTGTTTCGTGAACTCCAAACCATATTTTTCCATGTGATTTAGCTTCTCCTGTGAAATGTAAAGCAAGTTACTTTGTGTTCTATCTTGCTACCTAGTATAGTTTTGCTGCAGATTAATGCAGTCCTACTAATAATTAACAATGGTCGTCTATTGGTAGGAGTTGTTCATGATAGTTCAATATTATGAGGCCAGATTTATTCCAATATAATATGTATCAGATGAGGCATGTGAAAATGACAAGGCAACTTGAAAAACTAAGCTTTGGTTGAAATTAACAGTTTGAAGATTTTAGCTCCTAGGAAATACTGAATCAGTCTAATGGGGGGGGGGGGGTTACAAGAGACTACAATGATTTAACATATATTTGACATTTATTTGGAAATAGTCATTTATTAGAAAATCTGGTACAGTACAAGAACAAGTGCCTACATTCCAATTTTTTACCATTATGCGAAGTTCCATTCCAACTTTGGTATAGTATGCACAGCTTTCATGACATCACTGTAATCACATCACTAGTAAACAGTGTCAAAATGGTTAATTTAATCTGAGATTAAAATGTGGCTAAGACCGCTGCTGGATGAATCGATCTGTGTGTGACGCACTGAGAGGCCCCCCCCCCTTCAGGGTCATCCATGGGTGGCTCACTGTGCGCAGCATGCAGATAGATGCATCTGACAGAAGATCGACACATCTATTGACTGAAAAATGTGCCTTTATCAATATTTTGTTTAGTTAAATAATGTAGGATTAGTTCTATTCAAAAATATGTTTCACTAAGATGTAGGCACATCTTCTTGTATTGAATCAAAAATCTTTAGTTAAAGTCTGATCTATATATAACATATGTGAAGATTGAAAGGGTGTAGAGGATTGACTTTATTGTACTAGGGTTAGCTCATGTGTACTCCACTCCTCTCAATGTAGTTGCTCATTGCCTGTTTGGAGCACCACATAACTCCTTAGCTTCAACCAATAATCATCAGGGATCTCTGGAAATATCCACTGTGTAAAAAAGACAGTGAGAGGAATTTAAGAAAAAATCTTTCAAAGCCATAACCATTGAGTAAATTATTGGAATTTTTCCTTAAAAATTAAATGTATATACATAGAACTGCCTCATAGGAATAATAGTCTATATATAAACCTCATTTTGGCTTATCCATCATGTATGATGACCTTGTATGACTACACCTGTCCTTGACATACGTTTCAGACTGTGACTAGGAACAGAGATATCTATTTTCAAATAATTATTTACTTGAACATTTGGGCTAATGACTGTCATTACCTCATTCTGATCAATTCAAAGTCAACTTAGATAGCATAAATTATATATTTGGTATTACATAGACAAAGGATTCTGAGAATATGTTTACAGATTTATTATAATATGGTGACAGATTTATGAAAATATTGATAATGTACTATCACTTTTCCCCAGTGCCAGCTGTAGAATACTAATACTGCAAACTGAGAAGACAACTTGAAAAAATATCTAACTGCCAACAAATATAGTTTACAAATGATGAAAGAAAAATTTCTGCCTCTCAAAACTAATTTCAGCAACAAATATTTTTTGAAATTTTTACAAGTGACAGTTCTTTGATACACACTAACTTATCAACTTATACTGTAATAGTATATATCCCATAGACTAGTGGTTCTCAACATTTTTTTAAAAATGAGACAATTTTATCCTTTATTGGCCTATACAAAGAAAAAAAGGCAATTGACTCACTCTAGATATCACCACTGCTTTTTTTAAAGGTTGATTGATACTATTTTACTAAATTCTGTTCCAAATAATTTCTATACTGTACCCCAGCTCACCTAGGTTTAATTTTTTTTCTAAGTGGCCTTCCTGAAAGTTTGTGTGACTCAAAAATATTCATTTAGCCAATGTTGAGACTACTGACTTAGCACACCCTCTTGTAGCAAAGTGAAGCTTGCAAGATTTGACAGTACTACTGCTATAGCACACCCTCTTGTAGCGAAGTGAAGCTTGCAAGATTTGACAGTACTTCTGATTTAGCACACCCTCTTGTAGCGAAATGAAGCTTGCAAGATGTGACAGTACTACTGATATTCAGCAGTTGAAGTAAAATTTCTATTAGTTAATTGTCAATGAACATTCTGTCTTGATAAATGTAAGATGGTGTGTATTCTGATGATTCCTGAAGATTGCTTTTTAAACCATATCCTGCATTCTGTTCCACAGGTGGTCAGTTCTATTTGTAAGTGAAGTACATATTGATTTGCAAAGCAAACTTGTGTCAGCTGAATAGACCTGGTTCAACTTTCATTGGTTATCTTATAATTTTGTGCAGATTTATCATCAATTTGATGTGTCTGTTCAACAGATAGTCAGTCACTAAGCAGCCACAGTTATACCTCCTGATATATAGGCTTAATTACAAATAGTAATGTTTTGAACTGTGCCTAAGTCATGCCTAAACTGTGGAAGAAAATGCTAGCAAATCCCGAAAAACTTTACTACACCAAAACTCAAACTGTATAAGCTGATGTATAATATATTTTTTTAAATGGGATTCTCAGTCATAAACTGGTTTGCGATTACAATTCCAATATTTTGACAGAAAATTCTCCCCCTAAGTGGTAGACATATAAATCAATAAAACAATATTTAGGAAGCATGGCAATGGATGTTGTTGTGAACTGATTGAGAGACACAAATAAAATACTTGAACAAGTAATTTTCTTTCATGATGCCCTATTCTGAGTTATACTGGAAAATGATATATCAGACAGAATGTTGGAATAATACATAAACACTGACATTTCAATTGAACATTTATGCTTATAATTGATATCAAACTAGAGGATGACTAAATTCACCTGGTAAAATCATATTACACTAATTAACACTTGATCTCATTTCAGTGCAATAGAAGTATAGTCAATGCAATATGTTGTAAAGAACATAATAACAAGAGCAGACTTCTATTTACAGGATAGCAAGCAAAAATGTTTCAGATACAGACCAAATATTTATCTTTTTATGTATACTGTACACCTCACATTTGAGGACTTAGCGGTAACTCAAACACAGCAGCACTAATGAGGATTTAATCATATCACCAGTATAACACACAAGATGTAGCACGTATCATTATTTCAAGTAGGAAACAGAAAAACAATGTATGTGCACATAAAGTCACAGAACAATGTATGTTCACATATTCATAGGACAGTGTATGTTGACATGTCACATAAGTGTACATTCATATAAAGTCATGGAACAAACAGTATATGTTTACATATTCATAGAACAAACAGTGTATGTTCACATTAAGTTATGGAACAAACAGTGCATGTTCACATAAAGTCAAAGAACAGACAGCGTACGTTCATATATTCATATAACAAACAATGCATATTCACATATTCATAGAACAAATAGTGTATGTGCACATAAAGTTATAGGACAAACAGTGTAACATAAAGTTATAGGACAAACAGTGTATGTTCACATAATGTCATAGAACAAACAGTATATATTCAGATATTTATAGAAGAAACAGTATTTGTTTACATAAATTCATAGACCAAACAGCGTACATTCACATATTCATAGAACAAACCATGCATGTTCACATAAACTGATAGAACAAACAGCATATGTTCACATATTCATAGAACAAACAGTTTATGTTCACAAACTCATAGAGCAAACAATATGTTCACATATTCATAGAACAAGTGTATGTTCATATATTCATAGAGCAGTGTATGTTCACATTAGTCTCAGATATATATAACACACAGTATATATGCTCCCATATGCTCATATAACAGTACATGCTTTTTGATGTAGCAGTAGGCTAAAATGTTCACATGCATACAATATAATAAACAGTGTACATTTGCTCATGTAGTAAAACAAGTATATGTTTAGATGTAGCCATGTAGAAACAGTATGTGTTTAAGCACATACTAAACACATACTATTAATTAAATTCACAGAATTCTGCCCAATATGTGACATAAGGAACTTAGCAGAAATAGTGCATGTGAAGTGACATAAGCATTACATATATGTACATTTAGCTTTTCTGATGTAAGCACAAAAGAGTTACAGTAAAAGAAACTTGTCTTTCTTTTTACAATCTTTGTACAACATGTTACAGTTTTTGTTTACAAAAATCTTATGCATTTAATAAAATCCCACAGCCATTTTTTCATCATGTCAAGTGTACAGAATTAGCATTTACATATGAGTTTTTATTTACAATAACAACCATCAACATTTACAGTACTGGAGTCACTACCTGCTTCCAATGCATACAATGTCAGTAAAAAGTAGTCACAGTTGAGATTGCCTTATGATTCTCATAATGGATATATGAGTAGAAAATCCACAGGACAACACAAGAAATCGGTTATTTCTAAGGTAGCTCATGAGTTTATGTTAACAAAAGAATCAAAGAAACATTTATCACTGTCTTAAAACTATAATGATCACACACTTCAGTGTTAGGTAACTTACTGCATCTATGGCATGTATACACAGGGAGAATAATCACAAAGATGAACTAGAGCCCACACAAAACATCACTGGTCTTAGGATGCTAGATAACTAGCTTTGTACACAGCATTTTTTCCACTTAACATCACAGATCCAATTAGTTTTTAAGTTCAACAAAGTTTCATTTTCAGTTGGGACTCAATCCACTGTGATATCTCTCTCCCTTTTCACTTCCACATCCAAGATTTGTTTCTTGTTTGTCAAACCCGACTGCTGAGAGACTGTGGAGTCAGAATTCATCCTGAGACAGGATGATTTCAATGTGTCAATACCATTTGGATATTTAATAGAGGCTGATTTCTCCGACATAGATGTAAGTTCACGTCGAAGAGCAAGGTTTTCACTGCATGCTTCCTGGTACAGAGACTCCATGTTTCTCAGTCGATTCTCAAGCTCCAGATCAATCTGCAACAGATATTAGCCATTATTTGTCATGATCAAAACAGTATTCTGTATAGTCTTTAATAATCTTAAGGTGACTGTCCTAGGAGTCATATTATAGGATTAGTAGTCTACTATTTGTATTACTGGCAATAATCTTTGCATTTAGTTTCAGCACTACCAATTTAAATATACATGACAATAAAACAAGCATATGCATTTCTCCTTATCATGCTAACACAATGTAACATGAATTTATAGTTTCTTTTCCTTGTATCTAAGGCAGCAATGCTTACTTTACTTATATATAAGACACTAACACGTACTTTATTTATATCTAAGACAGTAATGCAAAATTTACTTAATTCTAAGACAGTTATGCATACTTTATTTATATCTAAGGTAGTAATGCTTACTTTACTTATATTTAAGGTGGTATTTTTTTTTCCCTATCACTCGCTCCTTAATAACACGAAGATTCATCAACATTTTTTGGCTGTAGTGATTTTAGTCAATATGAATACATTCAGTAGCTTGCCATTGCTTTCTGAATGGTTTGGATGCATAATTGCTTGCAGCAGACTTTAACCTGTTACCTTTTTAGGATAATTTAATACAGAAGCATCCAGGATTTATTAATAAAGAAAAATCACGCAGCAAATGGGATTTGAACCAAGTCCGCTCAGAAGGTACCCACTCACCTCGCAAATTGAGTCAACACATCTCCAAATGTAAGTTTGCTTCATACTTTCAAAGGTATATTGTCATGACATTATGTAGGCAGTAGGAATGAAACTGGACAAAATTTACTTTTGAAAAACTGGAGGCAATGAATTAGAAATTCTTGTATGGATAGATGATGGTTGTGTGAAAAAGTAATGATGCAATTAGCTTACCTTGTTATGAATATGTGATTGCTGCTTGTAAGTTCTGGCTTCTTTCAGAGCATACTCCTTTTCTAAGGCCAAGTTTCTCTTCTCTATTTCTGTCTTGGAAACTAATTCCCCTAACTGTAAGTTTTGTCTACGAACAGTTTCTAGCTCCTGGAACATAATAATGAAGCATTCTGTATATAGATAGCACTGTTCATGTTAAAAGAACTATGACTATTGTAGATTTACCTTTTTTCACCAGTTACACCTAACATTGTGGGAAGATTCAATGATATATAGCTGATTCTTGATTAAAAAACAGCATAACAACACTGGGGATATTTCCATAAATGCTCAACTTGCTAGTTCATTAATCATATGCTCACAGTTTTCCAGTCGGTACTGGAGGTCTTGTGATCTGTTTTGGGAAGGACATCTTTTCCACCTCTCCCCTGACGAACACTTTCTTCTAACTGTCCTGGTAACTCCTATTTCTATCATTCCTTTGAACATGTAAATTGTCTCTTTCAGTCTCACCTTCATCACTGTGTAATGTATTCATAATTTTTCTAATCACTCTTGTCTCCTCACACTCTGCCAATTACTCTAGCACTCCATGCCAATAGCTCTTTCATTGCCTCTCAATCCCAGATGACACAGACAATGAATGTTTGTTTTGTTAGTTTCGATCCCCAGAAATAATAAGATATACAGCCATATCCTTTAGTGCAACCTGAGAAAACACTTTGTTACATCTCATCTCAATTCTTACTTTTGTCCCTTCTGTCAAATAATCCTCCATGGATGATGAAGAGATGCAGGTCAGTAGAAATTGCACTTTTGTTCTTTCGTTGGATACTCATGGATGGAGCCGTCAGTAGAAATTGCACTTTTGTTCTTTCGTTGGATACTCATGGATGGAGCCGTCAGTAGAAATTGCACTTTTGTTCTTTCATTGCAGACTCATGGATGGAGCTGTCAGGTGACGGGGAATGCTACACATGCTATAACTGATGAGCTAGTTGCAGACTCATGGATGGAGCCGTCAGGTGACGGGGAATGCTACACATGCTATAACTGATGAGCTAGTTGGCCCATAAGTGTGCATTGTGCTCCTGGCAGGACATAGTAATCCTGGGATACTGGTGCACTGGAATGTATCCCTTCTGGGACTAAGCATGTATTAATAACAAATCCCTCCCCCCTTTACACAACCATACATTTGAGACAACCTCATTAGGAATCCAGGTATCGTCTCAGTTGAGAAGAACCTGTTCTATTATCAGGAAAGACTATGGGCTGTCAAAAGCTACCTACTCACAGCTGAAGAGATTATTTCATCATCGCCATAATTCTGTGCAATGGAAAGATTTCTATAGAACTCTTATTTCATATCCATAAAACTTCAATTATCAGAGGTGTAAGAAGATTTGAGAAGTAACCTCCTTCTCAGTGGAGGTAAGGACAGTGGATATCATACTTGGCACAAAAACTTTGTTAACAAAATTTATCCACTCCTTTCTTATGAACTTTTCAATCTTGCACAGCATGCTCTGATAGTCAGATAGAATCCCCTGTTAATGCTTATGACTTGTTACCAGTAAAGTGAGAACCAGTAGATTGGCTGAATTAGGGTATTTAATCACATGCACCCACGCAACACTCTAAAGCAAATTCCTGCATACAAATTGCGAGTCCTGTTTTCTTGTGCTCTCCTGTAGAAGATCTTTTTTAATGCCATAAATATCACTATTACCCATGCTTCTTGCATGCTCAGTTGTTATATATTTTAGTGTCTGTCACTAGGACACAATCTTTGCTTCAACTGTGCCTTATTTGGTAAGGATTGACATCTTCCAGCAGACAAAGCAAGGAAGTTCTGTAGTATAGTCGTCTAGATTCTAGTTCTAAAAGAGCATTCCTTTGGGTATGATATTCTGTTTCTATTTTGTAATATGTGATACATTCTTCATATCTGTAAGGACACTCTCTATTTCTCATAAGCTGCTAGTAAAGCCACTTAGCACACCTGCTGTGCCAGTAAGCCAATAAATCCTCAATTTTTTACTAAATATTTTACTGCAGGACAGAGAAACCATAATTGATGTAAACAGTAGTACTATATTTAAGAGTAGTTTCAACAGATACAAATTACACGTAAAAAATAATCAGTATTATCTTCATCTGCTTTCATTCCCAAACTTCTGTAAATTAACAGAATGTAGTCTAGAAAATGGAATGAATTATACAATCATTTACAATAGCATAGTTGCAATATCTGCACCTTTCTTCCTGTTGCATTTGACTTCAGCATGGCCTATGGGTCTCTCTATGGGATGGTACAGACTTCCCCCAAACTTCCTTAGTCACTTCTTACGGGTAAGTGTTTCTATTATTGCTCCCTTTTACAGCTTGGCAACAGAAGGACGAAATATCAAGTAGTACAATTCTATCACTTATCACATCTAGAATATCGTATGTTAGAAACTTACATGTTTGAGAACCCCAATTTCTCGCAGTAACCACTGTACTGTTTCTTCTGTTTTGGCTCTCATTTTGGAATAATCCTGAAGGAATCGAGCTTGAGCATCTTGTGTTGGGTCTACTTTACCTTCCAGGATAGAACGGATCATGTCCATCTCCCTCTCTAGAGTACTCTCATAAATAGGCAGGTCAGAGAGATGCATATCTTTGCAGCCTGCGGTGACAAAGAAATACCAAGTTTAGATGTCTACATGTTTATGAATATCATTATATTTATCATAAACACCAGTAGGGAATATGGACTAGATATTAAACATGTTTTAAAAATGTATGATAATCAGCCAAATTTAGCAGGACAAAAAACACGGAAAGACAATGCAACAAGTAAACCATTATCAATAGCTTGGACACAACAAATACAAATGATGGTAGATGTGAAGCAGGAGTTAAAAGTAGAATTGGAATGACTAAAGTACTTTAAATGAAATAGGAAACTACAAATTTTTAAATTAAAAATGAGAATTGTAAAATGCTGCATTTATTCTATATATCCATGTATGACTCGAAACATGGATAATAAACAAACAGCTAGAACACTGAATCGAAACATGGATAATAAACAAACAGCTAGAACACTGAATCGATGCCTTTGAGATTCTTGAATTAGAAACTAGCATCATAGCACATCAACTCTAATATTCTGTCATTCTTTGTATGTGTACGTTTTCAGCCTCATTGTCAACGACTTCATTTTGCAATGAATTTATGACTGCTTTAATTACGTCAGCTTTATCTTTTCTCAGTACTGTGCTGTCAATTGCAGCATTATCTGCCAATGAGTCAGCTCCTTCGTTTCCTCTGAATCCAGCATGACCAAGGCGGTATATCCTTGTAATGCTCTGTACAAATGAGTTGTTCCATAAAGCAAGCCATTCCTTTCTCAGCATGTTCTTTCCTTCTTGCACAGCATACTTTGAGAGTCTGCGAGTATTACCAAGTGGGTTGATGTATCAGTTATCAACCAATATAGTGCAGCTGTAACTCCCTCTATCTCCATCTTCATTCTCGATGTGACAGTGGTATGCAGTTGATCTCTCAACCAACTTCAAACTATTTCTGTAGGCAACAAAACTGCAATCGCATTTATTTGTATTGTATTGACTGAGCCATCTGTGTATATAATTATGTCTTGTGGTTTCAAGTGTAGCTGAGCGAGGTCTTGTACTGTAACCTCTGCTATACCAGCCCATTTCTAACACGCTTTATCTAGTTGAATTATTACGCTAGTCAGTGATTTTTTTCTCAATGTCTACCTCCTCCCATTCACTGTCCTTTCCTACTTCTATTTCACACATTCTTTGCAGTTTAGCTTCAGCTTCTGCCATCCATGACCTACCCTGCTTGATCCGTTTTCACTTTGTCTTATCCAGACATTGGTGTATTGGGTGGTGAGTATATTGCTACTTTTAGATATGACTTCACTTGCGCTACTTGATGTCGCACTCTAATATTGGGGAGATCGAGCAAAAATCTCATTGTAGTCATGTGTATATCCTAGTACTGCTCTCATTGCCTCAGTTTGGATTTTTTCCAATCTATTTAGCTGTATCTGTGACAGTGTCAGTAGGCTGAGGCATAATCTATGACAAATAGCACCACCATTTGTAGAAGCAGAAAGAGTACCTAATTCTGCATGTCCAAGGTCACCATAACCTTGATGATGCTGATTCCCTCTTTCTTTTCTGAATCTCATTTGTGATATGTTTGTTAAGTAAGAGACATCTATCAAAGGTTATCTCCAGATATTTAAGGTTCTATTCTTTTCAACCAGAACTAAGACATGCTGACCATACAACATTATTAGCCAACAGTCAAGCAAGTCTCCAAAAGCTCATAAACTTCATTAAAGAACATAGTGGAACAAAAGAATATTTCAACAATATGACAAGTGACAAAACCACTAGCAAGTTCCCAATCAGTTTCAACAACAGCGAATTAGAAAGAGTCACCAGTTTTGAATACCTTGGTTCTCTTATCAACAGTAATGGGGATTGCAATAAAGAAGTCAGAAGGAGGTTGGATATTGCGTCAAAGAAGCTGATACAAATGAAAAACATATGGCTGAGCTGCTGCAAACAACAAAACTAACATTTCAAAGAGCTTGCATATTTCAAGTGGGAATATATTTGTGTGAATCCGGAACAATCACCAACAAAGTGAAAAAGAATGAAATAACATTTGAAGCAAAATGTTACAGAAAAATCTTCAGAATACCATAGACCAAAAATATCACCAATATAGCCATCCTGGGAGAAATTAATGTAAAATAAAACTGGCTAAACAGCATGGTTCTTTCCAGAAAACTACAATATTTTAGCCATATCAAATGCCATGACGGCCTAAAGAAATCCACTCTGGTTTACACTCTAGGTCTTCCACTGCACTGCTGGTCTGCCACTGAGACATTTTGTTGAAATCGCCTAAAAAGGTGACTAATACTGCTTCAAACCACATTAAATTGTCTGGTCACTACACAATTATAAAATGCTACATCTATTCCATATTAATGTATGGCTCAGAAACATGGACACTAAATAAACAATTAGAAGACAAAATTGATGCCTTTGAGATGTGGGTATATAGAAGAATAGGGAAAACATCATGGAAAGAGAAGAAAACAAATAAAGAGGTGCTAAAGACACTTAATATGAAGAAAGAACTACTAAGAGAAATAAATATCAGGCAAATAAAATACTTTGGGCACATTAAAAGACTTATTGAAGACCTTATTGAAGACCTTACTTGAGGGTAAAGTCAAAGGGAAGTGAGCAAGAGGTAGGCAGAGATACAAGTGGGAGAGTAACATTACACGATGGACAGGTTACAGTCTAGCAGAGTGCACCACCAAGACAAGAGACAGGAGATGTTGGAGATACGTTGCAGCCAACCTTCGTTGCGGAGACGGCACTTGATGATGATGATGATGACACTTTGTGATTGTCAAGTCTGTAAGCATCCCAATGATGATGTATCATTGTTATGTAGTGAGATACATCATACTTGCGTATTGAATTTTCAACTGAATTTATTCGAGGACCGTCAATCTTTTATAGTCATTCAATAATGTGGTCAGAGAGTTGTGTGTTCAGTAAGTTTCATTGGATTCTTATGAACCTGTCAAGAGTTATTGCCAAAAATGTTGTTTTAACCGTGACCTCTTTCATGACCTCACAAATAATGAGGTGAGTACAATTTAGGTAACGATAAGAAGTTAATGACCAGTTGAACACAGATGATAAGTAAATGATGTCCAATCAGCATATATCTTTTATAAAAGTAACACCAAAAAGTTGTCTTTAAAATACACCAAAACTGACACAGAACATTGATTCATGACATAAAATGTTAATGTTGCATGCTTCCTGTTTATGAGTTGTAAGGATGTGGTACGTGTAGTAGTGTGATATGTGTAGCTGTAGGATAACGGCCTCGTGCATTGCTGTCACCAAGTATTATACAGGATGAGCTTTTTAATTTACCCTCCAACAGAAAAGAACTCAGTCCTTACCGTGAGTCAAATAAACTTCATTGATGTGGGACCAATGATCTAACCTAACCTCACTAATGTGGAATCAACGATTTAACCTCACTGATGTGGGACCAATGATCTAACCTCTCGGCCATGAGCCACAGATAAATGATATGCATGACAGACTTCATATAAAACATCTTAACAAACATCAGAGTGTACTTACTCTCAGTGGGAGATGCCATGCTTGAATCTTCTGTGTCTGAAGCTATGTCATACTCAATGGTGTCTCCTCTAAGATCTTCCTCAAACTTACAACCGGCAGACAATGCTTTCCGAACAGATAATTCTGATGTGAGGCAACCATTTATGGTGGTTTGGGATGACACCGGTTTCTCATGAATTTCTTCACCTTCATCATCTGGAGACCCTTTCTGACTCAAAGATGGGGCCAGTGATACATTTGGTGTAAAATGTCTTTCATATCTGCAGAAAAAAATAGATAGAACACTGTAAGTATCTAAATGTATAAATAAAACATAACAATATGCAACCATTATTATTGTTTTGTTAAGAAGAGGATGAATTGTGATTAGTGGTACAAAATTTAGAAAGGAGGAAATGCATTTAAGAATTGTGTGAACTGAATGATGACTTAAATTTCCTTAACCTCATTAGAACATTTGTCTGTAGCAGTCGCTCTTAACCGCTCGGACTTTTGGTAATCAGTTTGATCTTGTGTGAGTCAGTCAAAGATGTGTCTTATTACCCTATCTCTTTAATTTAGATGGAGATAATATCACGAGGAATGTTAAGAAATGATAAGTGAAACAACTTTGATCCACTCAACATATGAAGTCATGAGATACCAGAAACTAAGATCTGCCAATGATATAACACTATGTCCCACAACAAAGAAGACTGGACCACATCATAAATTCCATCAGAGAAAACAGTAAAAAAAAAATATATTTCTGAAAAAAAAAAAAGACCAAGATTATGACAAGTGAAAAAACCACTAATAAGTTCTCAATATCAAGCAATAACAGAGAAATAGAGCGAGTTACCAGTTATAAATACCGTGGTTCTCTTTATAAGCAACACTTGGGATTGCTTCAAAGCAGCCAGATGAAGCTCGGCAATTGCATCAAATAAGCCAATAAAAATGAAGAACATATGGCTGGGCTGCAACAAAATAACACAACTAACTTTTCTTAGAGCTTACATATTCCTAGTTGCAATATATGGATGTACATTTTGGATAATCACCAATAGGAAGAGAAACAAAATTTCAGCATTTGAAACATGGTATTACAGAAGAATCCTCACAATACATACAACTGACCAAAATGATAACCAATTAGAACATTCTGAGAAAATTGAAAGTAAAAGAAAACTAGATAAACAACAAGGTTCTCTTTAGAAAATTGCAATACTTTAGATATATTAAACAACATGACATTAGAAAATACCATAATGAGTACAATATCAGGACAACAAATAGATAGACCCCACTAAAATTAGATCAGAAAGATATCAAAGACCACCTGAATATGACACTCACAAAAGCAGGAAGATTGAATTGAGATAAGAGGAGTTTCAAAAGGATGTGATGACTGTTACATCCTGCCAAGGACATCCTGCCAAGGATATGCTACCTTATGTTGGTTCCATCTTGTTATCTTTGTTGTGTGGTAAACAGTTCTATTTTTTATCTTCGATTATAATCAGTGCTACATTGTCTTTGATAATCAGTTATACATTATGTTTGATAATCAGTTCCATTTTTATTATTTTTGCAATTGGTTCTATCTACATTGTTATTTTCTTTCTAGGGACATCAGTTTTACATTGTTATTTTTTACCTTAGTAATCAGTTCTATGTGCACTCTCCCCACAGTGCTTAACCCACACCAATATTTTATATATTTAGACAGATAATCCAAAAAAAACTGTCTTTGCCCATGTGTCAGGAAGACTAAGTTTACAAACAAAAAACAATAAAATAGTACACAATCTAGACAATAAATTCTGAAATAAAACATAATATGATCAATCAATATCAACATAAATGTCACCAGTAAATCTGAATATAGTAGGCAACAACAAAAGATCAAGACTGGACAAGGCAATGCTTCCAAGATTTGTGCTCAATGTCACACATAATTACTTGATGTTTCCTGCAAGTCCGAAATACCATCAGCTCCAGAAACCTGACATGGAACTGATGTTGAAGATACCCTTTGTTATTCAAATGTTGCTACCTGGAGTTCATGCATGGACCTCTAGATATAAGAATACACTCTGGATTTTCCACATCACGATATCAGTTGATCACAAACTTTTACTGAGCTTTTACACTACTATGTTTTTTCTTAAAGTATTTTTTGCTTTCTTTTGGTGAAAATATTCACACTAGTCATAATGTCCTCAGACTATATTTACCAGTATAACTAGTAAATGCATATTCTATATGCGACCTGGACACGTTTTAAAAAAAAAAAAAAATAACTGTTGTCATGACGTAGAAATCTCATAGCATATCCTTGTATATAGAGATCCGTCGTCACGCCCATAGTGTAGATTAAGGGGGGAGGGAGATTGATGAGTTCAAACCACTTTCCCCCTCCACGCAAATTTGAACATTACATTTAATACTAGGGAGCAAGCAAAAAAAAGTATGTGTGTGGGGGAGGCTTTCATTACAGGTAGACGTGTCCCATACATTTCCACTTTTTAAATATTAGGCTTGATTTCATACAGCTTCCGTGATGCGGAGATAAAAAAGCAAACCACGCAGACTCCGTCACGCGATCATTCGACCTGCACGCAAAGCACCGAGAACGATCCTTCCTCCCCCCCCCCCAAGATCTTCCCGGGGAGGGCAGGTCTATTAGTGCATTACGCGCAGATTGATGCTGCGTTGTATGGGCCTTTAGCGAAAGTTCGTTTCGTCAAAGGAATTTATGGTTTGTTTCGTAAAAAATGTGGACACATCTTCCCGTAATGAACTAAGTGGGGGTAACCACCCCCCTTTCTTTAGGGATTTCCCAAAAGTCCCCACAAAAACAAAGTGATTTTTTTTTTAGGTAAACCCTTTTCCGCATTACCATAGCGGTATCTGCGGCACTATCCTTGGCTCATTATAATGTGAATAGTAAAATGAAACTCCTATTGACCAAGTACTTTCTTAAAATAATTTAAATTGACTATAAAATGGTAGGGTATTATTGTTTTTCTTCAAAAATCATTCTTACATTTCGAATGATCTTTTTTATAGGATAATAGCCCTACTAGCAAGACTGCAGATTAGGGGTGGGGTGTTTAAACTCTTCCACCCCACACCCCTTAGAAAATCGAAACATGACTTTTATTACTAGGACTTTAGTCAAACAGGTTCATAAACCCCATTTACGATCCCCCCCCCCAAAAAAAAAAAATTAAATAATTAAGGTCACAAAAAATCTCATGAAATGAAGGATTAATGTAGGAACATTCCTCCCCGCCCTCTAGTGGAGATATCTCTACGGTCACGTCTACTAGAATCATAGTAGAATGTAGTCCAAAGAAAGGAGTTGCTTTGTGTCATTGTTTTATTTGCATCAAATGTCCCGACACATTCGACCTTGAGTGTCGATTACTATTATTATTATAAAATTACGATTATTTTACACTCTACAGCAGGGGTTCACAACCTGTGCTTGTGAGTGTTTGATCTGTCTTTAATTTGCTAGCTAGCCTTCACTGTTGAGATGCCACATTTCTACTTTTTTTCACACAATGTTGAGCCTATTTCTATAATTTGCATCGCGCCATGTAGCTTGTTTCGAGCATCTTTGAACTTTGAATTCTTGTAACGCTTCTTTTGACCACATTGAGAGCGTATGCCCTTATTCATCTAACCCAACCCTGTTAAAGCCGCATATTCGGCAATGCCTTAACAATATCTCTTATATGTGGAAATAAAGGTAAATTTAGTGGCCCACACGACTAAATAAAATATTATATGCACTAGCCCCTGAACCCTGAAAATATTACTTGGTATTTCAAAGCACAAAAAGGGGGTTGGCGAGGGAAACTTGTTGACCCCATCCCACTCAATTCTCCAATCGGTCCCGAAGACCCAGAAATATAGTTCACTTCTGTCCTATATGTTCTGCCTCTTTCTTCCTCGGTCTCATGTCGGACGGACATTGATATGGATTTCTTAAATAAACTGTACTGTAGTCAACAGTCTTGAGACAGGGGCGTAGAGCTTGTATGTTAGAGTTTAACTTAGAGAAGAGACCCTATTTTATCTTTTGAACTCGTTCTTAAACTTCTGCGGGTTATCGGGATACCGAGTGGTTACGCCGTTCATTTTCTACTCAAGCGGTTGCGGGTTCAAATCCCGATCGTGACGTCTTATTTACAAAGTGGACTTTTTCAGAAGCCCCGGGGATTCTCGCTTGAAGCTACGAGCGTACGTGCTATGAGTGGTACTCTTGGCAGGCGGCGTGCCGTTTCGTTGAGAGGGACGAAGTACATATGGGGTAATCCGAGTACAATAAAGTAAATCCTCTAGGTCTCTTGAGTCTGGAGAACAAGATGAGTTGTTATGGTTTACAGTTTACAATATGTGCACCATTCAATTTGACTCATCCTACTCCTACAAGGATTTTGGGACACCCTAACTTATGGGATGGGACCGCCATCAATTCCACACCCCTCATTTTTTAGTCGCCTCTTATGACATGCATTGCATGATATCGTGCAACATCTGTTACGAGACGTAGCAAACCATGTACACCATCTACTTTAAAAAATATATGGTACTATGACCGTAATCCAACCCCCTTTGCGACAATTAGTGCATATCTGTGTGACTATTTCCCTTGCCTATATTTATCAGTTTATGTTTATCATTTATATATTTAAATATAATTATATTTATGTAAAACAATCTAACCCTAACCACAATACCACAACTATAGTTGATATCAACGTATTGGAGATAATATTCAGTCAACTTACAACAGACTAGCTATCACTAAGTATAGAATAACAACAGGTCTGTTCTGGAATTCTGACTCGATATAGAATAGGTGTCAATTGTTATTCTCAGATTAGGCATATCCGGGTACCCTTCCACAATATTTGCATTTCTGTGCAGGTGAATTCTAGGTGGTTACAGAATAATACGTTCCAGGCTATGAGATTGGATAAGGTTCAAGACAAGAGCTACCTACTTTTGAACAAAGGCAATCGATAATAAATGGGAACAATACATGTGTATATCTGAGGTGAAAATAGAGAACATAAAGTAGTATTGTTTTACTGTTAAAAACATAGATTGAATGGATATTCCGACCACAAGATCTGTATACAAAAAATGCAACAGAAGACTGATAAAAGTGTTACTATGAAAGCGCGCTTGCACGCACGCACAAACACCATTGACACTATAAAGTCCGTGCGGTATTAATTAATAGAAATTAAACGACAATTATTAACCCTATATTACATACATAATGTTGATTTTTACAACATACCCGTCAGACTCCTATATCTTTGCAAGTTGTGTGTTCACAATTTTAACGGTTATTTCCCTTGAAAGACAGTTTTTTTAAAAATCGATTCTTGGTATTTTCAAAATGTTACAGTATTTATATGATATACTGCATGTATTTAAACTTGTCAAAGCAATCCCCCCCCCCCACACACACACAAAAAAACAACAACAAAAACATGTAAATACAAATATTTCTTGAATTTTTACAAGGTAAATTTTTCTTATTTAATTTCACTTTGGTAAGTTTTCTACAATGAAATATTAAGTATTGACACCACTTTAGTTTATTTCTGCAGTATTTGTAAAAATATACTCCTTTCTCTCCAAAAACCATATTAAAGAGAAAAGGGTACCAAGCTAATAGAAACATTCATAAACAACATTTCTCAATTAAAAAATATATATATTCTTCATATATGAACCTAATACTATTCAAAAATATTAAGTAATCACATTTTTATCATGGGAATCCATAAATAACGTAACAAAGGGTTTACCAAAAACTAGTTGGATGAAGGAGAAACGAAATTACTATCAGGCAGTAGACAAACTGGATTTCTTATGAGAAAAAGCAGGGACGAACGATAGTAAGGGAAACGACTGCATTTTGCATGTCCAGGATACAGTCTTCGTTATATCCAGAATAATGGGTAGAAATGTGGCGTAGTCTGAATTGAACATGGCTGTAGATGTAGAAGTATATCGTCAACTAACAGAGAAGTTGAGCTATCAGTCGTGTAATTGCGGATATATTTACGGGGGTGGGGGGGGGGGAGGTCGGTGCCCTTATAGTTCATGCAATGAAATCTGACGACTAACGAAATGACAATGAAACATAAAATGGCAAAAACATTTCTATGTAACGGTGAAGCTTATTGCTACCGAAAAAAACAGACATATTTAGCACGTGCAGTGCCGCCTGGCGTTGGCGATAAAGAAATACCCATAAATGTATCTACAGTATCCTGAATCAGGATCATTGTTCGCCATGTCATGATGTTAAACTCAAATAGTTTATCACATTGTCGTCCTGTCTTTCCTTCAAACCTTCACGATACCACAATGTTCTCCAAAATAACGCATACAGCGGTCAAATAAAAACTGTCCATTCCTAATATTAGTAAGTAACCTCCGTTTCGTATTTGACTCTATTAGGACATCCTCGGGTTTTGCTGTTCATGGTATCCTCAGCATTCCTGTATATTTCTACAGAATCAAATGTATATGGCGTCTAATCAATCTCTTGTTTATTTATTATAGACACATTATGCACGCACACACACACACACAACGAGTCACAGAGCGCGATTACATGGCATATCCAAGTGCTTAAATGTCACATACAGATGGTTCGTGCCGTTGAAATGCGTAACATAAGTTAGTGATCCATAGTTAATATTGAGATTACAACCAGTTATAAAAGACATGCATAGTCAGCCTGTCTTGGCAAAATCTTTAATCGAGTCTCTTGTCAGTTTCGTTTATAAAGGTCACATTAGGACGTTTGTAAAAGTTGTGGTATACATTTTTGTGGGTTTCGTGTGTAAATATATCACTGATAGTAAACGTGGCTTTGGGAATTGATACGGAACGGGTCTGTATCAATAATCACAAATGTTTCATCGCCAGTGTTCGCAAACAGGTCAGATGTGAACGTTTCTATATGAGCGCAGTGGAGCGTTATTTGCAATAGAAATATGAAATATTCTGCCTTGTAACTTATTTAAGATCTATGGTAATGGAAGAAACGAAGAAAGTATGACAAAGGAGGAGATATGTATGAGTGATGAAGATGAGAGAGACACGCGCGCACACGCACATACTTGTCTGACCAGCATCTCTGAGTTATATGAAGACTGCTAAAGCGAATCACAAGGGCTATAGCCAGTTAACAACGAGGGGAAATTCTGGTCATCTAATTTAATATACTGATTGTTAGAAGAGGTAATCATATTGGACACTGTATCAACGCTTCAACATAATATTACGCTTATCGTCTCATCAGCGTTACTATTCCTGTCTTAACACTTGTATAAAATGCTCCAAAGATTGAACTCTGAACGAACCAGGTGACAAGACATAATTATACACAAAGAGAGAGGCGAAAGTTACCATCAATAATGAGAACTCCTAACAGTAGAAGGATTGGATTAATGTGATTGTTTTAGAAAGTCAGCACAATTTTCACGAAAATTAGGAATACTTTTTATTGAGCACAATAGCTGTGAACATGTGCCTGAATAACGATATGCAATGAAATCGATACTGCGCAAAGATGTACATAATATTGAAAAACTGAGGCACAAGCATGGTGACAGACAGGTAAAGTAAAGGACACTGCACAGCAGCAATAACAGCGACTCATCCTACAACAAACTCCCGGTTACACACCAAGTTAAGAACACTCAAACCTGTTGACAAATAATCTAAAACAGTAGTTTCAACTGGGGAGAGAAAGGGGGGGGGTATGTAGACTTTCAGGGGTTCAGGAGAAAATATTTTGGAATTGGGGTGGTGTAAGGGGGGAGCAGGAAAGTAACTAACTATTTAAACGATAAATAAGATTTATACCAAATAATAAACGTTTGAAGAGCCTTGAGAACCTGCGTACAAGTCAATTTGATCTTATTTAGACATCAGAAGAGGGAAAATTTGTCCTAAATAGGAACTACATGTCAAAAAAGGTTGATAACCGGAGATCTAAAAAGAAAAAAGAAAATACATGAAGATTCAAGAATAGAATAACTGCTATGCCGATCCCAAAAGGGAGAGCAAAGAATATAATTCATGTAAAAGTTATGAGTTTAGTAATTTCTACCTGAAATTTGGCTATAATCAATGTCAACTATCTGGCAATCTAGCTATTAGCACTGAGTAATGTTTTGATTTATGTTGAATAACATACTTCACAGCTGATTAGGACTTCACCAGTTACATTTGTGATTACTGTCGTGATTTTCGTTGGTCACTATTTAAATACATGGATTCACATGTCAAAAATAGTCAGTGCCGACCAACGAAATTCATGGAAATAATCAAAATTGGTATTTCAGGTAATGTTTACATTTTCTGTTGAAAGGTCTTTTAGTAAACTAGAAGGTCACGCATGACAGACGACTACCTTGCTCACTCTGAACAAGTTCTCCAGAATAGTCCTGCACGTTGATTAAAATAAGCGTCACTTGTCTTCGCTGAATCGTCTTTTCCTATGCTTTTCATTGACAGGAGATACATAATATACGAAAACAGATTGAATGATAAGTCGCATCAGCCAAGATAAATGATGTAGTTAAATTATTGGGCAGGAATATTCAAGAGAAAGGGATTACCAGAGATTTGAACCAGAGATTACCAGTCCTGTTCGTACCACGTTTAATATAGAATTCTCCCAAACACGCTGCTTAGATGTGACATCAATAACAGTGCGCCAAATCAACAAATGTATCAACCGCGTAATTAACTAACTGTATATCAACCCAAGTAAGTCGCCATCTTTTTATCACCAACTCTCTGACTACAGAAATACTACATGCGAGACTGTATGTTCCCATATTACCGCGGTAACCAGCAGATCCAGAAATGTAGATCCGCTGACTTTCGCCAATAGAAGAATATCTAGGAGCAGAATTAAACAAGCCCTCATAAGTCATAATTTTGATTATTTCGTGCCAGTATTTCGTTGAAAGACGAAATGAACGGAAATAATCACAAGTATGACGTAAAGGTTTTGTTTTTATTCTATTGGTATGTCTGTTAGGGCGAGAGTCACGGTAGATAGATATATGTCAGGGGCCAGAGGTTGAAAGTAGTAAAAGATGTCATCCACTAGGCCGACAACGTTGGATCTTTTGAAGAATGAGTCACATAGGATGTCTATATAAATGCAATCTGAAGAGAGCCCTCGGATGATACACTGTTCGCACTTTCAATACAGACATTATACATCAAAAGACCAGACCTCTAAACACAAAGGATACATAAACAACCATGTCATAAACCCAACAAGATATAAAGATACGGCGAAAAAAATAAACACGGTTTAACGATTATATTCTACTCTTGCCTAGAGATTCAATTTTAATGTAGGCCTGCGCAACGTGATTCAATTAAAATGGCGCCACTGGAAATACCCAGTCATGTATTCAGCGGGCTCAAAATGTTGTTCCCAATTTTCTGTTGGCTCTACAGAACCGACCGAAACTGGTGCAGTAGCACATATGCCTAACATGTACCGGTCTTAGTTGTTTGTTGCGCGCAGAATACGTGCATGTTACAAGAAACTTTTCATTAATTAATAGTAAATAAAGGAAGCGCAGTGCAAAAAAATACGAGTAAAGTGACAAACACTGAGCACACGTTTTATACAACAATCTAGCAGTGTTTCTCAAACTTGTCCGTCCCTGCCAACGTCCCCTTTCATATAAAATGAAACATTAAAAACGCACAACTGTTACATAAACTGATACCCAGAAGTGGGTGGGGGGGGGGGCTGCGTGTGGGAATTGATTTCCTATCTGTTTGTAGTGTGTTATAGAAGACATTTCTATACGGATGGAACATGATGCAACCCACGGTATTGTGTAAAGAATATATGAAAATTGTTAAAGTTGCACGTAGTCATCACTCCTAACAGCTATGTTCCTAAAAATGTGTAGGCGTCATGTAAGTATACCCGCTATAAAATTGCTGTTAAGACAAAAAGTCAAGTACATGTGCCTGGTATACCACGATTATCTGAAAATGACCGCCACCGAGTCATTGGTATGGTGGTAGCAAGAATAAGCTTACTGCCCATTGCCAGAAGTATGAGTTGCCATCACAGCACTAGTTAAGTCTTCGTGAATGTTACCAATCACTGGCAGTGTCCGGAACAGAGTTCGGAGTGGCCATCCATGGGTGACTATATCCGCACAAGATCGTCATATTGTACTGAACCACTTAATGAATCGTTGCCTTCCTGAAAGCCAAACAGTATGAGCAATAGTGGGTAGAAGTAGACAAATCTCTGAAGTGACATTCATACGACGACTCAAAGAGATAGTTTTTACTGCAAGAAGACCTTATGTTCGGTCAACATGATGCTGAGACATCGCGGAGACAACAGCGCCTACAATGGACACAGAAACATGGACTGGACCAATATAGTGCTGCCGTACTCACATTTCAGCGGATTCAACATATTATTTGCTGATGTGCGTATGCGGATTTGGCGACAGTGTGGAGAACTCTTGGCAGATTGTTGTGGTCGTCAACAAAATCGATTTGGTGGTGGCAACATTCCCATTTGGGGAGGATTCAGTTTTCAGCATTGCTTACCCCTTCAAGTCTTCCGTGGAAATGTTAATACTGTGACATACCGAGATGAGGTTCTGGATGCATTTGTTGTTCAGCGTTCACAAATCATCCTGACTTGCAGCTTCTCCAGCAAGATAACGCACGTGCACACGCCGCACTGATTACACATTACTATCTACAGTAGCAGAACACTGGGACCATTGATTGACCTGCCTTATCACCACACATGTCACTATACAACATCTGTGTATATACAACATCTGTGGTACGAGCTAGGGCAGTCTACGTACAAGTTTTTCCAGCAAGTCTACAACAGCTCGAATGTGCTCTTTCACCTGAGTGGTACTTGATTTCACATAATTTTCCGCCACGGCTTGTGCATTCCACATGTAGCCTCTGCCAAACGTGTTCACAAGCACATAGTGGACATACAAGATACCGAGGTTAGTGTGAAATCCTGTGTTTTAAAATTAGTTGCAGTTTTGGTTTTCTAACTTGCCTTTAATTATTGCAAAGAATTTAGGAACAAAAATCAAATGCAAAAATTAATAACCAGAATGAATTAATAGAAAAATTAATAATAATTCTGAAAATGTACAAACTTATATTTACATTTCACAATATGTTCCTGGATTATTAAAGTGGTGTGCTGTTAATGTGTGTCAACGTTATATATAAAATATTTCCCTAAACTATCCTATACCAGCATTTTTTCATTCACCAACGACATACCTAGGAATGATGTGGTCATCATCACTCCCGCCACTTTTCCTTTTGGGGATGCACATAAATTACGTCAACAATTAGGGGGAAGGATGGTCTGGAAAAAAGTTTGTGTTTGTTGACAAGCTGGGGGCGGGGGTAAAACTATCAAACAATTGTTCACGTAATTTATGGATATCCCTTTACAGAAATCCTGGTAGCCATGCCTCCATGCTTCATCGACCGTGGAGCCATTAGTGATTTTTAAATGTTACCATGTGAATTCTAGGAAGCCAGTGCACTCACCGCAGAACTAACGCAGCCATAATATATGCACACACGCGCGTGCTCACGCACAGATAAAATAATGCAAATATGAGTCAGATAATATATATTACATAAGTTGTGGAAACCTACACTCATAATTACTTGACATGGTTTGGCTCACATTGATTAACACACGAGGGAATATGCAAACAATTATGTTGACATGCTTGTTAAAATGAAATGTTTTAAAAAATTTAAAAAAAACGATATCATGCTTTCTGATATGATTAAACCTAGCATGGGATGCTGGATGGAAATCAACCTATACCAATGTCTCTGTTGTGATAGTGAAGATTCATGTCTGAAATGCTGGATGGAAATCAACCTATACCAATGTCTCTGTTGTGATAGTGAAGATTCATGTCTGAAATGCTGGATGGAAATCAACCTATACCAATGTCTCTGTTGTGATTAAACCTAGTGAAGACTCATGCCTGGAATGCTGGATGGAAATCAACCCTTTTCAAGCAACACTATTACTTGCCAGGCATGTTGTGTGAGTAGAATAAGATGCTTGGTGGATGGAGTTGGCCATCCCATCATATAAAGGGTCAAAGTGACCCATATGTCCTGATGAAGTCGGATGTGTCAGGTTGATAGCGCAAATATCACAGCTAATCAGTAAACCACACAATGCATTTTGTTCTCTGGACTACATATTCCTAACCTGCAGAAGTTTGATAATGGCCGAAGAAGAATCTACATCATAACAATTGATGATATTATTGTCGTCAATATCGAATTACTGTTGAGTTGTATCTATTCTTGGCTGATCAATGTCATCCTTAAATGAGTGCAGGTCTTCTCCAGTTGACTTATGGATCTATAGAGTGAATTAGCTGATTGTCACGGTTGTTTGTAAAAGCTGTCAAGTTAGTTCAGAAAGAGATGGAAGGGCAGTCCGTAAGGAGAAAAAAACGTGATATAAAAATGATATGTTCTATGACTATATCAACATACTACGAAATGTCTAAAAAAAATCATAAAAACACCCTATATTTATTCAATGTCAATGACGCGACAGTGATCAACAGCAACAAATACAATTTTCTATAACCGAAATGGAATTAAAGTCTTTAAAATACTGTATACAAGTATACACACAAAAAAAAGAAAAGACGGTAGAAGCCAATGTGCAACATTAAGTTCATTATAAGCAAATATCAAAAAAATTATTTGTTCTGACCGGAACAAGCGAAAACTGGAAAAATTGATGGGTTAAGAGACATGGGATAAGAGAGTGAGGACAAACAAAATTGATGGGTTAAGAGACATGGGATAAGAGAGTGAGGACAAACAAAATTGATGGGTTTAAGAGACATGGGATAAGAGAGTGAGGACAAAGAAAATTGATGGGTTAAGAGACATGGGATAAGAGAGTGAGGACAAAGAAAATTGATGGGTTAAGAGACATGGGATAAGAGAGTGAGGACAAAGAAAATTGATGGGTTAAGAGACATGGGATAAGAGAGTGAGGACAAAGAAAATTGATGGGTTAAGAGACATGTGATAAGAGAGTGAGGACAATCAAAATCAGTGACTTTTTGACACGACAAAGATGATGTAAAGCACAGCCACAAAAGCTCTTGAGGATTTACAACATTCTACGTTTCGGCACATGAACGTAACCAAGAATTTCATAGAAATATCATTAAGCTACAAACTAAGCTGAAAGTCTACAAAGTAGTGGTTCTTCAGGTACTGTTTATACGCTGGTGAAACATGGATTGTGTATAGACGACATGCGAGGAAGTTCAATCATTTTCACAAAACTTGCCTCAGAAAGGTTATGAACAGATGGCAAAACAAGATTCCAGATAAAACTGTGCTTGTGTGGTATCCCTAGCATTGACACTATTCTGATGTTTCAAGCACTGATTCGTTGACAGATCATGTGGTACTTATGATCACCGCCTACCAAAGATACTTCTCTATGGTTATTTGCAGAAGTGCATACGTTCTTAATGTGATCAAAAGAAGAGCTACAATGACTCGTTAAAGACCTCACTAAAGTTTTTGAAATAAACCAAGATACACAGAAAGAATCTGCACGAAAGAGTGCTACATGGCGCTCTAGGATGAAAAAAAAGGGCAGAATCTTGTGAAAAAGAGGAGAAATGCAGAAGCTCAACAGCGAAGCGTAGTTAGAAAGTCGCGGGTATATACAAAAAAACCCATCTACAGTGGTCATGAAATGACCGAAATGTCAAGCTAACTGAATTTCAAAAGTGTATGTAACAAATGGTCATCATCACTTGTGATAGACGAACAACATAACCACGAATATATGCTTTTGTTTCTTAACTGCAATAGGGGTATAGGGTTGAAACCGCTCAAAAGTCTTAGAGGATTAACTTCATTATACTCGGGTTACACCATATATATGTCTCCTCTCTCAACGTAGCGGTATGATGCATGTCAAGAGTACCACTCCTAGCAAGAACTCTGCTGTTTAAATGATAATCCCGGGGAATCTCTGGAAAAAATGCTTTAGAAACAAGACATGAGTGATATTCGAATCCACGACCTTCTAAGCACAAAGCGAACGACTTAACCACTACGTCAAAGGGATCCCCAAATAGGGGTGTTCTCCAGAGCTTTCTTTCATACACAGAAGACTCCAACAATAACAGACAAGCATGCAATGATTTAATAAGTCTTTTACTAAGCAGATACTTATGTACGCATGAGGAAGGCATGTTTCAACATTTTCCTTGATAAATCTAATCACATAAAAATCTAAAAATATTTGCTGATATATGCTCTATTACATCATTAAAAGTTTTAAAAGATTAAAACAAATATGATTACTGGATATTTAAAGTGTATTAGGTTCACGTAATGCATGGTATGTTTTAACAAATGTGAAAATCTGTATATTAATGTTTCTATGAGAGTGGTACCCTTTTCTCTATAATGTGATTTTTGGAAGAAAATGAGTTTTTTTTTTAAAAAGAAACAATTAAAATGCAGAAATATAAAAGTGGTAACAATACTGAACATTTCATTTCAGAAAGCTAACTAAAGTAAAACTAAATAAGAAAATTATAACTTGAAAACAAATACACAATTTTGTGTATCAACACAATTTTTTGTGTGGAAAAAATTGCTTTCGCGAATTTAAATGACCGCATAATATTATACAAATCATGTATGATTTTGATAATTTCAAAGGATCGACCAAATCATAATTGGTCATAAAGGGAAATAACCGTTAAAATTGTGAACAAAAAAAGGAGATATTTTAGTCAATATGGTTTGTTGTAAATAAAAATATATGGTGGTGCTATGAACAACGTCCACACAACTGTATAGCTACCATATGACCAAACTGCTGACATATAACCAAACAATAATTTCCACTAAAGACAGACTGCATTCCAGTACGGAATATACAGTCTGGCAATCGAGTTTAATTATTGCTATAAATCTTACTGCAAGAACAATTTAATACTTGATTATCTGAACAATATTACATCCCCCATACACCACCTACACTCCAGTTTAAAATAAAAACAATTATATATCATATGCTGTCGAGATAATGAGAAATTCCTGTTTCGTAGGTTGTTATTATTTTGGAATCATTGCAGAAATATGTGCAAGATAATGGTATTTTTCTAGATTGGCCGCCAGCGTGTTTGTAGAGATCCGAAAGAGGAGATGAGAACAAGAGTCACTATTACCAGACATGAATGTTATAAGAGGCGACTAAGGAGGGTTTTGAGGGTGAAATTAGCTGTCTGATCCTCTGAGCAGGGGTGGAAAAATTCTGATTCGCGGGCCATATGAGGCCAATTGGATCATTTGGTTTGAGTCACCGAAAGCAACGTAGCTGGGATAAACATTCAATGAGCCTATGGCCTTGTTTCATATCACCATAAATTTATATTAAATGAATCATAATAAAAACGTGCATACACACCTCACTAACGAGAAGCAGTTTCTGCCATCCAATCAGGGGTGAGTTGCTTAAATGTTTGAGTAAATATTGCAGTCATCCCATCAGGTGTGAGTTACGTAAGTGTAAATCTATTGGACGGAACAGTCAACTTCACTCCCTCAAACCTCCTTAGTCATTTATGAGGACATACATGGCAGGGAACAGTACCGTTATTCTCTGCTTTTATAACGGTTGTTGGTAGCATACCCTACTCAGGACATAGCGATCGACCCATCATCTTTTGTCTGTAGCGATTTTTTAAGCAACATTAATACGTTAGGTATGTTGTCATTGCTCCTTGAACGGTTCGGATGCACAGTTGAATAAGGCGGGGTTTGAACCTGGTACCTTGACCTTTCAAGCTGCGCTCTTTACCTCTGTCAGAATTAAATATAACAGAAGATCATAATTGTAGCACATAACTTAGACGTAGTGGCGGCAGGACTATCCAAACCGCGACCACGTTTATTTTTAATAATCGTAAGATCTTATATAACTATACTTGATTCGTGTTGCTGACGACAGAAAAGATAGTACTTTACCATAAGAGGCGCACACACAGACACACAACCACAAAATCACAATAGGAAGGGGGAAAAATAGTAAACAAAATGTATATGTGATGGCATTCGTATTTAATTCCAAGAAGTGATCACCTTGGCAACTTCGTGAAGTAGTTATTCTTTGAGGTGAATAATAGGCTATAAAACAGGTCTATGATCCAATGAGTGCCGCAGTAAAGAAACAAGTAGTAACAAGTGCGTTCCACAAAAAATGTGAAGAATGTGCAGAAGATTCCTGGGCGAAGACGACGTGTTGTAAAATACATGTTATAGCAGGGAGTATATTTTTTTAAAGAAAAATGAAGAGTTATGTCGGTGAATCTTGCAACTAGATTGTACGCAGACTTTACCTTAGTGCAAAGAGTGCGATATCAAGAAGATGGTGTCACGAGAGATATATTATTGAAAAGAGAGGAGGGGAGGGAGATATAGAAGAGTATTTTGATGGATGTACTCGTATGTTAAGCTCTCTTTTCATGCTCAGCCTCCAGTACATTGACGCTAAGTGTGTGCGTTGTGTATGAGAGGGAGAGAGAGAGAGAGTGAGAGTGAGAGAGGGGGGGGGATTTTGAAGGCTGTTTGGAACTAGGCACTAGTCTTTAGTCCAGAAGGCCGATATTATTTCATCCATAGCCCGTGTGCTGCCTGAGTTGGAAATGGGAACACAGAATAATAACACTGTTTACCTTACATGCATGTCGTAAGACACGACTAAGAAGGTTGGAGTTGACTGTACCATTCAATATGGTAAAAATATATATATCAATATATCGGATCGAAAGGCGCATATATCGCAGCACAGCTGTAAACCATAACTCAGTTCATTCCGTTCTCAGGACTACGCATTCTGAGAATCCACAGGAGCTTGAGAGCGGACACAGAAGTTTCATCCACGAGACGATTCTGGATTTAAATAATTTTAAAGAAACATTTGACTGAAGTCCTTAATTGTGAAGAAAATGAACCATAAACTTGAGAGTTGCGTGTACATGCTACTAAACTAACCTTTGACAGTTCAAAAATCGATACGTGTTAGTTGCAAAGGCCGCGGCTATCGCAAGACTAATATTTTAAGATCACCTCAAAAACTCCTTCAAATAAGAATAACGCCTTCGCTGGACATACAGTGTGATTGTACTTCTGTTGAGAACATCGTGTTTAAGAAAGACAGATACACTAATATTTACCGAATGTACTGATAATACACATTCAAAATCATAATTTACAGATTGTTTATAAAGTCGTTGCGCACTCATTTACACAGATGGTGACCCTACATCATATTAATTGTGAATATTTAGTGGAGATAAGTATGACGTCACTGACGCAACAACGTATTTTAAAAAAGCAGTACTACTGCTTATTTCAATCATGCATTGGGTAAAGTGACTCTAGCACAATGAAGTTATTTCTACAGCGAATTTTGGAAGTGACCACCATTGGTCTGAAGGCATATAAAAATGACCTCTAGAAAATTCGGTTTTTATTCCGATACCGATACATCTTTTTTATAAAATTGAAGACCGTCCAGATAGGTGTGAGTCTTGCATACTGCCTGTATCAAGGAACTTATTTATCCAATGTTTAACCCTATTACGATGGGTACCATGTGCATCAGGAAATTTATGCAATACTTTTTCTAATAACGTCTTCCTTACATTTACCTTCATTATTGAACGTTTGTTCCACCACAAATACTCTTTGTTCTGTTGTCAGCGCTATTCTTGGTTAGCAAATCAAAGTTAACTCTGCAGTTAACTCAGCAGAGTCACGCAGTACACTGGGCAATGGAAATACAAAACTTTTAATGACGTCGTATCGAGATTATATATTTCATTTTATTCAGTATACGGCGACTTTATAGACACCATGCGCATCAATACACAGAATATTTGACGTCACGAAATATGTATATCAAAGCGCGGAGCTAGGGGTTTCCAAGCATTAAATATCACATATTTCTACTGGAGAGAGCTGTGCGTGTTAGGCACACTGCTTTTTATTACTAAGCTGTGTGCTACTGAATTTTGAGCAATGAACACGCAGCTAGACAAAATTGGCGTCGTTTTACGGAAGAACGGTAAGAGTTTCATGGAATAAGCGGAATGGAGATCTCTACAAATGTGAGATAAAACGATAATTATTGATATATATTTACACAGATAAACAAAGTGTTAGAGGATGCGAATAGGATTTAAATGTATGTTTGAATGGATATAGAAGATAAATAAATACACAAGAGAAAGACAATATTAGAATTAGGAAAGTAAAATCATGAAAATAATGATCGCATGAAACCCATAATGACAGGTAATATTAGAGATGAACATAAGTCAAAGTTTCCAGATGACACATCACTCAACTCATGGCACATCATTCATGACACGTCACTCAACTCATGGCACATCATTCATGACACATTACTGAACTCATGACACATCACTCAACTCATGACACATTCAACTAACAGCACATCCATTTAATTCAAGATCAAAGTAACAAAACACGATATATTTACTATTTACGATACATATAGCATTTCTGAAACTTAACAGATCACGTGCTTCACAATCAGTGCACAATTTATCACAATCTCTACAGCACACACCACAGCACATCGCAATCTCTACAGCACACAACACACACAGCACATCGCAATCTCTACAGCACATAACACACACCACAGCACATCGCAATAATTACAGCACACAACACACCACAGCACATCGCAATCTCTACAGCACACAACACACACCACAGCACAATTTCTACAGCACACAACACACACCACATCACAATCTCTACAGCACACAACACACACCACAGCACATCACAATCTCTACAACACACACCACATCACAATCTCTACAGCACACAAGACACACCACAGCACATCGCAATATCTACAGTATACAACACACCAAAGCACATCACAATCTCTACAGCACACAACACACACCACAGCACATCGCAATCTCTACAGCACACAACACACACCACAGCACATCGCAATCTCTACAGCACACAACACACACCACAGCACATCGCAATCTCTTCACACAACACACACCACAGCACATCACAATCTCTACAGCACACAACAATTCCACGTTCATAAATTTAGCACACAATATATTACACTTGCCAAAGTTTAACAACACAACGTTTCCAACTTACCTAAAGTTAGCACACAACACATCTCATTCCCTTAAATGTAGCACACAATACATTCCACTCGCCTAACTAAAGTTAACACACAACACATCCATTGGCATATAGCTAACACAACACATCCCAATCGCATAAATTTAACACATCCCATTCTCCTAAAGCTAACACACAACACATCCCATTCTCCTAAAGCTAACACACAACACATCATATTCTCCTAAAGCTAACACACAGCACAGCATATTCTCCTAAAGCTAACACACAACACATCCCATTCTCCTAAAGCTAACACACAACACATTCAACTCCCCTACAGTTATTACACAGCAAGCACATCATACTTCATAATGTAACATTTCTATAAAATATGTTCTTTTCATTTTGTCGTGTTACCACAGCTCACATCTAACTTGTTAGGTTGCATACTCTGGCGATTTACTTATTTGTATTTCGGGGGAAAAAAATTTATTTGCTTTATTATTGATATATCGCGCACCAAAAGATGCCCTGATATGTCTTTCATCTAATATTGTTATATGTTGGTTGCTGATCCAGCGGTCCATGGGCTCATGTCCTTTGACCTAATGCTATTAAATGGCATTACATTGCTGGGAAGACTGGATTTTTGGCCCACCCCGGGACAGAGCCAGAGAATAACTATTACACCTCCAGGAAGATAGGTTTCAACCTATGCACTGCTCCTAGCCACTGTAGCCAAGATATGGTTCATTGTGCTCATTCCCCGCCACCAATTGACTAATGGTTATGCCGAACTTCTCTATTTCTCCAGGCGTGCAACCAAATATTCAAGTCAAAAGGATTATCACGTGCTGAGTCACTGTGCCTCTATGATGGGTTTCAGCCATAGGAAAAAAACAGTGCTGTCAGTTTCCTCCTCCCCAGTGCTGTACAGTACATCTCAGGCTCCCTCCCAACCACAGAGGGTACACACATATACATTCAGGTAAACATGAAACACATTTCAACAACAAAATAAAAGCATAATTGTATAGATGACGTGCCATGAAGCTTCTCTAAGAAGATAACCTCAATATAACGGCATGTCATCCACTAAGGTTTTCTGTTGCATGGGTGGTATGTCTAGTGGGCCATTGGTGAGATCCACAGACGCAACCACATGCGTATTGTTACATGTCATTGCATATTTTCCCCTGAGAGTTGAAGGGAGGAACTTGTGACTGTGCCATAAAGGTCACATACCTTTGGTGTCGACGCGGCATGTACAGTGTGAGCTCTTTTTAATTTACCCTCCGACAAAACAAAACTCAGTCCATTAGCGGGAGTCAAGCTCCTGGTTTCATGGTGTGATACCAATATCACGTACATACGCCACACAAATATTGTATTCGTCAAATGTTATATCTGCTTGTCCAGTCCAACGATATCTCAACAAAACGATTTTATCCCGCACTATAGGACACGAATTGCACTAGTTCTTATCAGGTCACATTCCTGACCTGGGTTCTGAATATCCAGCCGGTTAATCAGCGAAGTCTCAACAACCGCTGTTATCTTATCCAATTCTCGCCCGTTGCACTGCTGTCAGACAAACCATACGGTACTGATAACTAAAACACGTGACAGATTGTTATGTTGTCGCGAAGGTTAGCACCCCTGACTGGTCGAACCTGACTTGACCGTTATCGGTCACAATGACAATTGAGGAGCAGGCACTCATGGAAACTTGAGTATATTTACAGACAGGTGATGTTATATGAACAAGTACCGAACGCCACGTAATAATACTTCACAATAAGAAGGACGTTGTCTTCAATAACTGAATAAGATTCGCGCACCGCTTTCTGTACTTTCTTGTTCAAAATGAATAATAATAATATAAGCCTTAGTACGGACATCGATATCTGGAATGCCAGTCAGCAGCACGTTTAGTGCACACACATAATCAGTGGTTTATATTAAGAAGCAGGTTAGCTAGCGTCTTCTTGTTCACTCCATTTCCTGTAGGGTGTTTATCAGAACTTACCCCCTCCTGTTCCCACAATCAGCCATGAATTGTAGAAACCGGGTCTCTTCATCAGCTTGACTTGCAGCTGTGTGTTTTCCAGCTGCCTATCTGATGTCTAAGCTTTCAAACACGCGTTCATTGACAACACTACTTTTCATACTGTTTATTTCCAGTAACATCGTTTTACTGGTTAGCTGGTTCTTAGTGGGATTTTAAGGCTGAAGAATAAATACTGCAGGCTAATGCACATAAATAACGCACGCTGATGCAAATAAATACCGCACGCTGATGCAAATAAATAACGCACGCTGATGCAAATAAATACCGCACGCTGATGCAAATAAATAACGCACACGAATACAAATACATCATATTAATGCACATAGATAGCGCACGCGAATGTAAAATAAATACCCCACAAAGGGGTAAATAAATAGCACTCACTGGGGTAAATAAGTAGCACACACTGGGGTAAATAAATAGCACTCACTGGGGTAAAAAAAAATACCTCACACTGGGGTAAAAAGAAATACCTAACACTGGGGTAAATAAATACCTCACACTGGGGTAAAAAAAAATACCTCACACTGGGGTAAATAAATAGCACACACTGGGGTAAATAAATACCTCACACTGGGGTAAAAAAATACCTCACACTGGGGTAAATAAATACCTCACACTGGGGTAAATAAATACCACGCACTGAGACAATATATCTGCCACACTTGCGAAAATAAACACCAAATACTCCAGCAAGTAAATACCGCACCTATATCTATAGTTGAGTATTGTCGATGCCTAAATGGGGAGCAACGAAAAGCAACAGTTACCTACCAGGCATGTCGTAGAAGGCGACTAACGTTGTTGTGGGGTGAAGTTGGCTATCCCATTCTAATGAAGATCTTCGTGACCCAGAAGACATCTTGAAATCGGATATGACGTACCGAAAGGCGCAGATATCGTACTTAAGCTGTAAACCATATAACAATGCATTCCATTATCCGAACTTCACTAATTTAAGAACGAACGCAGAAGTAGAATAAACACTGCACACTCAGACAACGATATTTTAAATAAACAATACAAGATAAATGTAAAGATCCATTGCAGGAAATAAAACAAGATCTGCGGAGAAGAATAAGATGAGGAATAAGAGTGATTGTCGTAGTAGTTGAATTAATTACCCAGTGCCATCAAAATCGGACTTTGCCTTCCTTATCAGTGCATGTTTAGGAATTCTTTTTGGAGAATACAGTTTGAGCTACGGAGTTATGTGCCCTGCGTGATACTTTCGGTAAGCATCACACGGCTATTATGAAAGGTATTAATAGTACATATATTACTAGATAATCAAACGATAATGCCCCAGTGTCGGGAAAACAACCCGAAACTGGAAAGAGGGGCTGGGGTAACACAGAAACTGATTTTTAAACTCCAAATGTCTATTTTCAGAACAGTGACTGAAGAATCGGGTGGCGGCAATAACACCGCTCCCTTGGCGTGCTAATCCAGATCGCTACTACTGAGCTACTACGAGACACAATATTATAGAACGTTGTTGCAATCAGCATGACATGTCACATAATATCAGGAAAGAAAATAATAGGTTGTTTATCAAAGATGTATATATGCAAGGCAACGGAAGTCTGCTTCTTCTTCAACGTTCGTTCTCATTTAACAGGATGGAGTCCAGAGAATAGAACGCGCTGTGATATGGTTTACAGCTTCATTGCGATATTGACTTTCGGCATGACATTTGATTTCAGCGTGGCTTCAGGTCACTGTCACTATATATGGAATGGGACAGCCAACTCCACTCATAATCCCCTTTAGTCGCCTCTTACGACATGCATGGAAGGTACACAGTGTTGCTATTCGTTGATCCTCCTATTTGCTATTACCTTTCAATGAAATGTATAACATAATACAGATTTCTTGCTAATACTAAAAACATATTTCTCGGCGCAGGTAAGATAAAACAAAGGAAGGTGGGTGATAAACATACCTATGTTTCTATGGAAGCGGGCGATGAGCGGAGGTAAACATCTGGAAAAGTGAAACTGTGGCATAAGACAAGCTATGTAAGATACACCTGGAACAAGATAGTTTTAAAAACAGAGACGTAAAAAAGGCAGGTAAAACAGAGGTGGGAGGTGAGTGGGAAGCAAATGGTGTCCATCAAAGAGAATATACACTGTGACTATCAATTTAATACCCTTCTTTTTTATCTCTCGTGGTACGATATAAATATTTTCTTCAGAATCTTTTGAAAATGAGACTACGCAGGACTATGCACGCACATACTTATTTATGGTACTGATAAAATAAATAACGATCTTGTACGTCACCTGAAACGGAGAGGGGTATTACTAAAACAACCATTTACTGATACAGTTCACAACCGTTCTCAAGTCGCGACCCATGTCTTCGGAACCCTGCGTTATAGTTATATGCTCATTCAACAGACCACAGACTCATGTGTGACTTTTGCCAGTAGAAGACCTCTGTACAGAAAATAAACAGGACTTCATTCGTTACGTTCTTATTGTCGTGATTTCCGTTGGTCATTATTTATATACTTGGAGTCGCCTGCCAAAAATAGAAAATGGCACTAACGACATGCACGGAAATAATCAAGATCGGCCTTTCAGGCCATCTGCACACAGGTTTGTTATACAGCCCGGTCATGACTAATGCCCTTTCGTCCAATTAGTTTCGCTAGCGATTGTTCTTTTGTTTGCTTAAAATATGTACATAAGTGTAAGTTTGTCTCCTCAATAAGCTTCAGCGTATTTTGCAGCGAATACAAGGTCCATAGAGTTTTAATTATAGATTGTTTCCCTAGACCAGTATGTTTGTCTCGGCATCTTACATTTAAGAAATTCTTGAAGAATATGTTCTTCAGTCTATGGTGCCTGTCCACATATACATATGGATATGATGCCAATACTGAATTGTGTGTACATGTGACTGTTGAGTAGTCTGTGCCATGTTCTGATGAGCAGATTGCAACTTGTTTTGGTCTGTTACAATTTGATAGTCATCTCGTATTGATGTTTGTGGCTTCCTGATTTATGTGATCATTTGGGTTGTTTTTTCTGATGATGATTGCTATATCTGGTTGCCGCCGGTAGTACCCTACTTAGAAAATTGTTCTGCTCTCTCATTTTATGACATTCCACAGTGAGATTGTATCCACTGCATGACTACCTTATATTGGTTACACAGTTCAGTCAGTAGTGTCTGTAGGCGTGGTAATTGTTGAGACTGGAGCGCTTGGAGAACTGCTCTTGGTGCGAAAGTCGCAGAAAAAAGGTAAATAAACGCAAGAAGTGTATTAGCAAAACAACGTTGTCACAGAAGCACGTCGACATATCGCCGAGAAGGCCTTTATCAAGGACGACACACAAATGCACACAATCACATTTATCAAAGAAAAACACATATCCGTTTGTTAAATTAATATACTGTGTGCAAGAGCTTGCTTGGGGTATAGGATCTGCGGACTGCGTCACTCATTTTCAATGATTTGACTTATCCATGCTTTTCAATAGCTGCCGGTAAACAGCATATACACAGTTACTAATGTAAAGCATAGATCAGCCGAATTAACCAATAAGAGTGATGTCCGAAGTCCCTATAATCTTGAGTAGACTGCACAGTGCACGTTAAAAATAAATATTTGAATGAAAGATTCGCGATTTAAAACGAAAAGTATTGTTATCATGTGCTGGGAGACTTGCACTTGAGGGTGTGTTAACGGTGTCTACGCCGTGTTGCTACGTAGATAATCTACACTTAGCGATTATTTCAATGAAGACGACGCGCATACATAACGTATTATATACGGACAATACAGGAGTGATGTGAACACGGTCAAGGCTATGAAATACTAACACAACAATGTCTTAACAAGATTGATGATGTTTCTCAAACTGTTAGAAATCTACACGATCAATCTTCCTTACCCCACTCAGTCTATGAAGGAGTCATTGCATACTACTTCCCATAAAATTGTTGTTTTTAAAAAAAATAAGTTAATTCAAAATGATTGCTGCTTACCCGCATCAGAAAGTGACAGTCCACATTATTTGGACATATCATTAAAAGAGGGAAGATGGAACACGTTATAACAGGCAATCTGAAGAACAAGTGTTGCAGGTGAATACCATGAGAGAAAATGCTTGACTACATAGCACTGTGGCATGAGAGAACATCGGTATCGGAAATGATTGACAGCATCGAAATAGAAAGCTGTGGAAAGACATGATAACCAATGGCACACGGCATGAATAATAAGAATAAGAAACAATGACAACATCTATCAAGAAATAAAGGACTACATAATTAAATAATACAACAATGAAAGATTAAACTGTATTGGAAATTGTACAGCTTATTCAGGCTCTACTGGTAGAATACACACTACAACATGGTTATCAACAAGTCTACTACCGTAGCTATAGGCCGGGGTTTCAGCACCACCACGTCTTAGGTAACATTTAAAATAGATTTCATGCATTTTGAAAGACATAGATCACATAACGTAAGAATATTACTAGACAGCGCCCTTTTATTTTCTCCCTTTAGTCCCAGCATAGGTACACAATCAACACGTTACTCAAATTGTCAAACATTCTTACAATGTTTTTAAAAAAAAAAATATCATACTTTCCTTTTCCTTTTACGAAGTATATACTGTCACAGATACACTGGGATTATGGGGGACAGTAATATATGTAGTATGATATAAACTGTTCTTCTCTGACTGGAACATCAGACTTTTATGGAATATACCATAGTCGCAATGTTGGCAATTTCCTAGTCGCAATGTTGGCAATTTCCTAGTCGCAATGTTGGCAATTTCATAGTCGCAATGTTGGCAATTTCATAGTCGCAATGTTGGCAATTTCATAGTCGCAATGTTGGCAATTTCATGGCCAAATTTCATAATTTGTAAAAGTCATTGGTAGAGCATTAGCTTTAGCCACTTTTGGGGAACTGTTTGTACAAACTAAAAATGTATCAATTTTTAAAAACATATTTTCTTGTTTAATAAACTGAGGAGAACGTGAAGAGTTTGGCAACACCAGCGAGTAAAGTTGTTATTAGAATATGTTTCTATCATATCATGACAAAACACAAAAAAGAAACAAGACGAAAATGTGTTATTAGAACTAGAGCAATTCTACTGCATTCCTCTGAATTCAAGCTCGTCTTTATTATGTTTTCTGTAGTTTGTGTAAACACTTTATGAGAGTCTGGCAATTTTCTACCAAACATTTGGTCATAAATACTTTCAACCATCTGACCCTGGAATATGTCATGTTTGATCACAACGCACTTGATAAAATATTCCGTCTGTTTATTGTGGTGGTGGTGGATGGGATTGAAAAGAAGAAGACTTCAATTAAATATGCAGACTAGGTACATTAGCGTGGCGTCTTCAGTGGAACCCTACGCCTGGTTGAGCTGTGAGTCGTATTGGATTCAGGCAGTATTAGGGTATTAAAAAGGTATAAATGGTCCATCCTTGTTTTCAATTGTGCATCCGTTTTAGGCGTCGTTATGTGTGAATAGCCGGGGCATGATAAATGATGGCGCCACATTGTCGTGGCATCTGAAATACTCACTGTGGCGTTCCGTTTTAATACTGGTTTGTTTTATTTGAGGGGTCTAACTAACACAATGGTAGGTAAGTATTTTCAGCCAGTTTTCTGAACTGTGAAGAAACTGCTAAATAATTAGCAGTCCTGTGTGTTGTGCTATGCTGCATCCCATTTTATAACAATGGATATTTCCTGTGGAAAGTGAAAATGTAAAACTGCATCATTAGTCAAGTAGTTGACGCGCTTCCTGACATTATACGAGATAGGATCACTTTATTTTTATGTATGCCCTAGTCTGCTTACCTGAATTGGAACCTCGCTCATTGAATAATGAAAGCAAATTACCCAGACAGGATAATAGTAGCAATCCTTTCAAATGATAAAGTTGTGATTAGTCAACTGGCTTTCAATTATAGTTATGTTTAGTCACAAGGCTTCCAAATGATATCAGATTTTTAATTTTTAATACAACTTCCAAATTTAACAGTTGTGATTAGTTACATGACTTCCAAAAGGTTGCGATTTGTCACATTGTTTCTACATGATAAATGTTGTGATAGTTACATGGCTTCCAAATAATAATGGTATTGTGACTAGTCACCTAGGTTTCAAATGATAAAGGTGTTGTGACTAGTCACCTGGGTTTCAAATGATAAAATTGTTGTGATCAGTCACACGACTTTCAAATGATACATGACTTTCAAATGATACATCACTTTCAAATGATACATGCCTTTCAAATGATACATGACTTTCAAATGATACTAGTACTGTAATTAGCCACCTGGTTTCAACTGATGTAGGTGCTGTGACCTAGACATTTGGTTTCCAAATGACAAAAGTATTGTGCTAGTACCTGACATTTACATGACAAAGGTGTTATACTGAGCCACCTGGCTTCCAAATGCTAATATGCTTTTATTAGCAACTTCACTTACAAACCAAAGAACGTGTTGTGATGACACAATATACTTTATAGCCGGTAACAATGATATGAGGGGAAGGAGGGGGGTATCTTAACACTTGAACCCACACATGCAACATATTAACATAGAGTGATGTGATGTCGGATTTAAACAACTGTCAAAAAAGTTCACAATATGTTCAGTTGGTAGATGTAAAAAGAACTCAATAATAGTAATGATTTAAATTAAGTTGATGTAAAATATGTGCACAGAATAAAGAAACCATATGCCTCTCTCTCTCTCTTATATATATATATATATATATATATATATATATATATATATATATATATATATATATATATATATATATATATATATATGTATCGCACATTGCAATGTTATTATAAGAAGAGGTTAATATAAAAGTAATACCATTGAACAATTTTAAGAACCAGTGCTTCAAATGCTAATATGGATGTTGAGTTTTTGCTAACTGAGCAAACAAGAGATAAAAATTTGTTTACATATGCGACAACAATTTTCCCAGTTTTATATCTAACTTCTGTGATAACTGATGTTGAACTTTCAAGAAGCATTACAGTGTTTACTTTGCGTGAGATAACGAGACAGCGCCGCATGGCAACGGTCAAGAATGTTTTTCCTTGCTCTCTTTAGTAACTCATAGTAAGAGGCGTAACTAGAAGTTTTAGGATCTCTTATGCAACAAAGTGTGAGATTCCCTTAGTCAAATGTATTAAAAAAAATTATATATATATATATAAACCTGAAGTTATTTCATCTAAAGATTTATGTAACTGTTTCGTACTTGCTTGAACCGGGGTCCCTCATTGCCGTGGGGTTTCCTTGACATACCCGGCCTGTAAAGGAGGTAGTTACGCTACTTCCTGAAGTGCAGGCTCCTCTGTCTTAGTTCATCTTCAGTAAGCACAAATGAACGACTGTTGGATACGAGCATACAGCGGTGTTCAGTTGGAATCTAAAAGTAGGCATGTGTGTAGGTGTCAACGAAAGAGTACCGAATAAGACGAGATTGTGTAGTTAGGGATGATAAGTTAGTGTATATTACCGTGTATAAGTCGAGTATGGTACTATCTATTTTAAATTGTGTCCAGAGTCTTGTCTGTTTATAAAACGGAATTGAAATTATTTTAAAATATCGATAATAACAATTCAATGAAGGCGAGCGACTTTGAAAAATTCTCACGTATTTAAGTATGTGTTTACGCGTTCATTAGTAGTAAAAAGTGTATTTCGCACAGATGAAGTAGAACAGAACGATGCGTGTGAGAAGAAGTCGTCTGTTGGCTCAAATTGACATGAAAAATTTGACATCAATACTATCACCATGAAAGACACGTGACATTAATTAACCATTCCATCAGAAATGATGGTCATTTAATTAATTCGATGGGAAAAGCTCAAAACGATGCAGTCTTTGGGAAGTTGCTTACGACGATGTTAGCTCTGAAGTGGAGAATGACGAGGATATGACACTCAGATACTTCCATGGCGGAGGATGAAATACGATAATTGCAAAACGTCACGAGAGAGCCTAACTAAATACAGGAATTTAAGTATATTTCGTCCATGCTTCCTTTTAGGGAGTACCTATTAAACACAATTTCGTATTACCTTTATATAAATATATCCCCCTACTATAGTTGTGAAAATAATTCCAAAACTTCTCGTCTTATACACGGGAATATACAATATTCGGCATGTTTGGATGTCAGGACGAGAATAGACGACGGTGATTAAATTCTGAGATAACCCATTGTTTTGTTTCAAATAAAGAACAGTAGAAATAGAATCAATGATTGGACACATGATTATGTTCTTTTTGACGAGTGATGATAACGGCACAATAAAAAGGAAGAAGAAAAACATATACAAGCACCAAGTTATAAATACCCTTTCTTTATTTATGCGCTGGAACGTCAAGTAAAGTCAAACTGGGAATAATGAAACCTGACTAGTATTCCACAATGAATTTATGTACAAGGACATAAGATGTCAACCACATTTTAATGGCTGCTATTGGAGAAGGTCGAAGCTGGAAGTTGGCAATAACAGTCTTTCAGTTCTCCATCTGACGAATTTTATAAGTACATTAACATCAATGAGATGTCAGTTCCCTCAATGGAATAAGTTCACAGGTGCAGCTTTACGAATCGAGGGAGACTTTGTCAAGGAGGCGAATACGCAAATAACCAGTCCTGTTTCAATAACGAAGAAAACCTTACCTATGCTGCTTTAATCAAACATCTTTAACATGAACTTTTACAGGAAAGGGGGGGGGGCGAAAGTGGCGAAAAATATTAACCCTGTCATTAACCATATATGTCATCAAAAGCCACTAAGAAGAAGCAACTGTGGTAAAATTCCACATCTTGTGATTTCAGCTTTTATGATGCGTGCTGAAAGTGGAGAAAAATATTAACCCTGTCATTAACCATGTATGTAATCAAAAGCCACTAAGAAGAAGTAACTGTGGCAAAATTCCACATCTTGTGATTTCAGCTTTTATGATGCGCGCTGAAAATCCAAGTCTGAACTGCTGGGAAGAAATTGATCCTTTCATTTTCAGCATACCTCAACAGCCACAATGAGACAAACGTTCCCATGAAACGTGCCATGGAAAGCTTCCGTATAAAACAGTGATAAAAACTACATAAAGTACAAAGGTTACTATTAAAGCCTAACTATTAATGTAAAAAAAATATAATTAGCAATAAACAAAAGTATAGGACTTTTTTCCACGTTTCGCGTATAAAACAGGATGTCAGGTGAAACGTCAATACTGAACTGAATGTAAACTCCACCACGTGGCATACATTAACAGACTAGTAAGAGACTCGTAACTGTCAGAGTAACAACCTCGAATTCCCAACGGTTCTATAATTATAACCCTAACTAAACGAACAATATCCATATGAGGACAATGTAGACATACAATCACACTATCTTGAAAACAATAATTCTATTCTATGACGTGTTTTGCAACAGATGGGTTAGTAAGACAATCTCACAATCCTGACTACTAGCACGCACTAGTTTGGATGTTCTAGAGCAGTCGTTCACGCTGCATTAGCAATGGTGAGTGTTGTATGAAGATTCAACTATAGTTGAAAATATAAACACCATACAAGACTGCTTCAATTATTTATGTACATATTATGGCAATAAATTTACTACAGGCGATCCTTAATTTTCTACAAATTAAAAAAAAAAAAAAATTTCTTCTGCACACATCTTCTATAAGCTTTATATACACAAAAAGATCGGACACATCTTTTATCAGCTACATATTCACAAATATCAGACACATCTTTAACCAGCTACATATACAGAAATATCGGACACATCTTTAACCAGCTACATATACAGAAATATCGGACACATCTTTCACCAGCTACATACATATACAGAAATATCGGACACATCTTTCACCAGCTACATACATATACAGAAATATCGGACACATCTTTCACCAGCTACATATACAGAAATATCTGACACATCTTTCACCAGCTACATATACAGACACATCTTTCACCAGCTACATATACAGAAATATCTGACACATCTTTCACCAGCTACATATACAGACACATCTTTCACCAGCTACATATACAGAAATATCTGACACATCTTTCACCAGCTACATATACAGACACATCTTTCACCAGCTACATATACAGAAATATCTGACACATCTTTCACCAGCTACATATACAGAAATATCTGACACATTTATAACCAGCCACATATACAGAAATATCGGACACATCTTTTATCAGCTACATATACAGAAATATCGGACACATCTTCTAACTGTGAGATATACAAAAAGTTTATCGCTTAAAACAATATTATGCAAAACACTACTTAGTTTAATGTATTTTGAACTTTTTGCCCAGCGTGTTCCAGAAGACCGTGGCCATCTGCTGATATAGAAGCCCTAATTGCTAAACGTAAACCGGCCTTCATTCGGTACGTTTTTGAATACTGTCATGTTTTCCATTGGTTACTATTTATGTACTTGAAGTAGCCTTGGCTATTTTTGGTATGCAATTCCAAGTAGACTATATAAATATTGGCCAACGGAAAACATGGGAATAATGAAAAAAGTAACGATTGAAGACCTCATTAATTATGTTAGAATGCCTGTAGTACTCTGTAGATAGCCACGTGTGGACTTTTCGTAATGTATTTCAAAGTATTATTCTACTTTCATCCTAAAACTTCTGTTATGAGTTTCTCCTTACTACACCCAATTATAAGGAGAATGTAATACTTACTTCACGGATTACAGCTTAGTTGTGATAGCTGCCCATTTCAATACAACAAATCATAATTCAGCATAGCCTATTTGGGTGGCAAGTCACTATATAACTATGGGATGGAGTAGCCAACTCTATACTTAACTCCCCTTAGAAGCGTCACACAAGGCAGCGACAGTTTTATTATTCTACTCTATACTTAACTCCCCTTAGTGCTACTCTATACTTAACTCCCTTTAGTAGCGTCACACAAGGCAGGTGACAGTTTTATTATTCTACTCTATATACTTAACTCCCTTTAGTAGCGTCACACAAGGCACACGACAGTTTTATTATTCTACTCTATACTTAACTCCCCTTAGTAGCGGCACACAAGGCATGCGAGTTTTATTATTCCACGCTGTACTTAAGTCCCCTTAGTAGGGTCACACAAGGCAGGTGCCAGTTTTATTATCTTTGTTGCGCCTTCAAATATACAACTTATATTATGCGTTCATTCTCAAACTCCTGCAGATTAATAGGATGTAGTCCAGAGACAGGAATGTGTACAGCTTGACTGCAATATTTGCGCTTTTCGGCATGACACATTCGACTTCAGCTTGGCTTCTGGGTCCCTTTGACCCTCTCTTGGATAGGTCAGTTAACCCCCTCACCCCCTCAAATATCCTTGGTCGCCTAGTACACATGCATTGTAGGTTATATTGTCGTTTATCTTTGCTCCCCGTTTGAGCCTCATCAATGATTGGGCGAGACAACATATACTAGTAAGTGAACCACCATAGCGTATCACGTGAGCATCCTTTAACATATGTTAAAACCAATAACACATTCATATACATTACAATGTACAATGTTTCGCATACATGTTGCGATATTACCAGACGCCACCAATACAACCACTCGTATCGCTAGTACAATAAGAATGGTCGGCGCTTGAACCACCTAGTAAGATGTCAATGATCGGCACTCGAACCACCTAGTCAGATGCCAATGGTTGGCGCTCGCAGATGTCAATGTTCAGCGCTCGAATCACCTAGTCAGATATGAGTGGTCTTCGCTTGAACCACCTAGTCAGATGTCACTGGTCAACGCTCGAACCACCTAGTCAAGTAAGTTTGGGATTGTGAGGCGAGATCACTATCAACTCTGCAACTGCACCGACAGGGAAAAACAGAGGGGATGGGATGTTAACCTAAAAAAATCCCCCAAGGTTATTTCTTCATATTTGTGGGATTTTTGATGACCCCTTTGTTTCAAATGTTCACTTAATTTCACTAGATGCATAGTCTCATTGAAAAAACAATGCTGACACATCATACACGTCAATAATAGCTCTTTATACAAGTCATGATGTCGTATTTAACTATTCAACACTGTACTGATGACACCTCTTTTTAGAGTCTCTTTTGCCTTTATACTAGGAAATTATACAAACTATATTTACAGACCAAGAAGAAGATGGGTGCAATACATCAAAGACGACCTGAACATGACAGTAACAGAAGCAGGAAGACTGGCTCAAGATCGACAGACGTTTCGAAAGGCTGTGATGACTGATACATCCTGTTCAGGATATGCTACCTGATAATGATACTGTATTTTTCTCGTTAGGGAGTTGCAGGGATATTTCGAGTGGCTTGTGTGATAGTGGCCGCATGCCCTTGCTGTCGCCACGTCATGTTCAGGGTGAATTTTTTTTTAACTTACACTCCGACAGGGATTGACACTCAATCCCTACCGGGACCGAACTCTGGACCTCACAGGTGTGAGAACAAAGCTCCAGCTTTTCGGCTATGTGCCACAAAATATGATTTACAATTATATGATTTACAAAAACTCCCTGTCAGACTCGCTAGAAAAGATACTCAAATTTTTTTTTAATTCAAGAGAAAAAAAAATAACACAAACGCATGTTTCACTGCGTCTGTAAGCCAATGTTTTCTGCTATTGAAATTTCTTAGATTTGTTCATTTTAACCTTACAGTTACAAATATTTCCTTTTTTTCCTTTTATTGGTTTCAATAATATTATTTGAAACCAGATTTCGCATACAATTCAATTTTTTCTATTTTAATTTGCACCACTTGCTTGTACATAGAAAGTAATAAGTAATTCCTATATTTTTTGTTCAATTTGATGTGTTGAGTGTTCCCTAAAGCTCTTTCGTCGCCATGACCCTATATCTGCCCCCGAACCTAACACCAACCTTACATCACCACACTCATGTCGTCTCTTGAGACTGCATTATATCACTGAAGTATCACAATGCTAGTTAAAACTCACCAACAGCTCCTAGGTTAACACAGCCTAAGAAAATGAGTACCAGATATTCTGGGAAACTAAACCGGCTGGTATGATGTTGACTATATCATCCGTTGGTTAATGAAAAATAAGGGTGTACAGTCGTCATTTCTGGATAAGTATCGGGTGTATTGAGATAAACATTTTTTTACTTATTTGTTTGTTAGTTGTTAAATCACCATCATTACACATAACTGTATTTGTTAGTTGTCAAATCACCATCATTACACATAACTGTATTTGTTAGTTGTCAAATCACCATCATTACACATAACAGTATTTGTTAGTTGTCAAATCACCATCATTACACATAACTGTATTTGTTAGTTGTCAAATCACCATCATTACACATAACCGTATTTGTTAGTTGTCAAATCACCATCATTACACATAACCGTATTTGTTAGTTGTCAAATCACCATCATTACACATAACCGTATTTGTTAGTTGTCAAATCACCATCATTACACATAACCGTATTTGTTAGTTGTCAAATCACCATCATTACACATAACCGAATTTGTTAGTTGTCAAATCACCATCATTACACATAACCGTATTTGTTAGTTGTCAAATCACCATCATTACACATAACCGTATTTGTTAGTTGTCAAATCACCATCATTACACATAACCGCATTTGTTAGTTGTCAAATCACCATCATTACACATAACCGCATTTGTTAGTTGTCAAATCACCATCATTACACATAATCGTATCTGTTAATTGTCAAATCACCATCATTGTACATAATTGTATTGTCAAATCACCATCATTGTAAATAATTGTATTGTCAAATCATCATCATTGTACATAATTGTATTGTCAAATCACCATCATTACACATAATCGTATCTGTTAATTGTCAAATCACCATCATTGTACATAATTGTATTGTCAAATCACCACCATTGTACATAATTGTATTGTCAAATCACCATCATTGTACATAATTTTATTGTCAAATCACCATAATTGTACATAATTTTATTGTCAAATCACCATCACTGTACATAATTGTATTGTCAAATCACCATCATTGTACAAAATCATACGTGCATGCGTAGCCAATGTGCATACATGGATCAGTTCCTGCACTTCCTATCAAACACAAACATACAAATCCAACATGTTATACACACACACATATCATAAATATACAACCACTATGATCTACACGTAGATTAATATTATGAAACCTTTAATAACATGTTAGGGATTGTAACCATTTCTCTTTTTTTGCAATGATGATGATGATGATGATGATGTTCGTCCGTCGTAATCGACGATGACCAAATAACTCAACCATAATAATAATAATAACAATAAATAATTAAATAATAAAACTATAAATAATAAATATAAGTAATAATAATAACAATAATAATATAAAAAATAATAAATAATAATCTTTCTAGCAATACATTAATTATGTAACACATTTCTTGACATTTTGGAAAGGAACTTTTACACAAATGACGTTTGGTGTCGAGGTACCTGTCACAGCACGGGCAAAAATCATATATAGCAATATATTCAAATAACACAGCTAGAATACTTATCGTATTTATCCGTGAAATATGATCTTTAGTTTTGCTGTTATTTCACCACCTAAATAAAGCCAATGTGATTTGGAAAAACAGAGCTCCACGCCTTCTTTTTGTACTATCAAAAATACGACAGTGGAATCTCAGATGACGAAATAGCTACTGAAAGGATGTGTTACCGTTACCGATGTGTTTTCTGCTGAACTTGTACAATTAATGAACAGAAAAAAATCATGTGTATTTTTTACCCTATGCTGTTTTCTCGAATAGTAAAATAATAATTGGCTGATTGTCATTATCTTCTTAAAAAAAACAAGATAAAAGAAATGTGTAGGTAAACAGAATGTAGATTAGACTTGGGTTTATAAAACGGATCAAGAAAATGTAAAACCGTGACATATAAAGTCGAATTAGAATAAGTAGGTGAGGTATTGATTGAAACATGATATAAGATACGCCTGGTTTGGTTGACAAAATCATCACCAGCTACTAATACACTGTAGGATAATTCAGCAAATCAGAATAATCGTTTATGTGAAGCTTGACAGTTCATTACTAGAAAAACGTTTTAGTATGCCTCAATAGAGAAGTTTAGTTATACATCAATAAAGAAGAACGGAACCCAAGACAGAGAGCGTGGATTACCTAACATAAGTAATTCTTTCGTTTTCGTGGAGTTGATTGTGTCCTTTTTTTATGAGGAAAACCATTAAATGGGAATTGGAGAGGGGGGAATATACCATGGTATTTTTTATTTTTTGTTTTCTTCCTAGCACTCAATGTCAAGTTCTGACTGACTTCCTAAGAGAGGGGATTTGAACTCCCAATCTTCTGCATCCTTATATATGGCCCTGAATAAAAGTGTATCATACTACTAAAAGAGAAATTCAGTATCCTTCAATAGAGAAAAGTTGCATTCCACAATACAAAAGTTCATCATTCAGCAATAGAGAAAAGTGTAGTATTGCACACTAGAAAAGTTTAGCACCCACCAAAAGAGAGGAGTAGAATCACATTAAAAACGATTTTATTATCATTTAAATGAGAATTTAGCATCCCCTAAAGAGAAACAGTGTAGAATCGTCCAAATAGAAAGGTTTAGTTAATTCACATAGAGAAATGCAGTATTCCCCAATAGATATGTTTAGTATTCCCCAATAGAGAAGTTTAGTATTTCCCAATAGAGAAGTTTAGTATTCCCCAATAGAGAAGTTTAGCATTCCCCAATAGAGAAGTTAGCATTCCCCAATAGAGAAGTTTAGCATTCCCCAATAGAGAAGTTTAGTATTCCCCAATAGAGAAGTTTAGTATTCCCCAATAGAGAAGTTTAGTATTCCCAATAGAGAAGTTTAGTATTCCCCAATAGATATGTTTAGTATTCCCCAATAGAGAAGTTTAGTATTCCCCAATAGAGAAGTTTAGTATTCCCCAATAGAGAAGTTAGCATTCCCCAATAGAGAAGTTTAGCATTCCCCAATAGAGAAGTTTAGTATTCCCCAATAGAGAAGTTTAGTATTCCCCAATAGAGAAGTTTAGTATTCCCAATAGAGAAGTTTAGTATTCCCCAATAGATATGTTTAGTATTCCCCAATAGAGAAGTTTAGTATTCCCCAATAGAGAAGTTTAGTATTCCCCAATAGAGAAGTTTAGTATTCCCCAATAGAGAAGTGTAGTATTCCCCAATAGAGAAGTTTAGTATTCCCCAATAGAGAAGTTTAGTATTCCCCAATAGAGAAGTTTAGTATTCCCCAATAGAGAAGTGTAGTATTCCCCAATAGAGAAGTTTAGTATTCCCCAATAGAGAAGTTTAGTATTCCCCAATAGAGAAGTTTAGTATTCCCCAATAGAGAAGTTTAGTATTCCCCAATAGAGAAGTTTAGTATTCCCCAATAGAGAAGTGTAGTATTCCCCAATAGAGAAGTTTAGTATTCCCCAATAGATATGTTTAGTATCCACAATAGAGAAGAATCTATTATCATATAATAGCAGAGGAATATAGCATTTGCTAAAAGAGAGGAATTAAATATCCTTCAATATATATTATTAGAATTAGATTTCCCAAATACAGAAGAGTTTTATATCTAAATAAAGAAAACATATATGCATCACCTAATAGAGAACTGCATAGCATTCACAACAGAAAAGAGCAGTATTCTTCAATAAAAAAAGCTTACTATTCTCCACTAGATAAGAGGTTTAAGTAACCTTACTAGAAAACAGTTTATTATTCTCCACCATTGAAGAATTCAGTATAGCCAAGATAAAGAGTTTAGTATAGAAGAGTTCAGGATATCCAATAGAAAAGAGTTTAATATCATCCACTAGTGAAGAGTTTAGTACACCCATTAGAAAGAGTTTAGTATCCTCCACTAGAGAAACGTTATGTATTCTCCACTAGAGAATAGTTTAGTATCCTTCACTAGAGAATGCTTTAGTATTCGAAACTAGAAAATAGTTTAGTATGTCCACTAGAGAATAGTTTAGTATCTCCACTCGAGAATAGTTTAGTATCCTCCACTAGAGAATAGTTTAGTATTCTCCACTAGAGAATAGTTTAGTATCTCCACCAGAGAATAGTTTAGTATTCTCCACTAGAGAATAGTTTAGTATTCTCCACTAGAGAATAGTTTAGTATTCTCCACTAGAGAATAGTTTAGTATTCTCCACTAGAGAATAGTTTAGTATTCTCCACTAGAGAATAGTTTAGTATCTCCACCAGAGAATAGTTTAGTATCCTCCACTAGAGAATAGTTTAGTATCCTCCACTAGAGAACAGTTTTGTATCCTCCACTAGATAATAATTTTGTATCCTCCACTAGAGAATCGACATACTAAGAGAGGAGACAAAACAAGAATATGTGACGAACATCATCAGAAAATGTCGCTGGACATCAACAGCCACATACTTAGAATGAAGGAAGACAGAATTCCACGACAAGCCTTCATGTGGACACCAGACGGGTAAAGAAAACAGGGAAGACCAAAAACAATGCTCAGAAGAACTTTTATGAATGAACTAAAATCAACAGGCATAAATGCAGAAGACCTGCAATCCTTAGCAACTGATCGACAGGCATGGAGAACTATGACATCTGCCATATGTGCCAAACGAGGACCTGACTGACTAGAGAATAGTTTAGTATCCTCCACTAGAGAACAGTTTTGTATCCCCCCTCCCCCACCAGATAATAGTTTTATATCCTCCGCTAACGAGGAGCTCAGTATACTCGATAGAAAAGAATATGGTATTAAAAGGCAAGAAAAACCTCAGATGTTACATTATGGCACAATGAAGAAGCCACTCATAAACCGTCACAATGAAGAAGCCACTGATAAACCAATCTCAATGTATTTGACAATCAGCTGATGATGTGGAATCTCATTATGGATCTAGAAGTTTCTCGAATCCAATATAACGGCTAGTAGGACACATTAACTTTGGAGCAGCTTACGTTACTTCTTAATATTTCTTCATCATTTCTGATGGATTTTTTGCTAATTAATGTTCTTTATCTACTATGTTTAGCCGGGACCGGAAAAAGGAGTAAAGAATAGTACCAAAGTGACTCATCGTGTAAGGAGCTTTTTTTGGCTACCAGCCAGCATACGGTCGAAGTAAACATAAGATGTCATACTGAAGTCGGATTTCTTTGTTCAGATATTACATCACAGTAATTAAACAAAGACAGGCTATGGGACTAGTAGGCCTAGCCTAATCCCCAGTTATTTTAGTAGAATTATTTGGAGGTAAATTTCCAAATAAAAGCACAAAAATATTGAATAAGCAGCAGCAAAAGTCTTTATATCAATATGTGTAACAATATCCTTTCATTGTGTTTACCAATGACACAACATTGGCTGGTTGGGATGAGAGGTGCTCGAGGTTTATCAACTGTTCATTAGGAACATGCTGAGTCTCTTTTATGCGTAAAAGATAACTCTAGCGACCCCCGCCCACCACCATATTATATATAGGAAATAAGAGCTTCAACTCTCATAATTCCTGGTGACCCAAACATACAAACATATAAAAATATGGTGAAAATATCGTTTCAATGAACAAAGTAAGCATCCGCAATTGTTTCACTAAACTAAATACAGTTAAAATAAGCATTCACAATTATTTCACCGAACTAAACACAGTTAAAGTAAGCATCCATATAAATTTATCTCACATGCAGTCAAATACATTTATCTAATTATAAAAAATACATTTCTTGGAATAGCCCTATCAATTCTGTTTGATGCAGAAATGTTGAAAAGACACAAGACTCTTTGAATCTATGAATATACGTCTCACAGTATTGCACATCATTGAGAGTTGGAGTCTTCTGGGCATAAAACAGGCTTGTAGATGCATCTCTGGGACGGGAGAAGGAGGGTTTACAGTATAATTTATTTTTATGTGTGTATTTTCTGCATTTTAGTCTTATTTTTGGAAACCTTTTTTATGGCTTTTTTTCAAAGACCTGTCTTGAACCTATCAAGACACCCTCCCCCCCCCCCCAATCTATGGCCTTGGTGTGAAATAAAGCTGTGGAGAAATCTCTCCATTGCACATAGGAAGTAAACGAGCTAATTGACCATAATTTCAAAGAATCGAAACAATAACTACATACCATTTTCTAATTAATATACCGTATCTGATTTAATTGTGAATTGGATACACTATAAATTGTATAATGTTTTTTTCATCTGCTACTCTTCTCCAATTAAATCATACATTCCCCTGGAGACATAACAAGCCTAGAGTTACTTCCATATCTATACTTTATACATTAAAACTCAATATCAATAGAATATGTGAAAACGTTTCATATTGTTATAATGCAAAATGAAAGTAAACATTCCATATGGAAATGTTTCTGACAAATTGTTTTCCTATTTCACATGCTGAACTTCAGTACAAAGATAATCAGAACTGACAGAGGAGATTGAAATAATAAACATGAGAAGCAAAAATAGAACACAAAGTCATAACAACACAGCTCTTTGGTTAATCTGTCTCTAAACAAGAACCAAGATATTATGTAACATAACAGTGTTATATTGAATCACGTTTGCATGTAATGAAAGGTATGTTGTTTCTGTCAAACACTGGGAGGGAAAACAATGGCTTCTATTGTTTGCCTCCTTCTGTTAACACATGCTATATAGGCATAGGTCTACATGATGAATTTGTATTTTAAACACAAATATACTTCTTCTTCTGCTTTCAGCATCTGTGATCATGTTATATTGTCAGGCCTGTTGTAAGGGGAAGTCCAATGTCTTCTCCAGGTCACTCCAGGTCAGAGTAGCTGCCCATAGCTTGTGCCTGAAATCTGTATCCTCTGGCCAGGTCTGCTTTCTCTGCTCTTTGTATGTTGAGCAATCCTGAAGTATGTGTTCAAGAGTCTGGGTTCTGGATCCACGTGAGCATTCATCTGTGTAGTTAGTAAAGTAACCATAGCATTTATTAATGCTTATGGGTGTGAGATGTTATCGATTTCACATTTCAGAGGCTCTGCAAATGAAGGCGGTAGCCATCTCCTCTCCCACACAGTCTTTACTTTCCAGATTAATCCGGTACCCATTTAAGGCTGGGTCGACCTGAGAGCCGTTGCGATCTGAAAAACATTTCCGCCTCATCTGGGGAATGAACCCAGGACCACTCATACGCGAAACCAGTGCGATAACCACTGCGCTAAGCAGCTCCAGTGTATGATATCCTAAATCCGTAAAAGTGACAGAACAGTCTTCAGTGGCTAGTTCTAAGGCAAAATAGTGTGGTCTGTTGATCGCAGGCAGGCAGACAGAAGGATAAAATAGACATGATGCAGATAGAAGATTGAACAGACAGGCAGAAGAGTAGGATATGCACAAAGCAGACAGAATGGTAGGATAGGCAGGAGACAGACAAAAGGATAGATTAGGCAGGAGGCAGAACAGATAGTTAGATAGACAGACAACCTGTATATTGAATTCAAAGACTTCCTCAACTACTATTTTTAGCACCACTTACACATTAAATTTTATTATCAGTGCAATATGGGAAGTCTCTTGTCTGTGCTTTAAACAGAAAGCAAGTTAAAGGGAGCTTAGCTTGTGAGATGGGCCAACTAACCTCTCAACCAAATAAGCCTGCACATTGTAAACATGCTAGTTTTAAATATATAACAAATTATGCTTACCTCTCTGACTCGGAGTAAGGTACTACTCTCTCTGGATTCAACAACACCGGTGGTCCAGTGTGCAAATATGGAGGCAATATTCCAGCTAGTCTGTGTAATTTAAAATAAAAACACTATCAATATATTTTAGTCCATTTCTGATATTGATTTATTTATGAGTTCAAACTTTAGGTCAAGACATTTCTTTTTTATTTTAGGTTAAAATATTTTTTTTAAATCTTTTAAATATACAAGGTGACACTTACAGGGAAATTCAAAACCTTTACATTTTGTATTATAATAAAACAAGTATTATAACAAATAACGATATATACATGGTCCCCATGAATAACGAAGAGATGCCGGTCAGTGGAAACTGCATCTCTGCCCAATAGTCGTAGACACTTAGGTGGTGGGGAATGCTAGATGTACCAACACAGCAGATGGGTCGACATATCTGACAGAAGAACGATTAACTACTTAACCTAAAAGTATATTCTCTGCTCCTGGCAGGAAGTGAAGATCCTGGAACACTGCTGCATTGTAATGCCTCTGCTGCCTCTCTCTGGGAACTAAACATACATCCATAAACCCCTCTGACACAACCATACCTTTGAAACAGCAAACCATATACAAGTTTGGATTACAACTCAATTGAGGACATTTTGGTCAAAAAAGGCAATAGGCTGTGAAGAGCTTACCTGCTCACAGCTAAAATAGGATTACTTACTCATCATTCACAAGTTTACAATTTAAACAATCATATGGATTTACTTTTCTAAACTTAAAATTTAATAATAGCTGTTATAACTTTTGTTATTAATTGTTGCTGGGATAATGATCACTGTGATGTAGTGGTTAAGCAATTTTCCTTGTGGTCAAGAGATCAAGGTTTGATACCGGGCTGGGTCATCTTGTTTACAAGTGCAGTTTTCTAGGGTTTTCTGCAGGTTATCACTTGAAGCTACAGAGTATACGAGCTTTGAATGATGCTCTGAGCAGATAGTCTGCTGCCTTGTAGGGAGACACTGTGAACATACAGGGAAACACAAGTACAATAATGTCAAGTCTCTACTACTACCTGAGGGACAACTTAGTCAACTGACGTGTTAGTACATCGCCTTGAACAATTATCATATCCAACTCTCAGTCTATGATTTCAATGGAAGAAAGTGCCAGCACATAAGTTGATAGAATCTATAGTTGCTTCCTACCTCCAGGTTCTTACATAAATCTAATGTCTTATGGCATGCAGACCTCTGGCAACAATGACAACAGAGTAGATAGGAATATTAAAGACAAGGAGAACATGAGTTTCTTAAGCAACCACCTGTTGGATTGTGATACAGAATATAATCACATTTCTATACTATAATTGTGGGACTAGCATCAAATCTGACATGAGGACTGGGCATCTATGGGTAAGAACACACACACACACACACACACATATATGCACACAGTTTGTGTAAATCTGACATCAGGACTGGGCATCTATGGGTAAAAAAAATACACACACACATACACACACACAAAGAGAGAGAGAGAGAGAGAGAGAGATAGAGAGAGATATTGTTTAAATCTGACATGAGGACTGAACATCTATGGGTAAGAAAACAAACACACACATACACAGAGAGAGAGAGAGAGAGAGAGAGAGAGAGAGAGAGAGAGAGAGAGAGAGAGAGAGATTGTTTACATCTGACATGAGGATTGAGCATCTATGGTTAAGAACACACAGTTTGTTTAACTGGCACATCATAAGAGCTTTTGGCATGCATATCCTTTGACATCTTATTGGGAAGATTGAGAACCTGTGTGAGAATCTGTGTGTTCTGTTTGACGTTATCTCTGCTTATTACTGTAGTGTTTAGTTACATAACCTCTGCTGTAATGTACAATATATAAGCCAAAGAGTGTAGAAGCATAAATTTCATTAATTTACATACCCTTCTCTCATGATCGTTGGTGGCAGCATAAGCTTGCCTTCTTTTATGGATGACAGAAGTGATGGAGACCAGGGGTGAAATGCTGACAACTGGCGAATGTTTGCTGCATCCCAAGCTACTGCTTGCGTTGGTGATGGAGCCATGACATCAGATGATGCATCAATGCCAGACTCCGTCTTGACACGCTTGGAGTTACCCGATTCATTTCTTAATGACCGTTCTGGGCTCTAGGAAAAAAGTAAGTTTTAAATATATTCCATCTATAAAGGAATATTGTGCTAGTTGTTCTATGAACATGTATTTCTAGTTTTCAAATCAGTAAGCATGCATATAATTTTATCTTACACTACTTTCCAGTTCAGTATAAGCAGAGAAGAGTGCTTATAGTTTGTTCAAATGTTTGTGAAGGCTAAATGTAATGTTGGATTTGACATTCTGTAATTCACTGAATCTTATAAATCTCCACACAAAATAGCTCCCTTTTAAAAATATTAGTGGCAGTTATAAAAAGTTCTATATTTTCATGTTTTTTTTAGCGAATCTGTGTTGCTATAGACCATGGATTCTCAACCTTTACAGACGGCAAGCACGGCACACACGTAATACAAAGTGAGCGAACAGTATAACATATAATAGGATGAAAGGTAAATTGAAAGCAAAAGTGAACAAACTGACCATATAACCATCTTAATTTCACTACACACATCCGCTCCTTCCTTCCCTCCATAGTCATAGATAGTAACACTGTTGTTATTTGTACAACACAATTTGATTTATAAATGAACCCATGATTTCTAGTGCCATTAAACACTCTTTAACTCCCATGGCGCGAACACATGACATTATGAAAGCACCATGATGTTTGCGAGCCTGGGTTGATAGTGCCTGCTATAGACGAATGCTCAATCTTTAATAATTATTCTTCTCCTGAGTTCACTCTCGCCTGTGTGTTGCCGGGGCCCGAAAAAAAAAAGCAAAGAATAGCAACACTGTTTACCTTCCACGCATGTCGTAAAAGGCGACTAAGGAGGTTATGGGATGGAGATGGCTATCCCATTCCATATAGGGTCAGTGACCCAAACCATGCTGAAGTTGGATGTGTCAGGTCGAAAGGCGCAGATATCGCAGCAATGCTGTAAACCACGGCACAACGCATTCCGTTCTCCGGACTACATCCTGCTAATCTGCAGGAGTTTGAGAACGGAAGCAGAAGAAGAAGAAGAATTCTCACACTCTTGCGGATTAACAGGATGTATGTAATTCAGAGAATGAAATTTGTTGTTTCATAGTTAACATCTTGCGGATTAGCAGGATGTAATTCAGAGAATGAAATTTGTTGTTTCATAGTTAACATCTTGACTGTGATATATGCGCATTTCAGCCTGATAGTTCCGACTTCAGCATGGCTTCTGGGTCACTAACCCATGAGATGGGACCAGCCAACCCCTTCCCAAAATCTGCTTAGTCGCTTTTTACGGCTTACCTGCTAGAGACAGGTAAGTGTCTGCTATTATTTTGTTTCCACACGCGAGCTGCATACATCAATTTGGATAGTTGGGGTAGTTAAATGAGGTAGTTGGATTATGTGAGATAGTTGGATTCTGTGAAATAGTTGGGTTTTTGTGAGATAGTTGGATTCTATGATGGCATAAAATTGGAAATGCATTTCAGAATTTAAGAGCAAATTGGATCAAAGATGACCTTTTAAATGATAAAAATCACATTGTAATACAAATCATTCTGCTTAGAATTGAGACGAGGTATCCTTCAATGTAACATAAATCCAGTCTTTACATATAGTTGTGAATCTTGGACAAGTGACAATCACTCAAGAAAAACACGAGATCTAATTTAGCAGAAGAATGGGTGTCACATGAATAGTTAAGTAATTGGGTGATATATGGGTCAATGTACATCTAAACCTTATTTATTTTTTTTTAAACAAGAAGCATCATTTGGTTTTTTTAGCGTTTTATGTGATGATGTGACATACATAATGTGTCGGTGTGTAAAATTCATAACAGTGACTGGAGATAAGAGATGAGATTCTTGACCGTTTATTCAAGTGGAATGGCAGTAGAACAGATTTTCATAACTGCGGTTAGGTAACTGGTGATCCAAGATTGCCTACTCCTAGTAGATTGCCACTTGCTGCTGATAACGATAATTTTAACACAAAAGATACAGTAGAATGACAGAGTTCGTCCACAGAAATATAAATCACTGAGTATATTTCCTATATATTATGCCCATCTACAATCTTCTATTTCGTGTGATTGTCAATATTTCCGATACTTATGTTCTCCCATGCCACAATGTCAAGCTGTCCAGCATCTTCACTCTTGGTTTCCTGCCATCCCTTTTACTCTTGAACTTGCCATGTGTACCATCTTTCTTCTTCTGTGTCCCAAAAATGAGGAATGTTTTCTTCTGATGCAAATGAGCAATCTCAGAGATGGCAGCAGCATTTAATCCCACATTCGCAGTTTCTCGATCTCGTTCGCAGTTTAACATGTCTGCACAGTAAGTCTGGTTCTCTTGATAAATGCTGCTGTAATTGAAAGCTCTTCGGTGCTCCCATACTGCTTTATGTGGGTATTCTCTGTGGGTCAGTACTCCTCTAAGAACTGGTTTAGAGTAATGCTGTCTTGCAGGATACGTCCCGCGGTCTGTGCTGTCTGCCCACATGGACAGAGGTGACGGGACCAGTCGGTCTATTTAAGTGGCTGTTTATTATGTTGTGTCCTATCCTGATGCAGATGATAACTTGCTCAACTCTGTCAAGATAGTGATAGTTATCTATTGAGTGGCCGAATTTCCTAATAGCTTTGATGAGGGTCCTCGTTTCCTAGTAAGTGAGTTCTTGGTATTTTGGTCCTGTGTTACTCCATCTTTTGCGAGCATATTTGCCTTGTATGAAGATTTATGCTGGCATACCAGAATGGGTTGGTATTCACTGTTGCACTACCCTCTGTTGGATGAGGCATAAAATAGAGATGTTCCACAAATTCCATAATCTTACAAGACCCAACAAATATTTTTGTTTGCACGACACAAGTGATGATGACCATTTGTTACATCCACTTTTTGAAATTCAGTTACATATTATATTCTCGCTTCTGAGCTCGAAGATTAAATTGGAATACAAAAGAAAAATGAGAAGACTAGAGCTTCCTTTAAAACTCATACTGCCACAACTCAAGATAAAGTGTGCACAATGCATAGATGTCGGCAAATCCAGTACATTAAACCATTTTCTTGACCCGCCCTAAAAAGTACTATATGCATTGCCTCCCCCCTCCCCAGAGTTAATAAAACACCAATTGTTGCTCTAAGCGGCATAAAAAAAAATTTAACAGTGGCCTTTAACTACATGAAAACAGTTCATTCCGGCCAACAGATTCTGAAAGGTTACCCAACTCTGGCTTAGAATATGCAAATCTACTCCAGGGTCGAATCTTGAGGGAGTTTGTTTATAATACTGAAATAAAAAAGAACATATATACTTACGCTTAAGTACGCAATATTCTGTAACATAACTCTCCACCTGTTTGATGTAGCTAAGTACTTAATATTTTGCACAGGCATACATGTTTACACCCACGCGAATTTCAGCGCATGTATACTAGAGCATTGGGTGTAAGTTGTATCAGCAGAGGTGATCATGTGAACACGGTGCTGCAACAACATTCACCTACCACAAACATACATATACATACAATATTACATATATATATATAGTTTGTTTGAGATCCACAGGAAATGCGAGCGATTAGCTCTTACTTCCTATATGCAGTGGGGTGTTTTTCTCAGCTTTCTTTCATATTCAGGAGCCTTCTACTCAGAGGTCTATAATTGTATAGGCTACATGCTACAAAGCTTCCATAAGAGAGCCTTAATATAAAGGCATGTCATCCATCTACAATGTTTTCTTTAGCATGGGTGGTTTTGTCCAGTGGGCCATTAGTGAGACCCATAGACGCAACCGCATGCGTGATAATAATAATGATATATATATATATATATATATATATATATATATATATATATATATATATATATATAGAGAGAGAGAGAGAGAGAGAGAAGGTGCTAGGTGAGTTATACACACACGTACGGGTGCAGAGTTTGAATTATTCTTGCGTTGGCTCACACTGAAGCGAATATCTCACTAGTTTCTGTCAGTTTGATGGAGGTCTAGTTCTTCTCGTGATCTACGGGAAATTGGTTCAACTTTCCCCCTCTCTTCCCCATTTTGAGGTGTTGTCTCAATCGCTACCTTTCGAACCCAGAAGAATATTCAACTTGGAGTATACCCTACAGAAGTTGATTCTTGATAAGAAACTGGTATCACAGCACACGGGGCATTCCCGTAAGTGCTCCGCTCTCCGTTCCGGCAGCCAATGTAGTGTATGTAGGCTCAAAGTCCCAGTCAGGTGCTAATTACATGATCTTTGGTTTTGTCCACAAAAGAGTCCATTTTCTTCCCTCACCTTTAATCATTCCCATTTCTGACTGTCATTCTTTGTTTGTATGTGTACGTTTTCAGTCTCATTGTCAACTACGTCATTTTGCAATGAATTTATGACTGCTTTAATTAATTCAGCTCCATCTTTTCTCAGTACTATGCCGTCTATCGCAGCATTATCTGCCAACAACTCGGCTCTATCATTTCCTCGACCAGGGCTGTATATCCAGCCATGTAATACTCTGTTTTTATTTTGGTAACATCTATTTTTATTTTTGCCTATATGCCTGTGTTACCCCAGCCTCCAATTTCCTGTTTAGGGTTGTTACCCGACACTGGAACATTTATCCTCTGTACAATTGAGTTGTTCAATAACGCAACCCATTGCTTTCTCAGCATGCTCTTTTCTATCTTGCACAGCATGCTTTGAGAGTCTGTATTACCGAGTGTGATGATGTATCAGTTATCAACCAACTTAGTGCTGCTGTAACTCCCTCTATCGTCATCTTCATGATCAATGTCATAGTGGAGTATACAGATATTCTCTCAACTAACCTGAAGCCGTTTCTGTAGGCAACAAAACCTCAACCGCATTTATTTGCGGTTTCTGTGTATATAAATATGCCTTGTAGTTTCGAGTGACTCTAGGCGAGCTCTTGTTCTGTAACCTCTGCCATGATACGTTCATTTCCGGCACGTTTTATCTCATTGAATTATTAAGTTAGAGAAGTTTTTTTTCAATGACTATCTACTCCCATTAATTAACGATCCTTTTCTACTTTATATACTCTTCTTAGTGTATCTTCAGCTTCTACCATCCATGAACTAGCAGCTTGATTCGTTTTCCCTTTGTCTCATCCAAACAACCAAACGCAAACCATACAAACACAAACCCTGCAGAAGTGTCTTCGCCTAATGAAACTGGCAATTCCCATTCAATATTAGTTTCTAAACGCCAAGTACGAGTCCCAATTCGTGATAACAATCTGAATCCTGCTTATCTGCTCCGATACTATGAATTCTACCAATCTGAACATGCTTCGCCAGCCTCGATACACTAACTTCATTTTAGTTGTGGCGTCCCTAAGAATTCATTTTTGGTGGTTCCGCCGTTGACTGTGTTACAATTTTTGTCTCTAGATATTTAACAGTGTAGACGTTCTACGCTTACGTATTTTACAGTTCTCGCTTATCTTGATGTCTTGTAAATTACATTGCTTTCTGTAGCTAAATCAGCAGCCTTGATGGAATACTGCACTCAATTTTACACCCCTCTTCCCCGTTAGTCAATATAGGGTGCTTATAAAACAGCTGAGCACTCACATTGCTGGTGAAACTATATATACTATGGGTATTTTGTGTTGACACGTGTGATATTACTGACGACATAATATTTATGAAAACCCACTACTGCTCATAGTAAATAAAGTAAAGTTACCAATATCATTTATTAATGACGTAGGGGTGTGAGATGTTAGCGATCTCATATTTCAGTGGCTCTGCTATATGAGGGCTGTAGCCATCTCCTCTCCCTCGCAGTCTTTACTTCCCGGATTAATCCGGTACCCATTTAAGGCTGGGCCGACCTGGAAGCCGTTGCCATCTGAAAAACATTTCCGCCTCAACTGGGGAATGAACCCAGGACCACTCATATGCGAAGCCAGTGCGCTAACAACTGCTCATGTCAACTGGTGAAGTGGCTTGTAATACAACAGTTATTTCTTGGTCAGCGAATAAAAGTTAACTGCAACTAACAGCTATCTGCTGTGTCCCACAGTATACGGCCGTGGAAATACAGACAACTTTAAATGATGTCATATTGAGCAAATATATTTTCAAATTGGTGCATGGCGACTTTATAGGCTCCCTATACTTGCATGATGCCCATATAATCGATATCTATGTTTTCGTCTGATCATCTATATGAAGCTTTGTGTATATTTTTGCACCGGAATGTGCATCATCCAATAATTATTTGGCTCAGGGTGCATATGCCCGATAACAATTTGCCATTCTCATTCATTTACGTTCATTCCCATTGCATGTTTCTCGCTTTCGGGTTCCTGTAACATGTTATCTATTTCTGCATTCGTGCTGAAGTCTCCCATTAAGGATGTTACTATGTTTTTATACTCAATCCAACACTCCTTGTCCGTTATAATATTGATCTTGCGTTCGATTCCTGCGTTATCTGCAGCAGCGTACACTAAATTATGTTCATTTGTATGTGATTCTCAGCAATCCCTTATAATTACGTTCACTCTACATGAGCTACACATCCCAGACTGTTAATGCCTATTATGTTTCAGTGAGCAATAAATGTACAAATAATGTCCTTCAAAGAATCAAACTTTCAGATATATACAAAATCCCGCTATAGCGCATTATTTTATAGCAAATTTTCCAATTTAACAACACTTTTTAAAGACCTAATTATATTTATTCTATATTATTTACACTGTATATAGCTAATTTATGTTATTACATACATATTTTTTTGGTCCAGACCAAATTGTTGTAACGTGATTGCACTGCAGTGCTAAAGTGAAGTAAAGTGTTGTACTTCGACAGCTTTGAGATGTATAGGAAAGTATGTTGTTGGTCATGTGTATTTTGTCGACATACCCAGAAATAATGTAGTTTTAAATAATAAACTCGGCGTTTATGTCTATTTTATTTATATATATATATATATATATATATATATATATATATATATATATATATATATATATATATATATATATATATATATATATATATATATATATATATATATATATATATATATATATATATATAATGTGCTAAAACATAGACATAGCATACAATTAGATGACACACAGGTAGTTTGTACATGTTGATCAAACAAACAAATTGGATGATTTTCACAACCGAGGTATGAACGAGCACAAATATGTTTTATTTTAAATTATCCACGTTGAAGCAACGTAGTCATCTGGATAGTGTTGTCAAAAGTAGCAAAAATTGACTCCACAAAATGGTTGCAGGCGTGTACGTAATTGGGTGTATACATACAAAATGGTAGGACATATCGTCTACATCGAGCCAGCGGCAGTAAAGATCTGTCCAGAATTAATTAGGCCTTTATTCATTAAGTTGCTCGTTATTCTCGTAATTTTGTTGGTCACTATTTATATACTTGGAATCACATGTCAAAAATAGCCAAGGTCGACCAGCGAAATGCACGGAATTAATTAATATTGGCTTCTAGGTCATCTGTACATTGTGCACTTGTCTTTACTGTCCAATGGGCACGGTCTTCATACACACATAGAGACTCGCAGTAGGAGGGAAATTCTCAAAGTATTACATACCACTCAGAATTGGAGTGTTCATGCTTCAGAAAAACTCTCCCATCGCAAATATGAAACAAGAGCTAAATCTCTAGTCATTCATGAAAATTGAAGCAAATAACACAAGTGGTCTTTATATACATTTAACAGGAGTTTTTAGAAATACTTTTATTTCTAACATGATAACCGCAATGAAATTTGAAGATTGATCAGAAGAAAGCAGCGATATAATTGTCTGGATAGTATCAGAAGAATAACCTACAGCTTGTTATTATGTACCAGAACGGTGAGAAATAGAGGAAATTAGAGGCCCATTGCAGTTAGCCAATGCGCTTGATTGATTAATGTTCAATAGTTTCGTGTATTTATAAATTTCGCAGCTAGAGAAAATACCCACTTTCAGGGGCATATTCGACGGTTTTATGTTGGGGCCCTACAGAGGAGCAAAGAACAGTAACGCTGCGACTTGCAACTATGTAATAAGAGATGACTAATGAGGTTTGAGTGTTTGTTTACCGTCCTATCCCATTGGTCAAAGTTACCCAATAGCAATACTGAAATGGAATGTATCAGACCAAACGGCGCAAATATCACAACCAAGCTGTAAACCATGAAACAACACAATCTGTTCTCGGGACTACGTCTTTCTAATCACAATAAATTTTACAATAAAGCCAGAAGACAAAAAAAAACCTATTCTATACCACTGATGACATTATTCAAGAAATATCCTATGTTAGGCCTATATGGTAGTACATTCATGATCTAACTGATATAATATTGATATTTCCTACACATTCTACATTAAAGTGTGCAATTATGAAACTCGGTGCCAGAAGATTCGTTTTTAACTGTTAAAATGGCTTCAGATTTTTTTTTTTTAAAGAAAGAAACAAATCAATAGATAAATCGAATTCACAATTACGAAATTATTCACTGAATCAAAATTGTTTGTTAGTGACGTGAGATGAAATGCTTGAGGAAAGCTGCAGTGGTCACCATGTTTGATAGTTTACTAAAAGAAGACATCAGGGAAAGAATAGGTATAACACCTATGCACAGAATACAAAGAAATCAAACAGATCAAGTGGTTTGACCATATTATGATAATGATCACGACAATCTGCCCGTACAGGTATATAACAAAATGAGATCAGGGTACAAAGCCAGAGGAAGACCACGAAAAAGATATATAGGAAACGTCAGGGACATCTTGAACAAACACGGTCATAGCACAGCCGAGGCCACACATCTGGCTTTGAAAAGCAAGCTCGAGCTTCAATCACACCTGCTCTTAAAGGCAAGAGATGATAACAAACCACCTGGGGAAAGACAATAAACAATAGGCCAAAATTGTTTTTTTTCTGATAATCTATGTGTATTACGTCACATCCTAATATTTCTCGTCCATCATTAAATTAGAATTACCGTATACCGTAAAATAAGCACAAACCACTGCATCTCAATTTTTTTTTTATATATTCACCAAAACTTTCATTACATTCACCGGCACTTCAAAATATGGAAATTAATTATTTAAAATATTATGCCGTTATTAAAACATTTTATAAATGTCTAAATAACACAATACAGTCCAGTCGTTTGTCTTGTTTACCCAGCTGAAAATTAGTGCCAGACTTACTGAGGGAAAATTCAGAATAGCTGCCAGTTACTGACTGTGTAAGCGTTGTCTGAGAACAGTGATTCTTAACCACCTTTTCGTTACCACGTGCAACATATTAAGAAACACTGTCCTACATCAATAGTACTCAACGTGTTTCATTAGCCCCTGTGGGGACCACATCATTATTACTGGGAGGGGGGGATATTTTGAATTTGGGGGCCACTGACATATATAGGGGGCACAGAAAAATAGGATTTTAAAAATTATTTTGACATTATAATGACGACATTACAGAACAAAAGTTTGGAAGTTCTTTTCATATTACATGTAGCTATGAAAAGAAATTGCATCCAGAAAATGGGCACCATAGACATAAAAGGTTGAAATGTCTTGATTATAAGCATGAATATCTCTTTGCGATCGCCTAACTGGAATGCGATATAAGAAACTGGGTTCAACTTGCATAATTTTTTTTTTAAATAACTAACAGGAAGACGGTTACAAATAATATCAAAATGTGTTTCTTTCATTTCTGATGTGTCTATAAATGGCCTAAGTAAAACGTACAATTCCTTTAAGTTAGTGAGTGACCTATGATTTGATAACGGACGGAAGAATGACGATTATTTTTATTCTTTTGCTCTAATACTAACCACACGTGTAGAGTTACGCAATGCCTTTTTGCGCTACTTTCTCTAATGGTGCCCAACAGAGCTGCATACTATCACCACATCTGTTAAGTATTTTTTGACCATCTGCATATATAAGACCTATTGTCTAATGAAAAACTACATCTGCAGGATGTAGTCCGGAGAACGAAATGCGTTGTATCATGGTTTACAGTTTAGCTGAGATATCTACGCCTTATGACCTGACAGTTTAGCATGCCTTCTGGTCACTGACCCTAAATGAAATGGGGCAGCCAACTAACTCAACCCTCAAAACCTCCTTAGTCGACTTTTACAACATGCAGGGAAGGTAAATAATGTTATTCGTTGCTCCTTTATCAGGTAACGGCGACACGAGTTAAACCTTCTAAAATGACTCATTTATTTTACCACTTATTTTCTCTGGCTGTCGACCAAAATATAATCATAGTGACCAATGAAATCACGGGGATAGTCAAATGAGATTAAGAATGATCGATTTCCTCAACGCCCGTAGGTCTTATATTGTAGATCGCATGACTGAATGTACGATGAGACCAGTATTGCTAAAAAAAAATATCCCACCCCTCAATATTGGCGGTCATTAGATTTTGGTAATTATGCGGATTTCTCATTCATATCAAGGAGCTTATTCTTCTTCTTCTGCATTCATTCTCAAACTCCTGCAGATTAGCAGGATGAAGTCCGGAGAACGGAATGCGCTGTGGCATGATTTACAGCATTGCTGTGATATCTGCGCCTTTCGGCATAACACATCCGACTTCAGCATGACTTTGGGTCACTAACCCTATATGGGATGGGACAGTAAACTCCACCTCATAACCTCTTTAATCGCCTCTTACGACATGCATGGAAGGTAAACAGTTTTGCTATTCTTTGCTACCCTTTCTTGGGCCCCGGCAACACACGGGTGAAAACAAGGAGCTAAGTATGCCTAGAAAATATAATTGTTTCAAAAACAAAATACATAGCGAGTCTTAAAATATTTTCCTATTGCAAAAACTAAGATGTTTGTTAATAGTCCAATGATCACCAATGCACTGGACACACCCATGTGTGATCCCATGTAATCAGTAAGTCATTTAGCATATGGTAACTGACTGCTCCAGTTCTGTGTTAGTTAATACGACTTCTTTTGGTTCCTACATGACGTTCGTTTTAAGTAATCGAACACTCACTCTCAGCTCGAGCATTCTAGCCGTAGACACAAAATGGGAAAAACCCTGCATTATCCAAATTGATTAACTCCTTTTGGAGAGAAAGACACAACACTTAAAAGGTACATCAGTCGATCATTAATCAAACGATTCAAGCCTGTATGTAGGGGAGTTGGGGGTTAAACTTCCACCTTAGAAATCAGAACATGACTTTTAGTACAAGGAATTTAGCCTAAAGTTGGGTAAACACACACCGCCCCGCTTTTTTAACGATTTTCGACAAAAAAAACATTACAAATCTAATGAAAAAGAATAAATTGCACACGAAATTGTGCGAATGGGTTTTTAAAAAAAATAAATCCACCCCTTTCTTGAAAACGTTTCTACGACCTGAAACGATGCGCCATTCACAGAAAAAGCATATGCCATCAAATTTTGAACAATAGAAGTTTTCGTTAAAAACATCCCAAGGGCTTATCACGTGTACATTTCACTTGCTTTCACAGTGTGATCAAATTATTGGGTGATGACAAGATTTTGTATAAACAATATCTGGCATAGAAACACTATGGTTATGTTTATTATTGGTTATTATTTTCAATTTTCTAACGGTATACAACCAAAGCAAAATAAAAACATATTAGTCCGACATCGTGGCATTGCAGAGCCAACAACAACACTGATTAAAGATACTGTAAGTTGTGGAGATCTATACACCAGTCAGGCAGGCACGGCACCTGGTGATGATGATGCTATCACTAATATAAAATGATATAAAAGCTAGGAGATCTAAGCCACAACAGCATGTGCACTTTAAAGAAACATTTGGATCTTCAATACAAATTTTTTTTAATTGGTAGCATATCCTATTCAGGACACAGCATTTTTTTGGCTGTAGTGATTTTCTAGGCAATATAAATACGTTCAGTAGTTTGCCAGTGCTATCTGAACGGTCCGGATGCACAATTACCTGTGGCGATGATCGAACTCGGTACCTTGACCGTCACAGACGGGCCCTGTACCACTCCGCCACAGATGAGGGACTCAATACACATGTGACGAAGAAATACTGGATTACGACACGAAAAGCTGGAAAATGGCAGAAATAAAACACTGCAGTATAAACTACAGAAATGAACGAATAGCTGTTTATGAAAGAATATTAAACGTTAACAAGATGTAGAACACGATAAGAAATGAAGAGGTGTGGAGGCGAACAGAAATGAAGAGGTGTGGAGGCGAACAGAAACATATCTGGTGGACAGATTACGGAGAGGAAATGGAGATTGACTGGGCACACGCTCAGAAAAACCTGTAAAAGATATAGCTAGAAGATCAATGACATGATATTCGAAGTCAGTTGAAGACGGATGTGTCGGGTCATTGGCGCAAATAAAGCGTCGACACAATTCATGTTCATTCTCTGGACTACATCCTGCTGGAAATCTAGTAAAATCATTATCCTGCTACAAGAGAAATTCAGTTGAAGTTTAAGAATGAACACTGAAGAAGAGGAAGAAGAATCAGCAGAAAAAAGAAAACGGAAGATATATGAATACGTGGTGAGAGAGAAAGTGAAGGATTTGATAGAGATAGGAATCACATGAACCTAGCCAGTATTGTGTGAATGTGGACTGTGCCATTTCTTACTCGTCGCGTGTTATCGTGTGTTCTTGATAAAGGAATTTTTGTCTAATCGTCGATTTTTATATATATATCTGTGTGTGTGTGTGTGCTTACGTGCGTGTGTGTGTGTGTGTGTGTGTTAGTTATCGGTGATTAGCAAAACTTCATTAAACTGTTCCAAGTTTCATCTGTTACATCAAATGAAATGAGGCTGATAATGTATCCAAGGAGAAATGAAAAATCAATGTATGTGGTGGATGCAATCATTGATATGAACCTTAGGGGGGCTCAAGAGATTGATTGAATGATACCATATATATCTAAATTTATATTCATTTACAACTGAAAAAAAACTGACGTGTGATAGCATCCCCGACATAACAATGCAAGGTGTCGTACACAACTTTATGAAACCGTTGATCATCCCATTGTGAATATCAAAAGCTGGATGTTTATACGAGCACTTTTCCTTCCACAGCTAAATGAATGTAACAACATGCATGAAATAACAAACAAATGCTTGCAGACACCACACACGAACATTGGGCCAAAGAGCAGGAGTACACGTGTGGCTAAGATCAGTAACCAACTACATATGTATACATATATATATACGTTACTCTTTCTAGAACACAAGTTGGTCACTGCATCCTTAAAAAAAAGATGTACGCACATGTTGCTGTGACACAAAAAATGTTACAAAGATATCAACACGTATATAGTTTTGTTTGAGTCCCATAAGCAATACTTTTTTTTGGGGTAAGTGTGCTAAAACTTTTGTCAGTCAACTAGATGACCGAGTGCATTTTCATCAGTTTTATGAATATGTTCGTCTTTTATGAAGTCTTACATCTGTAAACAGTAGATCGCGAGGGCAACAAACTGCATTTATTTTTTTTTCTTTCGCATGACTAGATCGTTATCGTTTTTTGCTTTTTTCGGTTAGAGAAATCAAGTAATTCAGTGGGTTTTATAGCAGAGTTGCACAAAATACTCCCGTCTAGCGATTTTTTGTTTGTTTCTGGTGCTCGCCAGGGTGATCTATACAATATGCATTGGTCCCTACTTATGGCGTGTAAATACATTACGTCAATTGGCGAGGGGAATAAGAAGGAGTGGATGTGGCAGTCGTTGACAAGGGGGAAAAAGTTTGACAAAAGTTGACGTCAACAATAGTGTATTTATACATCAGTTCTTCGAATTATAATTTTTTACCCTGTATTTTTTGTCCTTTTTCTTTTCCTTAAAAATAAAATAAGGGGGGGGGGGGAGGTTTAGCTTTTAAAACATAACGAATAAGAAAGAGGTGTAGGTGGCTGAATTTGTTACAGTTGTTAACAAGGGGAGGGGGGTAAGACACTGGTTAAAAAGTGTTGACAGATTCAGCGACAGTTTGTGAATTAACGTTGAAAAAATAGATTAAAATTGTCCCCTCCTTCCTAAGTAAAACGCCGTGGCTCCAATGGTCGATATTACCCACGTCGAGAACCAGTGTTTTAAAGTACGTCCACAACAGGTAAACCGTACAGCAAACACACAAAACAGGCACATGGTGACCTCCTACAACAAGGAAGTATGTTTATAACACGATATTGTCATATATCAAAAATATTTCAAACTGGCAATCCCAAATTTGATATAAGCTACAGCTGTCTACTGTAAACATAAAAGATTGAGAACAATCAACATCAAACATGTCGGAGTCAAAGGGCGAGTGATGTAAAGGAAATTGTATACAGAGGAATGAAACAAAAACTCATGATAACCATTGATGTTATAAGTACAAAGACATACTACAGTTGTGCTGTTACAATATTATATCAAACTTTATTGGTTTTATGGTTATAACAAACGTAGACTTCTATGAACAAAAATGTTGTACTTGAGTTGGAAAAAAATGTTACAAATCAAATTATTGGTCCTAAAGTTAAAATAAGTAAATCTTGGGTACAGGTTAAGCAAATGTGGCCTCATCACGTGATAAGTTCAACTTTCTAATATTACCAGCAGTTTCATTCAGATTTCGTGACCTAGCTGACTTCGGATTAAAAAGTCGCTATGTATGCTTTGAACTACGCGCTACACACTGATAACCCCACCCTGTCCTCAGAGGGTCATCCAAAGGCGGGGGGGGGGGGGGGCTCCCAGTGTGTAGCGGGAATTTAAATGGATCCACAAGTAGACTTAGCTTCTGTGAAATGCGTCATCGATATTTCGTTTTGTTAAAAAATGCAGGTATTTGTTTCGTTAAAAAAAAGAGGCCACATTTGCTTAACCTGTACCGAATATTGTTATTTTTGTTGGTTTTATGGTTATAGCCATTACATGTTCTGAATTTTTGTGTTTTAAATCAGTCACATATTGTTCTATCGTGCAATTCACGCATGATTTGTATAATAAATAATGTGTAGAAATCATTTAGCATATAAACTTCTTCACTATTCACGCAAAGAGACTAAGAATCCGTGAGTCTTACTCAGAATGTCATGGTTAGTTCATTTAATAACTCTCAACTTCTAGAAGGATCCTTCATGTTTTTCTGCTTAAATGAATCTTATTTCTGTATTTTAACCTCTAATTCTACATAAATATGTACAAGGGCCTACATTACTACAGGTAAATACTCAAGAAAGTCAATGAGACCTGAGCACATTCTGCTAAAAAGGAAAGCGTCATTAACAATCTGCGATATGTAGAGGACACTGTTCTTTTTAACAGAAAGGGAATAAAAATTAAACAGACAAATCAATCAAGTCAATAAATCATGTAAGGAATATGGACTAGCTATAAACATTTTTTTTTAAAACCATGATAATCAGAAGAGTCTAAAAGAGCAGGTGCTGAACATAAAAAATACATGGAGAGTTACTACAAGATATGGGGTGCAAAGGGAACGCGTTGCTCTAGGCGGGCCCAGGGTTAGCAGATAACCAAGATCCCAAATGTACCTCCACGCGGTGCACCCTGGAAACAGAAATACAGCAGCTCGGGCTGATTCTGGCCAAATCATTTGGGGGTCGTGTCCGAGAACGTGGAGGTAGCAGATGGAAAGAGATTTGACTGCACAAGAGACAGACAATATCTCCGACACCACCAGCATCACCACATATAGCGACACTGTCGACATACAGTGAAGCAAGTCAGTCCAGTCCGAACATTGGAGGGGCGGCCAATGTAAAATGCACGTAAAGGTAGATGCATGGCGAGAGACAAATAGATTTCATTCCGAGTACAATGAAACAATGAAAGGGCAGAACAGCGCTAGAGGGCAGCGCGAACTGCAAATAGAAAGTGAAAAGTTCCTAGGAAAGGGGAACTACAAGCTCCGTCAGCTCGAGACGATCTTCTAGTTACCTGTGTTCCTTACAGGCAGAGACCCAGACCCATCCATTGGCGTTTGGTAAAGCAAAAAGACCTAACCCAACTCTTATGTCGAGCCTTTCTAAACCGGAAATATGCTCGTGAAGAGAAAGGGTTCTGTACCCGATGGGCTTAGGTAAGAAAGGGACAACGATGGTAGTCCTGGCCCAACTCTACTGTCAAGGTTTCCTATAACGGATGTACACTTGCAGAGAGAAAGGATTCCGTACCCGATGAGCTCAGGCACAAAAGGGACAACGATTTAGCCCTGGCCCAACTCTACTGTCAGGTTTTCCTACACCGGAAATACACTTGAAGGGAGAAAGGGTTCAGTACCTGATGGGCTCAGGCACTATTGGGACAAGGACGCTCAGCTCGAGAACGCCTTGCTCTCAAATCGTGGTGTGAGACTCGAACTTGGACAAGGGGTACACGATGTCGGTGAACGACACCTCGGCTAAGAGGGCGAAAGAGCCAGGGTCCAACTCCTCTGTTGAGTTCTTCTCCTTAAGGAACCAGGCTCACGGATGAGAAACGGTTCAGTACCCAATGGGCACAGGAACAGCACGTCCAATTACACGAGGCAAGTTCATAGACAGTGGAACACCTCGTGCGAGTCAGACGAAAGCACAAATCGTATGGGCGAAGAGTCGCCACTACGCGTGCCTGGAGACAGATATAGAGGCTGTCACAGGCTAAGGGTAGCCCACCCGAATTGTCAAGGCATGCCGAAATCGGACGTGCTAGGCCTACAAGGCGCATAACGGTGGCACAACGTAATCACGCTCCCGGCGGAAATCGCACGGATAACAGTGATGGTTATAATGGAGCGAACGCAAAACAAACAAACAAACTACAAGATATTACCAATATCTTGGGCACGATCACAAATGATGGTAGATGTGAAACAGAAGTTACAAGGTGAATAGGAATGGCTTAATTCTTTTAATAATATGAGGAAAATATTGACATCTAAACAAATTACAAACAAACTAAGATAATTATAAAATGCTACATCTACTCTATAGCAATGTACAACTCAAAAACATGGACAATGAACAAACAACTAGAAGACAGAATTGATGCATCTGAGATGTAAGATATATAGTAGAATAGAGAGAACTTCGTGAAATGAGAATAAAATCAATAAAGAGGTTGCGTATGAAAAAAGGACCATTAAAAGGAAATAAAGATCAACCAAATTAAGTATTTGGACATTAAAAGACATGACACCTTGTTGAAGACCTTACTTGAGGGTGGAGGCGCTCAAGATATAAACAGAAATACAAGTGGGAGATAAACATCACGAGATGGACAGTTTACAGTTTAGCAGGGTGCACTACCGCAGCAAGAGACAGAGGATGTTGGAGGTCAGTTGCTGCCAACCTTCACTGCAGAGATGGCACTTGATGATGATGATGATATTCTGCACAAAATACAGACAACATGTACATTATCCATTAATAACGCTACAAATACCACCTCTCAGAAAATTGACAGCTTTTGTATAACCATTAATCACTTATAAAATGTGCATGCAGAAACTGGATAGGTCTATAACTAAAATTAAAACGTAGCTTAACATTTTAATCTATCTGGTTCACATCACATGAGAATTTGTGCTGGTAATATCCAACACTGAAGAATGCTAATGCTAAAAAACACTGCAAACACATAAGTATATTTTCTATTTACATCATAGAAACATATTGAGAATGTATTGCAAATGCATGCATTTTCTTTGACCAAGAGGATACTGGTGTGATATGGACAGCACCCATCAGACCATATAGTTTACTTTCCATATTGTTTCTAGTACAAAGGTTCTTCTCTCTGAAGCCGAGGATCTCCCTGGCTTAGTGGCTAAGTCGTTCACTGTTCTCAAGAGATCGCAAATTTGACTCTCGCTCATGACGTTTTGCTTACAAAGTGAATCATTTTTTTGGGTGGTATTATAAGGTATTAGCATTTAAAGCTACAGAGTTACGTGCTATGAGCGATACTCTGTAGTCAGCATTCCGCTTTGCTCAGAAGGGGAGTGCATGGCAGAGTACATGAGATAACCCAAGTACATTAAAGTCAATCCCTTTTTTAAACTCTTGAGTTGTTTGTAATGTGTGGCTTTTAAAAAATCTCCATGAACTGGGAATTAAACACTGGACAACCAAACTTGAGTCAGCGCACCCTAACCACTGAACTACCACATATTGGAAGCACGTTATTTTGCTGTATTATCAAATCAACTAGTTATGTTTATCAAAGATGAAAGCCAGAGAAAACTACGATATTTAATTATTTTAATGTTATTATTATAAGCACTACATTCTTGATTGATTGAATTAAGCATCAGATACAACGAAAACATCTATAAAGTATTGCTCAGTACAAATGGGTGGAAACGGTATAAGTAGGTCATTAATTAATAGGGAATTCTATCTATTCGCTAAACCCTTTATTGCCTTTCAGCGTCAGGGGTATTGATGGAAATTAAAAAATGGCAGAACAAGCTTAATAAAATATCTGCGTTTTAGACAACACAACTAGTTTACAGTATAGCGAAGCACAACATATTCTGGCGTCAGCTGAGAACGAGAAAGAGGAAGGCAAATAAATATGGCGAAGATGGGTGGAAACAAAATTATGATAAATTAACACATAACATAGATTGCAAATACCAGACAAAATTCGCTAGTGTTAATTGTACTGCTATGCACTAGGCAAACTACAATGATTACTGAACGTGTGATTTCTGCCATAAATATAAACGTACATATTCTCGGGAATGGAAACCCTGCTGCTGTTAATACTAATATAAAGAGCTACAATGGCGCCGCCATTACTACCACTATACGAACTACTAATACTACTGCAACCCCTACTGTCACTAATAATACTAATACTATCACTACTAATACTACCACTGATAAAACTACTACTAGCACAACCATCACTATTTCTGCGTTCATTCTCAAACTCCTGCAGGTTAGTAGGATGCAGTCCAGAGAACAGAATGCTTTGTGTCATGGTTTAGTCTAGTTATGATATCTGCGCATTTCAGTCTGATTCATCCGATTTCAGCAAGGCTTCTGTGTTACTTTAATTCTATGGAATAGCTCAGCCAGGTCCACCCTAAAGTCCTCTTTACTGCCTCTTACGACATGAAAATACTACAATTATTTTATATAATTATACTACTTTGTCACTACATCTATTGCTACTACTGCTACTACTGCTACTACTACTGCTACTACTACTACTACTACTACTACTACTACTACTATAGCGCGTTTCAAAATAGTTGCTCACACATTCCCGTTAATATCTAAATAACCAGTTAGCGTGATATTTTGCATAGCAGTTTAAATATTGAACGACAAAAGGAATTTATAAATTTTATTCCACCAGGTATTGTCATTTGCACTATCTATCTATTCGCTAAACCTATGCCTTTCAGCGTCAGGGGTAGAGGAGTTCTCTGGAGATGGCTCTCTTGTGTACTGAACACACTACGCATCTGATTCATATTTACGTTAAAATCGTGCGCAATGTTCAAATCGAGACACAAACAGGTTTTATTGTATTCCAAATTTCACACCAAATGTTCATGTATGGTAGTTTCATTAATTTTAACACAAACATCTTCGGTGTGTGTGTGTGTGTACATATACCACATAGACAAATTGCACATTTTTGGTTCAATTGTGATGCAAATATTTCTACATTATGTCGTTACATTTTAAAAACACTTCTTGAAATGTCATCATCAGCAGGTGCCATGGCGTAGGCGATCATGGCTCTCCACAGCTCTCTGTCTACAGTATTATGTATCAAGATCGTTGTTGTTTCCCTGCCGTGCAAGGTTGTCAAACTAATATTTTCTCACGTTGTCGATCTCTGTCTCTGTTGCCTTCGATATTGCCTATTGCGACTAAGTTCTCCAAACCTGTCTGTCTCATAAAGTGGTAAAAAAATGAAGATTGCCTTTTACTTATACTATTGATTAAGGTCTGTTTCGCATTTGACTCTTCTTTCAACACCTCCACATTAGTTTTTCTGGCAGTCAATGGTATTCTCAGCATTTTTCTATAGAAACACATCTCAGTTGCTTATAATTTCCCACTTTCCAGTTTGTTTATTTCATGCATATCTGTAAAATAGTTGGGAATTTCCAAATTTTTAAAGAGGGGCATGTATTTTTAAACGCGCTATAATACAGTACAGCTATTACTTTTACTGTCACTACTTCGACCACTACTACTACTACTACTACTGCTACTAATAATAATAATAATAATAATAATAATAATAATAATAATACGATACAGATATTACTTTTACTGATACTACTTCTATTCATTCATTTTCCTTTTGCGCTGAAGTTAGCGCATAGATCAGAGGTCACATCTCTCCAATTATGTCTGTTTAAAGCTATTCTGTGCAGTTCTTGAATAGTATGAATATTGGTTGTTTTACTTTCTCTAAGTATTGTTCTTCTGAGTGTTTCTTTTGGTCTACCCCTTGCTCTTTTGCCTGTAGGTATCCATTCAAGAGATTGGTGGTGTATTCTGTTGGTGTCTGCGCGTAGGACATGCCCGATGTAGGACCAAACGGCGTTTTCTGATAACATCTGTGATGAAATTTTGATGTGTCTCTTCTCTGATTTTATCATTCGATTTGAATTCACTCCAATGGGTGTTAGTTATCCTACGAAGACATTTACTTCTACTATGCCTGCTACTAATTCTACTGCTGCTAAATTGAAATGTTATGATTGATTGATTCTTTTTCCTATTACAAATAAGGTAATTTTTCAATTTAGACGTAGCCTATGTACTGCTGAAGTTATTATTAAAACAAAATATTAAAGATAAAGAATGCATAAAAATAGAGCATATTGCTCCAAACAAAATGGATCTGACTGTCACAAACATTGAAAAATGAAATGCAACTGAAAATATTAATATATACCATTGTAACACTTTACAACAGTCATTTCAAATTGAGATCCAGGAAAAGCACATAACATGGAGAATCCACATTGTAAACGATTGGGTTTTTATTATCACTATTATCTATTTTATTATTACATCTGTGTTTTTACTATTATCACATATGTGTAATTACTATTATCACATCTGTGTTTTGAATTATTCGGTACAATTTATGGTGGTACAAGTAGTATTTCTAAATTGTTGTGTGTGTGTGTGTGTTAAGGGGATGGGAGCTGTATGAACTTCAAAAGATATTCGACCAGATTTTTCTTTGAAGCCAACGATTTCTATCATGTACTCATAATCGGGTAAAAATTAAAATAGGTTGTCATAGAGCATAGAATATTCAAAACGCACTATACTAATAGTGAATCTATACATTCGTGAATGTTGTATGTTGTGTTACCTTTATAGGCCCCTATATATATATAATATATATTTACAACGGTTGAACTTTTTTTATACACAAAAAAAATGCATTATATTGGAATCGCTAAAAGTACTTTCAATGACATGCGGGAAATATTAACATGTAAGCAAACTACAAACAAATTTAAAATGAGAACTATAAAATGATACATCTATTCTATATTAATGTATAGCTCAGAAACATGGACAATAAACAAATAATTAGAAGACAGAATTGATTCCTGTGAAATGTGGATATACAGATGAATAGGGTGAACATCATGGAAAGAGAAGAAAACACACAAAGAGGTTCTAACAACACTTAACATGAAGAAAGAATTATTAAAGGACATAAATATCAAGCAAATAAAATATTTTGGACACATTAAAAGACATGCTACCTTGTTGAAGACCCTACTTGAGGGTAAAGTCGAAGGGAAGCGAGCAAGAGGAAGGCAGAGATACACATGGGAGAGTAACATCACAAGATGGGCAGGTTACAGTCTAGCAGAGTACACCAACAAAACAAGAGACAGGGGGTGCTGGTACTTGATGATAATGGATACATTAAAAAATTGTCTTTATTTGCCAGTGTCTTGCCTGGTCCGAAAAGGGAGCATTGGAATCTTAGTGCTATATTTCACTTTATGCTCAAGAAGTCATGAGCTTGAATCGGGTTCATTATGTCTTGTTTGCAAATGAAATCGTTTTTGAGATCCCTGGGGATATCGCTTGAAGCTATAGACTTACGTCTGTCCATCTTCAATATAGAAGACCTGCATAGAAAATGTAAACATGACCTGAAAGGCCCATTTTGATTATTTTCCGTGCATTTCGTTTATCAGCCTTGACTATTTTCGGAATGCGACTCCAAATATATAAATAGAGACCAACTAAAATCCCGACAATAATAAAAAAACATAACAAATGAAGTCCTAATTAATTATGTACAGAGGTCTTATATTACTGCCGAAGGTCACGCGTACTTACTATGAGTGGTAGCAGTATACATGGCGCTTCGTTGAGAGGGACGAAGTAGGCCTAAATATGGGGAAGCACAAGTAGAATAAAGTCAATCGTCTACATCTTTTCAACTCTTCTTTAAAAAAGTGAGCACAATATATTGACAATGCCACCTTCCATGCATGTCATAGAAGAGGAATGAACAGGTTAAACCTGGCGTGCCGAAATCGCCCGGTAAAAACTATGCCGAAAAACATATACAATTCTAATAACAATGTTAATCAGTCTTCAATATATGAACAATGCACACACACATTTACAGCATTGTTTGTCAGATGGATAGTTGTGTATTTTAGTCTAAAATAATCTCTTCCTCTTCTGCTTGCGCTTACATTTTCAAACTCCAACATATTAGCACGATGTAGTCTTGAAATCATACAGCATGTTTTAATTCAGAGCTGCAACTTTCATTGACTGCAGAAGACCTTATCTTTGAGCTTTTACTAGCGATTTAATGGTTCTTTCATACACTGGCTTCAGACCAATCATACGCTTAGAAATAATTTATGATGGCGTATATTTCTCAGAACTACAAACGGAAATCCCCTATCTCTTACAATATTTTACCTTGGAATAAGCTATTAGTTTGTGTGTGTGTGTGTATGTGTATAATTAATTGTAATTAATAATATCTCAGAAATTACATGAACAACAATCGTATCTATGAATTTCTTTGCAATTGAGAAGGAACTATTAAGTGTCCGTTCATCAGAATCAATATTTATTGAGAACAATATTTACTGAACATTTTCGCAGAAAAAAAAGAACAGACGCCTGAAGCTGCATTATAAGATTATATAAGGTATAACTTTTTTTTAAACGAGTTAATATTTTATATAAGGCTGTAATTACTGTTTATGGTTGGAAAAAATGAAGGAGGGAAGAGGGCTACATGCCTACTTTAAGAAATGTCACTCTGCATCCCAACTCTAAAAATTCACGCTACGCTTATACGCCACTGTTTTCGAGCCCCAAACGACACATGTGTGAAAATTATCTATAAATTCTGTATGAAGGACTTAAAATTCTGCAGCATATGGAATTTGAGCCAGGTCTGCTCAGTTGGCACCCACTAGCCTCGCAACTTTAATCAACAGGTTTTCAGTCTTTGACAACACCGCATATATATTATTCACATATAAAGAATATTTTATCCAATGTTAATACCAAAGATTAATCCATGTGAATTCAATGAAGCCTGAGTTTATTCTGTACAAATGCAGGAAATCTATAGGCTCTACTAAAATAACAAGCATGCAATGAAAATTTGGTGGCCCAATTTTTAAAACCATACGTTTTTAATCAATTCTGAATCTGAGTTTATGCCTGAAGTGTGTACATATTCATGCCTGAAGTGTGTACATATTCATGCCTGAAGTGTGTACATATTCATGCCTGAAGTGTGTACATATTCATGCCTCAAGTGTGTACATACTCATGTCTGAAGTGTGTACATATTCATGCCTGAAGTGTGTACATATTCATGCCTGAAGTGTGTACATATTCATGCCTGAAGTGTGTACATATTGATGCCTGAATTGTGTACATATTCATGCCTGAAGTGTGTACATATTCATGCCTGAAGTGTGTACATATTCATGCCTGAAGTGTGTACATATTCATGCCTGAAGTGTGTACATAATTATGCCTGAAGTGTGTACATATTCATGCCTGAAGTGTGCACATATTCATGTGTAGTTTTCGCATTGATTTAAGATAATAGGTAATAACTGCAGCAAAACTGTAATCCCACTGGTGAAACTGAAACGGAAATAAATTTCGCTAATACCACTGAAGTTTGATGTGTCGGGCCATTGGAGGAATTGAAAAGACGGCACAGCTCGTTTCCATTCTCTGGACAGCATACTGTTGAAATCTAATAGAACCATTGTCCTGTCTTGCTACCAGAGAGATCCGGTAGGAGTTTGAGAAGAGAACGAATGCCCCCAAAAAAAGTTGTGTTAATCACTAGAAACACACAGTATAGCACACACAAATGTTTTGCTAATCACTAGAAACACACAGTATAGCACACACAAATGTTTTGCTAATCACTAGAAACACAAAGTATAGCACACACAAATGTTTTGCTAATCACTAGAAACACACAGTATAGCACACACAAATGTTTTGCTAATCACTAGAAGCACACACAAATGTTTTGCTAATCACTAGAAACACACAGTATAGCACACACAAATGTTTTGCTAATCACTAGAAACACACAGTATAGCACACACAAAAGTTTTGCAAATCACTAGAAACACACAGTACAGCACACAAAGATCGATATTTTGAACAAATGGCCATTAACAAGAACACAACATGACGAGTAAGGAGCAGCACTGTCCACGACCACAAGAGTTAAATAAGATAAATGAGGACAATAAAAAAAATCGATAGAAGTTAATGCATGATATTTTACAGATAAATTAATACTGATTTATCTTACACTAAATAACGGCTATACAGCCAGAGGCTGGTAATGTAAAAGATGGATCACAGAAATCAAAGAAGCCACAGGAACAAGCTTAGAAACAGCACACAGGAACTCATCTACCCCTGACACCGCAAGGCAAACAAGGGGTACAGTGTATGGATGGATGGATGGATGGATGGATGGATAGATAGATATAACGGTAATGAAAACTTGGATGGGTTAGAGTTGGGTTATTAAAAAAAAGTGTGACATTTGCTAGATATCAAATTATAACATTACCTGAAGTTTATGGTCATGGCAAAAAGAAATTTAGTGTCTTAGTCTGATGTTCATGTCAGCAAATTATTTCTTTTAGATGTCAGCAAATTATTTCTTTTAAATGTATCTTCTTCATATAGTCCATAACGTGTGGAGTTGGTTTATCATGTCTTTCCACAGCCTTATGTTTCATGCACTATTTTCCATGCCATATTGCAAGGTTTATCATGTCTTTTTTCACAGCCTTATGTTTCATGCACTATTTTCCATGCCATATTGCAAGGTTTATCATGTCTTTTTTCACAGCCTTCTGTTTCATGCACTATTTCACATGCCATATTGCCAGGTTTGAATGCTCTCTTAGTCTTCTATCTCTCTTGCCTGTTTTCATGAGTTCCATCTTTCCTCTTCCTATGTGTCCAAACATGTGTATTCTATTTTTGTATTTACTTCTTCTTTCAACATATCTTCATTACGTTTTTTATCTGTTCAATGCATACTAAAAATTCTTATATAAAACCACATCTCTGCTGCCTCTATAAAATTGTTCACTATTCTGAATATTGTCCAAGATTCACTTCCATACATCAGTATTGGTTCTATATAACTTCTAAGAACTGTTATTATAGTTCATATTTTTTTTGAAACACTGTTTCCTTTTGATGTAATTTTAAAATAAGCACAATGCACAACCACAAAATAGTTACTGGTATAAAAAATAATACATCAGTGTATAATTATTAATTTATTGAAACTAAATATGATTATATAAGTGGTAGAGTAGTTAGTGAGACTGTCTCATAAACACAACTAATTTCAACTTGCTTGTGGTTTGAAAGCCGATTGATCATCCATTGTACTGGCAATGTGATTGCATGTATTAGTGGTGCCTAAAGTTCAACAATAGTTGAATAATAAATGTCCTATTTAGCAATGCTTCTCAGCCTTTATGAGACCACAACCAAACAAATTTTGTTTAAAGACCAAGACTGTTCCAAACAAATTCTACTCATAAATCAAAAATGAAGTAGAATCTCTTGTGGCCCAATAGATGTTCTAGCAGCTCGGTCCTAGCCAGCCACTGCAGTTGAGAAGCACTGCTATAAACCCTATAGGATAATGCTTGAATTATATTTTTTTCAAATATGATTATTTTAAAATAAAGAAATGTAGTCAATAAAAAGTTATTTTTATATAGGCCTACACAGAACTAAGTATTTAGTACCATATTCAGCTCTACTTTTATTAAGCAAAATATCCTAGACGGATGTCAAAAGTTATCAGAACATTTTGATATTCCTGCAGATTTAGAGCTAATTTTCAAGCCAATAGGAGTATCATATTCAGGTAGTCTGATCTCTTTTGTCAGTCTCTTGTCTTAGTACACCTCTTTTCTTTGTAACTGACCCAGATACCTTCCATTATGCCTATGGTCTTTCCTAGATTGTTATGTATTTTGATATTGCCAAAATATTATTGTCAGGGAGAACCTTGTTTAGCCAGTTTTATTTTATATTACCGGGTAATTATCTCTTTCAGGATGACATTGATTATCTCCTGTAGGATTTAATTTCAAACTATAGCCAACTCATTTGCTCTATCCTGGAGACTGTCCAAGACTAGCATCCTTATATAGCTACTGGGAATATGCACTTTAAGGAGAGTTCATATTATGTTGTAACCAAGACATGTTCTTCATTTGTATTATTTTCTGTCATGCTGCAATAGTTTATAGATTCTACATTTATTATTACAGCCTTCAATAAAAGATCATCAGAAAAGAGAAACGGGAAGACCCAGACGAAGATGGATAGATCATGATGACATCAGAGAAATACTAGAACACCAAGGCTGCACTATGGCAGCGCATTAAAGAAACACAGCGCACAGCTAAAGAAAGAGGACTTCGGCTCTCCATGATGCTTAGAGGCATATGGATAGCTCAAGACAAGAATGAAATGTGCAAAGAAATATTTTTTCCATGTATTGTGTGTGTCAAGGTTTGAAATTGTATTTTGTGGTAAAGATGTTTCAATCCGCTGTGGCAGGTATGTTATAGGAAAATTATTAGATATGTTGATTATACTTTTCTCACACCTGATATGCGTTCAGATCTCCGCTTCAGTAAATCTAAATTTGATCACGTCTTGAAAGTCAGTTGTATGGATCTTTATTTATATGACCTGACGAATATTTATGCCATTTTAATTTTAGAGGAGCTATTATGTTGTTTTGGCCATCATAAATTGTTAAGGAACACTGAAAGTATTAATTCTTTATCTCTGACACTACATTAAAACAATAAGTTAAAGAAACCTCTTCTGCTGGAAAACTGCTAAAACCTCCATTTTATAGTTAAAAATATATTACAGCAGATCAGGTAAACCCTTAGGGAGATAAAAGGTAATACAGATACCAGTAGAGTGTTGACTTAATCTTCTTTAGCGTTTATTCCTAAATTCCCACTGGATCTCTCTTGTAGCAGGACAACGATCCAACTAGATTTCTAGCAGAATGTAGTCCAGAAAATGGAAATGTACTGTGTAGCCATTTTATTTGCACCAATAATCTGATATATCTGTCTTCTGCAGTGTTAGTTTAATCAATATGGGTGAAGAGGAACTCATTTATTTAAGAGGTGCCATGCCAGCTAGCGTAGGCGATCATGGCACTCCACAGCTCTCTATCTCCAGTATTATGTACCAAGATTGCTGTTGTTTCCCTGCCGTGCCAGGTTGTTAAACTATTTAATATTTCTCATATTGTTGCCCTCTGTCTCTGTTGCCTTCAATCTTTCCTGTTGTGACTATGTTCTCTAAATCTTTTTTCATAACATGGCCAAAAATAGAAGATTGTCTTTTTCTTATACTCGTATTATTGATTAAGTTCTGTTTCACATTTGACTCAACACTTTCACATTAGTTTTCCTGGCAGTCCATGGTATTTTCAGCATTCTTCTGTAGAATCACATCTCTATTGCCTCTAATTTCCCACCTTCCTGTTTGTTTATTGTCTAAGACTCGCATCTATATGTTATACTTCATAAATCAAATAGTAGCTCAGGTGTCACAGTAGACGTTACAGTAACTCGGTCCTAGCCAGCCATCACAGTTTTAGGAAGAGGAATAGGGCATATGCTAAGACGACCATCAGAAAGTAATGCACGATGAATATTTATTGAATCCACAGAGAAATGGGAAAAGAGGAAGAAATGGAAAAACTGGAGTGAAGAGTTAAATACAATTACAAGAGGAATGGGTACGCCACAGAAAGAACTGCAAAAAAATAGCTCATCACATGAAAAGATGGTATAGATTTATTGAAGAACTGTGTTCTGCATAAGGTTGCATGGTGAATAGACACTGCACTAAAATGGGAGTTGAGTTAGTATACTGTAAAATCATTATCCTGCCAACCAGCAAACCCTGGATTTGAGACTAGCTAACCTTTACACTATTAATAACATGTTGATATGTTTGGTTTATCATTATCAAGTGCCGTTCTGCCTGACGTAGACAATCATTGATCTCCATAACTCTATTTCTAGTATATTTTATCAGGATTGTTGTTGACTCTTTGTCTTGCCATGGTATGTGACTAATAATTTTAATGTTGTCATCCTCAATATCTCTACCCTTCTATTTTTTCTGTTGTAGCTATTGTGTGGGGCTATCCTTTATAAAACAGAACACGGTAACCTCATGTGTTTGTTTTATGTTAATTCATAGTAAACAGTTCTACTTCAGTCTACACTAAAGACAGTGGGTATGATGCTGACCGACCACATAATCTCTAGGTATGCTGTTGGTCATTGAAAAATATGGAAATAATATAATATTTCCAATGTGTCTCCATGGAGACACAAAAAAGAGATACTTTCCTAAAAGAAAAACCAGGGTTTTGCTGTTTGTCTTTTTGTTTTCTTGAAAATAGACTATGGTTGAAACTATGTCCTGTATAATATTATTTGTATATTTTTATACTCATTACCTATAGTCTGTGTGTTCATTGCAAAACTAATCAATCTTGTGTTTTACATAAGTACTCTTTTATCCATGACACTGAGTGGCAGAAGGTGATAGATATGATTAATCATTGTTTGAAAATCTGAACTTGTCATTTATTAATTCTTGCATTCAATCCTAAATATTATTTATTCATTTTGTGTCATTTGATAAAGTAATGTTAAAATTGTTCAGGAAATGATGTAATGTAGAATTTTATAAAGTTTTTAGGTCAATTAGAATGGTTTTAGGCATTTAATAAGATTTCAAAAAGTGTAGATCATTTACTACACTGCAGTCTGCCTTTCCCATTTGTACTCCTTTTTCAATGAAGTGGCACATCAACTGTTATGAGTAGCACTTATTACATATGAACTCCATAGCTTCAAGCAATAATCCTCACGCATGTCTAAAAAATACACTTGCAAACAAGACATAAGGATTCAATATCCAACCATATTGAGAATATGTTAAATATCACAACATGCTGGGAAGATGATGGTTCCCAAAGAATATGGTTTTTACTTTTAAGATGCTGAAAGATATGTATTATTTATTACTATTGACTCCACACTTGTTACATACAAATATTACTTTTGACCCCACTCTTACTACATACAAATATTATTATTGACTCCACACTTGTTACATAAAAATAAATAAAACATAAATCTGAAAATAAAATTTACATAAATATAATATCTTAATATAATATCTACTTTACAAGCCTATATTTACCTGTCTTCTTTTCTGCTTGTGTGATGGGTCAAATCTGGACTTGACTTCTTCAATGGCATCATGAATTTTGCCATTGTCATTCAGATTCTGATCTTTTGCAAGCAAAAGATATGACCTCCAATTGGCAGAATCAAATCCCCAATGGCAAGTGCAATTTTCCAATGATTTGTGAGAGTGACAGACAAATTTTGGAGGACTGAACAATCCATGACAGTCAACACAGCGAATACATTTTGAATCTGGAGATGTGTATGCGTCGGAATTAAACATGCCTTTGCACTTTCCAAAGCATTCGTGATAAACTTTAAAACTATTGCGAGAAGGAGGTTCCATACTTCTTTCAGGATTCGAATGAAGTAAAGCGTTGCACAGTCTTTCGGCGTCTGTTTTGGTTATTAATCCACAACTTGGGGCGCTTGATGGTAAAATGTTGAGAACTTTGAGAGTTTCCAACTGAATTTGGTTGCATCTTGAACAGAAGATGTGTAGTTCGTCGCATACAGCGTTGATCTGTTGCAAACTGAAATCTCGCAAAACAGTATTGAGAATCTGAGGCAAGCACAAACGTTTTTCACCTCCAACTGCGAAACAAGCGATTGTTTCTCCTTCTAAAATAGTATCCGATCGCTCACTTTTGGTTGTATCAACCGGCGTAAACACAGGCATTTGTTGAATTGGAAATGGTGGAGGTGCCAGAAAAGGGCTGTCGTATTCAACATTCTTCTCTTCTGAAAGTTTCTTATTAGCAACTAAAACCTTATATTCCTCGACCTCAACTGCACTCATCTTGGGTAGGTGGTGGCGAAGGACACCAGCCCGAAGCGGTAACACGTTAGGACCGCTCAAACTACGAACGGCAGCGGTTTGAAAGCTTTGGATAACCCGCTTTACATGGGGGTTCACATGAGTATTGTAGTCTTCCATGAATCACAGTTTATCGTTCAACATTTATGTCTACAACTAACCACTATATACATCTCCCGATCACAGATGCCGTGTTCTATCCATTCACGTGCGGTGGCTATGTGGTCTTCTCTTACCGTTAGCGTTATCCAACTAGCAGACAACACACTGCATTCAGAATGAGAGAGGCGAGCAGACTTCGACTCGACGGCTTTCAACAGTCGGCTATTCCATCAGTTGTTCACAATGTTCGATTAACCAAGTATTTACTAAATTCACAAATAACGTTACGCAGACTAACTATAATTTGATGTGCTGGCACCACAGTTTACCAGCACCACAGTTTAAAACATGTTTAGTATCACATTTACTATTTTGCTACATAATTGAGAAAATAAAACCATGTTAAAACACAATCAATCTTGTGTAAACAGAATCTTTCAGCGGTGGGTGTTGCAGTCGTTTACCTCCCTCTGCTGTATATAATATTTCCAGTTTTTGTTCTTTTCTACTTTATTATTTACGTTAAAAAATGTAATTTAACATTAACACAACACGCTTTTGACGTTGATAAAATATTAAATTTAAATTTATACTGGCTTCGTCTAGAAGCATAAAGTACAACTTAGCAAGAATTGCATTTGTTATGGCGGCTGATCTAGAAGGTTGTCTCGCTACGTCAGTATTGACGTCCGTCTCGACGTCTGTCGGGCGGGGGGTTGTTTGTCAGCCGTGTTGTGTGTGGCAAGATAGATTCAAGACCAGAATAGAATACGTAGACAGCAGGCAGCCTCAACACGCCACGCTACAACAGGGTGACCTCGAGCGAGGTCGAATCGGACAAAACGACTTACCAGTGACAGTCTATTAAAACATAGTTGAAGGTTTCACTGTTTTTCCTGTCGTGTATAAGCCTTCTTCTGTCAAACAGAACGCTGTGTACCACAGTATGTTAAAACTACTTAGTTTTTGCTCAGGTAAGCTCAGGCAGAGGTACGAAATACATTAGTCCTGGAAAACTGACTTACGTGATGACCTCAGCAAAGGTTCGGAAATTCAGGACACCACTGCTGTTATCGTGGCGTGGGTGGGAGTAAGCTTGCTTATGTGTTCCGCTTACACACTATTCCATCAAATTCAACTACACCCCCCCCCCCCTTACAATTCCCGATCTCCTGTCCAAGATTAGGGCCTATAGTTCCTGGCTTCTATTTTTCCAAAACTTCATAAATATACTCGGAACATGCGCTTTTCATTCTTATTCTTTTGCGATGGTTCTTAATCTCCTGGTTAGATGTATGTCTATCCATTAAAGAGTTGTCATCGTTTACAGATAGGCTGAGATAGACATATCTTCGCTTCTTGATCTGACACATCCGACAATAATCATATCTGTTGGGTCACTTTGACATGGTATAGGTCAACTCACCACCAAACATCATTAGTCGCATTTCCCGTCATACATGGATGGTCACAGTTTTTCTATTATTTGAAAAATACAATGACATTTTAGCAGTTCAAATATTGAGAAATATTAGATTAATTAGACCGCCGAAATTTCTTAAGAGATATCTTAAGCTGATATTCTGATGTAACCAAGGTGGACTCTCGTTTATGGTTGAAAGCTCATTTATCAACTAAAACGTATTTAATTCCGCCCCCCCCCCCAACTCAGTCAAAATATACTAAGTTCACATCCTTGCAAGCCCGTAGAGATTGTGGGGAGGGGGTTGATTCGTATTCAAACTCACCACCTAATTTTAGGAAATGAGAAATTACATTTAGTAAGAAACATGTTAAAAATCTGGTGATTCTTCCTCCTCCTGATGATTTTCCAAACATGTCACCAAAAACTTCACAAGAAACAACCCACGAACATGAGGGAACAATTCAAGAAAATGACGGAACATCCCACGAAAATGAGCGAATCATGCACGAAAATGAGAGAATTTTCTTTTTATCTTTTGGTAAAATGTCTCGTTACAGAATTCGTATCTATGGCCCTGTTACTTAGTGAAGATGCAACGTTTCGACTCTCCACACAAGGACCACGGCGTATAGATAGAAAGATAGATGGATGGATGGGTGGGTGGGTGGTTGGATGGATATATGGATAGATAGACAGACAGCTAGATTAGATAGGTAGGTAGACAGACAGACAGACTAATACATAAAATCGTATTGCCTGTAGTGTTAGTGATGATACATATGTGTGAATACTGGGCAATCACAAACAAAGTGAAAAATAAAATAGCAGCATTTGAAACACAATATTACAGAAACATTCTCAGAATACCATGGATCAAAAAGATCACCAATATAGCCATTCTGAGAGAAATTATTATAAAAGAAAACTGGCTAAACAGCATGGTTTTTTTCCCCAGAAAACTACAATATTTTGACAATATCAAACGCCATGACAGCCTAGAGAAGACAATAATGGAGGGAATGGTGCCAGAGAGACGAATACGAGGCAGACCAAGAAGAAGATTGAAGCAAGACATCAAAAACCACCTGAAAATGACAGTAACAGAAGCCGAAAGACTGGCTCAAGATAGACAGAAATTTCGAGAGGCTGTGTGATTGCTACATGCTGTTCAGGAAATGTAACCTAATATTGCCAGTAAAATCTGTATGATTGGCGTTCGAACCACGAGCTAATTCGACTGAGCTGGATTTGTAAGACAGGCTCACTATCTACTCTATTGGTAGCATCAACTTAGTATTTCTTGTCTGTAGTGATTTTTCTACACCACTCTAAAAAAAACAAAATTTCGTTGCTGCATGTTTTCCTGTTAAGGAGTGCAGGGAGGCTTTTAAGGCTGTAGAAATAAACGCCACTTTGCCAAAGCTGTAGCCGCGACGTGTACAGGAAGAATTTTTTTGTTGCACCTCCGAAAGACACAAATCCTTGTTCCAACCACGGATTGAACCCGGGACCTCAGGAACGAATGACCTTCTAGCCGTACGGCCACGCGCTCCACAAACCACTCTACACCACTCTACAACACTCTACACCACTCTACACCACTCTACAACACTCTACAACACTCTACACCACTCTACAACACTCTACAACACTCTTTCACCATTGCTATTTGTTATGAGACTATTATTTATGAGAAGAGAGCAAGAGGTAGGCAGAGATACCAGTAGCTGAGTAACCTCACAAGATGGACAGTTTACAGTCTAACAGAGTGCACCACCAAAACAAGAAACAGGGGATATTGGAGATATGTTGCAGCCAAACTTCGTTGTGGAGACGGCACTTGATGATGATGATTAGTTATGATCGTTGTTCGTGTACACCGAGCAGACACTAAGGTGCTCACCCAGTCGCCCCAAGTATGTTTTGAAGAGTACGCAAAGATAAGTTGATTGTAACAGACCACAAGTCTTAAACAACACATGTATATATGTCTATTTCTTCAACCTTTTCTCAATCTCCAGCTGGATCTCTCTTGTAGCACAGCCACGGTCCTACAAGATTTCCAGCATGCTAGCAGGATGTAGTCCAGAGAATGGAGATACGTTGCGTCACAGTTTTATTTGCTCCAATAGTCCGACACATCCTTTCTCGGCGGTTATAGAAGATGCGAAATTAACGACACCGATATGAGCTAATGTAATCACTGTAAAAATACAGAATGTATTTGACAGAACTGTCCATGTGGTAGACACCACACGAAGAAAAGTATAACCACCTGATAGAGCTCCGACGGACAAGGTCTTAGGACCCAGACATGGTGCTAGTGACCACAGTACAGTTAATTGTAAGAATCTGTATCAGAGTCTGATTGCGACTGGAGTAGACGAATAGAAGCGTCATAGTACGCAGTTTACTTTTACACTTTATTATTTGCTTAGTCTGTGATTGACAACGTATGCCCTCTATGATATGTATACTGTATAATCAAGTAGGAATCGCATTTCACTTACTGTGGAAACTCTTGTGCATAAAACAAATCAGAAATACAGTAGAAATCCGATTATCTGAATCCCAATTAACCGAATCCCCAATTATCCGAATCAAATTTGGGTGAAATAATTTAAAAGCGTGAGCGTTAGCGGACACGGCAGAGAGACCCTGGGGCAGTGCGCACGCGTCGCAACTATGTAGTTTATTTGCAATATATAGTTGATTACATATTACTGTACTTTTATTAATAAAATTCCATCCCTTTCAATATAGGATTGTATGTATGTACACTGTTTTGCTTCATTCCTGAGCTATATAAAATTATCCGAATTTCCGATTATCCGAATCGGCCTGATCCCCATTTAATTCTGATAAGTGGATATCTACTGTATTGCATCATCGAAGTTGGATGTGTCTGGCCATTGAAGTGCACACAAAAAACGGTGACACATCGCATTTCCGTTCTCTGCACTACATCCTATTGAAAATACAGTATAACCACTATCCTACTACAATGAAGTTCCAGTCTATCCTACTACAATGAAGTTCCAGTGGAAGCTTGAGTCTATTCTACTACAATGAAGTTCCAGTGGAAGCTTGAGTCTATTCTACTACAATAAAGTTCCAGTGGAAGCTTGAGTCTATTCTTCTACAATAAAGTTCCAGTGATAGCTTGAGTCTATCCTACTACAATAAAGTTCCAGTGGAGCTTGAGTCTATTCTACTACAATAAAGTTCCAGTGGAAGCTGGAGTCTATTCTACTACAATAAAGTTCCAGTGGAGCTTGAGTATATTCTACTACAATAAAGTTCCAGTGGAGCTTGAGTCTATTCTACTACAATAAAGTTCCAGTGGAAGCTTGAGTCTATCCTACTACAATGAAATTCCAGTGATAGCTTGAGTCTGTCCTTCAACAGTGAAGTTCCAGTGGAGCTTGAGTCTATTCTACTACAATAAAGTTCCAGTGGAAGCTGGAGTCTATTCTACTACAATAAAGTTCCAGTGGAGCTTGAGTATATTCTACTACAATAAAGTTCCAGTGGAGCTTGAGTCTATTCTACTACAATAAAGTTCCAGTGGAAGCTTGAGTCTATCCTACTACAATGAAATTCCAGTGATAGCTTGAGTCTATTCTACTACAATAAAGTTCCAGTGGTAGCTTGGGAACGAACTTATAAAATGAACAGAAATCTTGCTTTATTTTCCTTCTCATTTGTGGGTCATAGGGCATGAACCCATTGACTTCTGTATCACAATCCAACTAACCAACCAACCATCCAACCAGCCAAAAAACCAACCAACCTCATTATAATTTTCAGTTCGTGTTTTGCTGAGTGTTAAAGTCAAATACAAATGAAAGTAGATACGGCTGTATCAATGATTGGAAAAAGGAAGGGGAGGGGAGTGGGCTGGATTACTTTTTAATGATACAAAACATGATCATGATAAATACAAAATTGATCTGTCTCGGAATTCGTGGTACCAGAATTGCCTGAACCTCAATCTCCAATATGCACATGGTCATACGTCCTGATATAGCTAAAACGGATTGAATTTCATTACCGCATTTGATAAAGACGCGCCTTGCGACACAGAGGATTTAATTTTAGTTTAATGTCAACTGTGCCACCCATTGAAGTAAACCTGCTTTATTTCCTTACTGTTTTCAATTGAAGTCCTATTGGGGAGGGGGGGGGGGCTACTTAAAAATAAATACCACAGAATGTCATGACAATCAAGATAATAACAGACAGGTTTTCGACAGAACATATCCTGCACTGTACATGGGTTCTGTGAAGTAGGCTTTGTCGGTTCAGATAGAGATTCTTTGTAGAAACTATTGAACTATTATGAAGTTTAAGCCAAGTTTGCGGAACTAAGAAAGGAAACATACATACAAATAAAATGTAAGAATTCTTCACGAAACAATTATGACAGACCATTTTGTGATATGTTTCTCATTTTGCTAGCTATAAGTTGGATTATACAATCGATGATAATGGATAATAGTACTTACGTAAAATACAAGGTCGATCAGCTTTACAATGAACTCACAAACTATCACATATATCAATCAATCAATCAATAAACCCATAACCCTTCAGGGTCGTAGGGGTACCACATTGGATGCTTCAGCACACAGAGTCCTCCAGCGAATTATATCGTCAGCGATGCGGATGAGTGTGGAAATATCTAGCCCTGTCCATTCCTTGATGTTGTCTGTCCATGTCTTTATTTGTCCTCCTCTGCTTCTTCCACCCTCGACAGTTCCCTGCAGTATTGTTTTTGACAAGGAATCGTGCCTGCATACATGTCCGAACCATGCTAGTTTTCGTCGTTTCACTATTGAAAGCAATGGCTCCTGGACACCTGCACACATCTCTACTTTATTTCTTACGTACACATTGGTCTTATGTTCCCTATAGGAAATTCGTAGAATTCTTCTGTAGCATTTATACTCGAAAGCCTGTAATCTTCTCTCCATGTCCGCAGTGAGTGTCCAACTCTCACAACCATACAACACAACAGAAAGCACCAGCGACCTATACAGTTTGATTTTCACTCCAACACTGATATATCACATATATATCTGGGTACGAAAAATACTAATAATAGTAAACAAGACAGTGTCAATATTTCAACTTTAAGATTTATTTTCAAGAAAATACAAGGCAAACACTGAACAAATTGTAAAAACAGTAAAATGAATGCAACTGTTACAAAATCATTAGATGGCAGACATTTAAAGCAGAGACATCCATGGTAACAATGACAAATAGCTAGATGGTAAATATATTTAGAATCAAATAAGCAGCGATGAAACAACTAGAGGACCACGATGTTGCAAACGACTGATTTTCTGTCCAACAGCTGTACTCGGACGAGAACAAGAAGAATATTCTACATGACAAATCACAGTAAATAGGTTTGAATATACACAGGAACATGACAATGTTTATGAGAATATACACAGGAACATGACAATGTTTATGAGAATAAATGCAGTTAATATTAGTCATATTAGGTGAAATAGTTCTACAGGGGGTGGTAGCATCATGCTTATACCCGGACAAGAGCATGGACAGTGGAGTTGGGGGAGGGAGTGGTAGCGTTATGATTATACCTGAGCAACAGCATGGCAGTGGAGTTGGGGGAGGGTGTGATAGCGTTATGATTATACCTGGTTAACAGCATGGACAGTGGAGTTAGGGGAGGGGGGTGGTAGCATCATGATTATACCTGGGCAACAGCATGGATAGAAAGTGGTGTGGGGGGGGGGTTAAAATATTCCTTATGCCTGGGCAACAGCAATTACAGAGAGTAGCATCATGCTTATACTTGGGGGGGGGGGGGGTAGAATCATGCGTATACCTTTGCAACAGCATGAACTGAGAGTGGAATTGGGGGGGGGGGGCCATACCATGATGTCATAAAAGAATACAAAAAATAAGCGGACACCATTTATTGCATTCCAAAATATACAGAAATTATTTTAAAAATCAATGAAATCCAATAGTTATCAAACCCATAACCCTTCATAGTCGTAGGGGTGCATCTCTGAAAACATCAGCACACAAATTCCAACATGCCTCTATGTTCTCACTTTATTGTTTAAGTGAGGAGAATGTTGATCATATACAGTCTTGAATATTGTCAATCCATACTTTCTTCTGTCTTCCTCTTCTTCTTACCACCTCAACTGTTCCCGGGAGGATAGTTTTGGAAAGAGTATCGTGTTTCATCACGTGACAAAACCACACACGATTGCGACGTTTCACCACTACTATTGAATGTTTATGTTAACCTGCAAGGGTATTTATTTTGTTTCCTTTGTGTATACTGGTTTTATATTTTATAATGGTTGCGCAATATTCGTCTGTATCATTTGTTTTCTAACGGCAATATTCTCTTACTTTTTTCCGCCATAATTGTCCAACTATCACATCCGTACAAAAGAATATTTTTAGAGATGTCTTCTTCTTCTTCAGCGTTCATTCTAAAACTCTAACCAGATCTCCCTTATAACAGGAAAATGGTCCTCATAGATGTTTGAGAATAATAGCAGTATGTAGTCCTGAGAATGGAAATGCGCTGTGTCCTCGTGTTATTTGCTCCAATGGCCCGACACATCCTTCTTCGGGGGTTTATTAGAGATAAATATGTTGATCTTCGCTGCTGTACTTTTCCACTCTTCCATGCGATATTTTAAAAATCACCAACGGCTCCTAGGTTGACCCATTCTATGCAATTTGGGCACCAGATCTTTTAGGAAAGTAAAGGCGGCGAATTTGATACTGACCACTTCATTCCCAGACATGTCATTGGTCAAGTAAATGAACGGATATAACTCAATATTCAACAATACACCCAAATGTGGTGGGAAAGGCCAAACAATTTACTTTTTAATGTGGTATTAAATCTGGATATTGCAGCCGGAGATGTTTTAGGTCAAATACAAAACTAATGATACTTATTTGAAATATTAAATCAGTGTTCATCAGGGCTGTTTTTTTTCAAAGCTATTAAAGTCTCATCAAAGCTATTAGGAAAGTCGACAACCCAAAAGACAACTGTCAATATCTTGATAGAGCTGACCGCTGACCAGGTTATCATCTTTCGCAACATGACAGAACACAACAGACTAAACAGTCACTTAAATAGACTAAGACTGGTTCCATCAGAAGTGACCGTCGGCAATAGATGACCTCTGCACAGAGTTAATTAGGCCTTCAATCGATACTTTTTTACTATTGTCATGTTTCGTTGGTCACTATTTATATACTTGGAGTCGTCTTGGTCATTTTTGGCATGCTATTCCAAGTATATAAATAGTTACCAACGGAAATCACGCCAATAATCACGAAAAGGAACAAATGACAGTCTAATTAATTATGTGCAGAAGTCTTCTATTGGAAACGGTCAGACGTCACCAGTGTGTCCATGTGGGCAGGCAGCATAGACAGCGGAACATATCGTGCAAGAAGACTGCATTACACTAAATCAGTTAAGACAGGAGCACTGACCCACAGAGACGAATATCCACAGAAAACTGTATATGATGAGCACAGAGGGGATCTCAAATACAGCAACATTTACTAAGAAAACCAGACTTGCTGTATAGCCATGTTAAATTGCGAACGAGAAGAAGATCAGTACTGTTGTATGATTAACATATAGGACAACGAGAGAACTAGGAACCTTCTTCGATGGATGTCTCAGAGGAATAGAAGATTTGAAACGTATGATAAAAACACCAATGATGAATTAATGGAAGGAACTGCACATAAATCATGTGGAAAATACATGTGGAAAATACATGTGGGGAAACATTGAACATCATTGTGAGACATATTGTTCTGGAATATACAGGGCTAAAGAAAAGGAGAGAAACAAGGAAATAACTGGAGGGTCTAGCTAGATACAGATGCAAATGGGTTGGCTGAACATGTACAAAAAATGGAAACAGTATCTTTTGATAGGAAAAAGATTGAAACAAAAATTATAGGGAGATTGGTTCATGGATGGAAAGACGGACTAATATTTAGACATACAGATAGATACATGGATAATGGATGAATATTGAAGGGTGAGATATATAGATGGAAAGAAAGATGGATTAATGAATATATTACATATATAGATAGTGTGTTTTAATGGAATTTAAAGGCTTTCTTTAACGCCATCGATTGTTTGTTTACTTGTTTATTGTTAGTTGTGATATAGAATTATGAGGAGAGAAGTCTTCTTGTGCGTTCGTTCTCAAACTCCTGCAGATTAGAAGGATGTAGTCAGGAGAAAGGAATGCGTTGTGTCGTGGTTTACAGCATTGCTGCGATATCTGCGCCTTTCGGCCTAACACATGCGACTTCATCATGGCTTTGGGGCACTGACCCTATATGGGATGGGACAGCCAACTCCATCCCATGTTATGTCAACTCCTTAGTCGCCTTTTACGACATGCGTCGAAGGAAAACAGTGTTGCTATTCTTTGCTCCCCTTTCGGGCCCCGGAAACACACGGACGAGGAGAGAAGTAATATCGTAGATGCGATTATGAAAGTGGTTGTGTGTGTTGGTTTCTTTGGAATGACGTATTATTTATTTCGTACATATATTTTACATTCACTAAACTGTAAGCAAAGATGATGGCTACCGTTCTCATATAGCAGAGTTACTGAAATAATGTGAGATCGCTAACATCTACACCCCTACAGCAACAATGTGAGATCGCTAACATCTACACCCCTACAGCAATAATGAATGCTTTTACTTTTTTTACATTCTTGCTCTTCTTCTTCCGCGTTCATTCTCAAACTCCCGCTGGATCTCCTTTGTAGCAGGACCATGGTCCCGCTAGATTTCGGGCAGGATGTAGTCCAGAGAATGGAAATGCGCTGTGTTGCCGTTTTATTTGCGCCAATGGCCCGACACATCCGTCTTCGGCGGATTTTACATTCTAAAAATTGTATCTAATTGCAATAGGTATTTGGACTTTACGACTACGTTAGGTATCTATCAGCCTATTAGATTTGCTAATTCTCACACCACAGAAATGATAATACCCCTGGATTAATACCACCGAGAGACACTCAAAAATCACAGTGATGTGCAGCCGTCTCTATCATTTCTGCCAGTCGTTTCATAGTCTCATATTGGTGTGTGCATGAATATGTGCTCCATTTAAATCCCACTCAACTAGGTCTGTGATCTGACCACATAATTAGGACTGCTAATCACTTGAATGCTGCACTGGTCTAAACACATCACTTGGTAGAGACGTAGTCACGAGAGTAGGTCAGTAATCGAACCTCGCGTCTAGAAATAACAGTGATACAGCAACACAACTAGGACAGTGTAGTTACCATTTAACTTGGACATCGATCTTACAAGCTAACTAGAACATTGATCTTACCAGCTGACTGGGACATTGATCTTACAAGCTAACTAGAACATTGATCTTACCAGCTGACTGGGACATTGATCTTACAAGCTAACTAGAACATTGATCTTACCAGCTGACTGGGACATTGATCTTACAAGCTAACTAGAACATTGATCTTACCAGCTGACTGGGACATTGATCTTACAAGCTAACTAGGGCATCAATCTTACCAGCTGACTGGGACATTGATCTTACCAGCTGACTGGGACATTGATCTTACAAGCTAACTAGGGCATCGATCTTACCAGCTGACTGGGACATTGATCTTACAAGCTAACTAGGACATCGTTCTTACCAGGTGACTGGGACATTGATCTTACAAGCTAACTAGGGCATCGATCTTACCAGGTGACTGGGACATTGATCTTACAAGCTAACTAGGACATCGATCTTACCAGCTGACTGGGACATTGATCTTACCAGCTGACTGGGACATTGATCTTACAAGCTAACTAGGGCATCGATCTTACCAGCTGACTGGGACATTGATCTTACCAGCCTACTGGGACATTGATCTTACAAGCTAACTAGGGCATCGATCTTACCAACTGACTGGGGCATTGATCTTACAAGTTAAATAAGGCAGCGATCTTACCAGCTGACTGGGACATTGATCTTACAAGCTGACTGGGACATTGATCTTACCAATTGACTGGGACATTGATCTTACCAATTAACTGGGACATTGATCTTACAAGCTAACTATGACAATAATCTTATAATATAACTAGGATATTGATCTTACCAGCTGACTGGGACATTGATCTTACCAACTGAGTGGGACATTGATCTTACCAACTGACTGGGACATTCTAACTAGGACATTAATCTTACAATATAACTAGGATATTGATCTTACCAGCTAATTATGACAGTGATCTTAATAGCTGACTAGGACATTGATCTTAACAGCTGACTAGGACTGTGATCATACCAGCTAACTATGACAGTGTCCTTAACAGCTAGCTATGACAGTAACGATACCATCTAACTAGGACATTGATTTTACCAGATAACAGGTCATTGATCTTACCAGGTAACTGGTACAGTGATTTTACCAGCTAACTATAACAGTAATCAATCGTACAAGCTAATTATTCAGAGAGAACCATTTCGTAGCTGCTTTCCATTGGTTTAAAGAGCTCCAGATACATTGCACCACTGACCAATGTGATCCATTTCATTTTGTAGATCCCCACCAATTTGTCTTCTTTCCAAACCCTGAAGGTACACCAGAATGTCATCTGTATATGAGAGGGTTCTGCCATTTCCAACCAGCTATTCACCCGTTATCTTCATAGTATATATATGTTATATATATATATATATATATATATATATATATATATATATATATATATATATATATATATATATATATATATATATATATATATATATATATATATATATATATAGTGCTACTATACGCTAGTGAGAAAGACTGTGTATAGTCGTCATGTGAGGAAACTCTTTCACACAACATGTTTCAGAAAAGTTATGAACATCAGATGTCAAGACAAGATTCCAATGTCCTTGACGATCTGGTATCCCTACACTATTCTGATGACACAGATTCGTTGTGCAGGTCATCTGGTACGCAAGCCAGATCATCGCTTGTCAAAGATGTTTCTCTATGGTGAGCCCTAGAAGGGTACAAGATCTCAAGATGGCCAAAAGAAGCGCTACATAGACTCGTTAAAGACATCACTGAAAGCCTTTAAAATAGACATAGACACATGGGAAAAACTTGCACAAAATAGACCTACATAGTCAAAAAAGGAGCATCATCTTGGAAAATAGGAGAAATGTAGCATCGCAAAAGCAGATAGCAGCTAGAAAGTCATGGATAGACCCAAATTGCCTACAATAGTCATTTCATGCCCGGACTATCCAAAGACATTTACGGCTTGAATATGGTTTATACGAACTCATAGACATGGACATATCTCTAACTTAATTTCAAAAGTGGATGTAATAAATTGTCATCATCACTTGTGATGGAGGAACAACATATGTATATATATATATATATAATTAAAGAGCACAGGGGACAACTGTGAAAACTGCGTAAAGTATGTGTGTATTGTTTATTGTTGTCGGATTAGATAACCAACTGCCACATCTGAGTATCACCCTCCTCTCTAACAAGACTGGGGGAAACCAATTTCCCAAGAAATGCGTTTTTGTTAAATTCTAACAACCGATCCAGCAGGAGATGCACATGACCCTGTTGTAAACGTCCTCGAAATGAACCGCCATTGCAGATGTGCATGAAAAAAACCCTCATCAACATCATCAGCAACAACATCCGCTTTACAACATGTCTCTCTATTTAAGCAATATCCTCCAAGTTTATGCAGAAGATGAAACTGTTCATGTAAGAAATTTGTTACTGATCTTTTCCAGCAATTTGCCAATAGTATTCTTCATTGTTATTACTCTATATCCCTGCAACTTCTTTTAATCCTTACCGGCTTTAGATAGCGCCATCGAGGAATTCCACTGTACTATATAGGTCAATTAGGCTGAAGTAACTAATTGCATTGATGCATATTCAATATCGTCTCTTAGAGCCACTGTTGTTGGTTTTCTGAGGTATAATGCATCATTTATTTCATTGATTCTCAACCTACCTCAACCATTTTTGGGACCAATTTTCATCTGTACCTCCCCCACATCTGGTGCCTAAAAATTTCATTAACTTGAAAACATAATTACCTTTCCTTGCAGGTTTACCGAAGTATTTTAAGCTTTATGGATATACCACTTAATGTTTATAGTTTTAACTGTTACGTTCATATGACCACATATACGGGATAGCCTATCAGATATCCGTGCAGCCAGTTTTCACAGGCGATATATTTTTAGAGCCGCTGTTAAATAAACAAGTACATTTTTTCGCTCTGGTCATCTTGCAGCTTGTCAATGTCATCATATCGTATGCCATGGCGCTTTACTTTTTGAAGTTTTAAAGTAGATTGAGTTTCTTCCCTCGTAACATAAAAGCGTCCTCAGCGATTATGACCACACATAATTCAAGTAACTTTGTTTTAATGTTCGTATATGCTATTGCATCTATATGTCCGCATTGCTCTAAATCAGGAGTTGGCAAGTTACAGCCCGCGAGCCGGACCGTCCAACCTGCCTAAATTATATGACCCGTCAGTTCGTCATGAAACAAAAATCGTGACTATTGTCCTACGGCGCTCATAAAAAAATAATGCAAGTGCTAATTTCGAGCCTTGTCTAAAGCCAAATGACAAATAAATTGTATCAATTTTCCTGCAAAAAATATAGGCTACATATGTAAATGTCCATAAGTTTACAAACATAGTAATAAATATTTAGTAATTTTAATACGGTTCCAGAAACCAGAAAGCCTTTCTCCTTGCGGTTACAGGTGCCACGTTTTATTACCGGTACTTTCATTAATCCAGTGCACATTCTGAATGGAATATTACCTTCATATAAATACATGTGTCACTAAACTTTTAGGTTAGCTTTCTTCGTTGGTCAGCCACCAGCTTGTATTTGTGCATCCGGCCCTCGGACCATAAAATGTTGCCGACCTCTGTTCTAAATAGTGTGTGAGAAAAGCAGCTCCCTTATGCTCGTATGTTATCTACCATCTGAGATCTATAGTTGGGAAGACACTTAACTCCCACACCTCCATCTACTTTATATGCATATTCACATCATTCCTCAAGAACATAGCCAGCATATTGTTCTATCAAACATCGCTAAACCTCTATAATTGTTTAGCAATGAAATTACCCTAATGACATACTCTATAATAATAATAGATAAATAATAATATAAATATATATAATAATAATAATAATAATAAAGATAATGGTCGTATCAAAGAGACATACACCACCAAGATGCAACACAAAATACTAATTTTTGTATTTTAATACCAAAAATTAATAACACAAAATTAGCACAAGATGAAAAAGTGAAATTTCTTGGCACTCTGTTAACATCAGAAGGTCGATGCTCAAGTGAGATAAAGAGCCGAACAGCACAAGCTAAATAAGCATTCCAAAAATGAGAACCATTTTTTGCAATGGAAGACTATTAATGCAGACCCGAATTCGAGTGCTGAGATGTTATATCGAACCAATTCTTTTTTATGGATGTGAAGCATGGACTGTAAACAAGAAATTCAAAGCGAATTAGAGGATGCAGAAATGTGGTTTCTGTGAAGAATGATGAAAATACCATGGACAGCTAAGAAATCTAATGTAGAGGTTCTCATTGATGCGGGCGTAAAAAGATCAATCATATCAAACATTAAGGGCAGACAGTCAAGGTGTCTAGAGCATGTACTGAAAAAAACACAGCTTGAACACTTAATAACTACTGGAAAGATCAAAGGGAGAAGAGATAGGGGACGAAAAAGAGAAAAATACTAGATGGGCTTGTATCGTGGCACGGTAGAAGCTCACCAACCGAGCTTATTGACAACACAAGAGACAGAGAGTCGTGGAGAAACATGATTGCCTACGTCAGTCGGCATGGTACTTGATTGATTGATTGAATGACATACTCTAACAAATTCACACTCTAGCAGCTATCCGCTTAAACTACCCTAGCATTACTTAACTACTCTAACTACATTACTCTTACCGCTTAACTACCATAACCGCTTAATTATTGTAACCACTTAACTACTCTATACTTCTAACCACTTAAATACTCAAAATATCTAACAAATTAATTAGTCTAGACACATTACTACTTAAATACTTTAGACACCTACCTACTTATTTACTCTAGACACAGAATCACTTAACTACTATAACCACTTCTTTTCTTTCTTCGTCTTTTCGCTTTATACCTGTTTATGTCTTGCAGCGTTAGTAGATAGATATGCGATGCCTTTTTTGTGTTCTTCATATATGTTTGGTTTCGTTGACTTCTCTATTTCTGTAATCCATCGTTTGCATGGTTATTGCAACCATTGTGCATGTATAGTAATGTTGTTTTATGGATACTGATGGTTGTCTGGAAGCATAAGAAAACCACTTGATATGTTGTCTTTGATCTAATCCAGTATTTGCATTGTGTTTGTTAGTCTTCTGATGTTTTCGTTTCTGATTATATCTCTTATCGTTACTCCGAGGATATTACTTAGAAAGTCATTTCTGTTGTAAAAAGTTTTTTTGTGTTCTTCTATTGTTAATGCCCACGTTTGATCGTAGCATAGTGATGGTATGATGATCGGTTTAAATAGTGCAGTTTTTGTGTTCATGTTCACATATTTGTTTTTGAAAATAGGGGACACCTGTCCTACGATCTGGTATGTTAAGTTGCATCTATGTGGGAGTTCTTTAGTGTTTTTCCCATTTGTTGATATGATGCTTCCAAGAAAAGTGAATACTTTCACCTATTTAACCAGTTGATGGTTGTCGACGAGAATAGTGGTGTTTATTTCTGTTTTTGCGACATTCCATTACCTTGTTTTTTTTCAGTGTTTATCTTCGTGTTAAAGTTCCTACATGTGTTCAGTCTAGTTATATGTTGTTGCAGTTATACTTCTGATGTTGATATTATTTATTGATTGTCTGAAAAAACAAGGAAGTTCACTGAGGTTGTTTAGGTTGTATTCTTCATTGGTGTTGGCAATTTTACAAGTGCAATCGATATGTGTGATGAATAGCAAGGGAGATGGAACATATCCGTGTCGCACGCCAGAGTATATGTGGAATTTATCTGTACACCCTACACTCGTTCTATCTGCAGATTGACTGCCTGTGTAACTATTCCTGTGCAAGTTTATTATGTGTTGTGGAACTTCATATTGTGATGGTATTTTCCATAGTTGTTGTTTGTCTACTCTGTCGAAGGCTTTTTCCTGGTCGACAAAAGCGATAAACAATTCTTTGTTTTCATTTGTTATTTTTTCTGCCAATTGTCTAAGTGTAGTCACGTAACCACTAAACTAGTCTACTCACCGAACAACGTAATGACTCTAGACAACTAACCACTGAACTAGACACCAAAATTCACTATACTACTCTAGGCTTCCAACCACTTAATTACGCTAGTAATTTAACGACTTATATACAATAGCCATCTAGCCACTTTTTCCTTACTGCGAGTTTTACTGTTAAGGAGTGCATAGAAGCTTTCTGGCATATAACCACTTAACTACTCTAGTAACCTAGCCAATTAATAATTGTGGTCACCTAACACTTTAACTACTGAAGTCACCTAACAAATTCACTATTCTAGACAACTAACCACTTAACTACGCTAGTCACCTAAAAATTTTACGACTCTAGTTTTTCTAGACTCACCAGACAATTTAACTACTCTAGACTCCGAAAACCACTTAACTACTCTAGACTCCGAAAAACCACTTAATTACTCTAGACTCCGAAAAAAACCACTTAATTACTCTAGACTCCAAAAACAACTTAACTACCGTAGACACCAAAAAACCACTTAACAAATCTAGACACCGAAAAACCACTTAATTACTCTAGACACCTAACTACTATAGCCCTCTAACCACTTAAATACTATAATCACGTAACCACTCTAGTCATCAAATAATTGAACAATTCTAGACAACTAACAATTTAACTACTCTAGTCATCAAATAATTGAACTACTCTAGTCATCAAATAATTGAACTACTCTAGTCATCAAATAATTTAACTACTCTACTCATCAAATAATTGAACTACTCTACTCATCAAATAATTGAACTACTCTAATAAACAACAGCTCAGAAACACATGCATATATCACACAATGGCATTGGATCAAAGGGCATGAGCCCATGGACCGCTGGATCAGCAACCAACCAACCAACCAATCTAGTCATCTAATAATTTAACTACTCTTGACAACTAACAACATTACTACTCTCGTCACCTAATCGTACCTACTGTCGTCACCTAACCACTTAGTTACTCTAGACACCTAATCATTTTACTGTTGTCACCTATCTACTTAACTCCTCCTTTAACCACTTAACTACGTTGTCAACTAATCACATAACTCCCCTGGTCACATAATCACGTATCTACTATAGTCCTGTTCTAATCACTTAACAACTCTAGTTTTCTAACCACTTAACTACTCTTATCCTCTTCTAATAAATTAACTACTCTTCACCTAACCGCTTAACAACTCGAATCATGTAACTACTTCACAACTCTAGTCGCATAACATATAACTACTTTAATCCACCACTAACCATGTAACTACTCTAATATTCTAACTACTTAACAATTCGTCTCCTAACCAGTTAACTGCTGTAATCCACCACTAACCATTTAAATCTCTAGTTACCTACACAATTAACTAATATAATTATCCTATAACTACATAACTACTGTAATCTTCCCCTAACCACTTAACTACTCTATTTATCTAGCCACGTAATGTTTCTAGTCTCCTAACCACACCTATAGTAGTTCTGTAGTTTTAGGCAACTCTATCCACGTAACGACTTAACTACTTTACTCGTATTATAACAACCCTAGCATCTTATCAGTGAGCTACATTAGCCCTATAACCACTTAACTAATTCATTACTCAACCACGTCATTACTCTAACCACATAAGTATTATCTAACCACTAAACGAATACTCAAGCTTTCTTATTGTAAAATATGACTCATCTCTTTAAAAAAGAAAAAAAAAGCACGTTGTGCAAGTTCATAACAACATGACCACAAATCGACTAGGTGACTAGGTGGAGGCAATGACATAACGACCTTGTTTTAATAACGTGTAGACCACGAACAGCGCTGGGTCGACGAAGCCACCATATTGTGTTATGTAAGGTCACCGAGTTCTTGACTGCTACACTGAGTACAAGCATGGGATTTTTTTTTAAAAAGACAAATTAACCATATGTTTCAGCAAGATGTTGTATAGTAGAGTAACAGTAACGATGCATACACACAACAACCGTGCACGCAGGTAATACACGAACTTCATTTAACTGTGTGCACCGTAGCTACAGTATAGCGTATATACGTATAGACCTTTAGCTAAACTCAACATTAGTACGGTATCGTTTAAACACGAAGATTGTTAATAGAGAGGATACGGAGAACAGTGTGGAAATTTGAGGAGGGGGTGGGATGGGGGAGTCAACAGACGGTCTAGGTGGCCATACTGTCTAGGTGGCCATACTGTCTAGGTGGCCATACTGTCTAGGTGGATAATGAACGTAACAGTTCAAACATTGAACAATAAAAGGTGTATCCATAAAGCTCAAATACTTCGGTAACCTGCAAAAAAAGGCAATTATGTTTTTAAATCAATGAAATTTTTAGGCAACAGGTGTGGGGGAGGCATCGATGAAAATTGGTTCCAAAAGAGACCAAGAGTCAAAATAGAGTGAGAATCACTGAAATAAATGATGCAATATACCTCAGAAAACCAATATCACTTGCTCTTAGAAAAATATATTGAATATGCATTAATGCAACTAACTAGTCATTTCAGCTTAATTCACCCATATAGTACATTAGGATCCCTCGATGGCTCTTCCTTTTATAAAATACTAGATTCGTTAGGATCCCGTCGTCCCGTCGGGACGAAATTTATTGGGTTGATTACTTTGATATGCCTCACACTGCCAATGTGCTTGCCAACCCGGCTCACTCTATGGAAATAAAAGCGAGTATACCATCTATCTATATATCTATTCGCTAAACCCTCTGTTGCCTATCAGCGTTGGGGGTAGAAGAGTATTCTGGAGACGACCTTCATTACTAACTATCTATTCGCTAAACCCTCTGTTGCCTATCAGCTTTAGGGGTAGAAGAATTTTCTGGAGACGACCTACGTGTCTAACTAACTATTCGCTATACCCTTTGTTACGTTTCATTATCGTGGGTAGAAGAGTTTTCTGGAGATGGCCCTCGTGTGTGATAAGTATATTGTGCAGTTTGTCGCCTCTTTTATTTCGGTGGTCTATTGTTTTCGTGGTCAGCCTGTAGAACTGTCTTCACTGTATCTGTGTAGCATAGCTTGCTGTGGTATGCTGTCTGATGGTAGTCTGCTGATGTATGCAAACCATTTGATCTTGTTTCTTAATATATTCCACGATTGGAATGGTACCGGTTCTTTGTCTGTCCTCATTTTTCACTATTTCTCTTAGCGATATTCCTTGGATTCTGCGCAGACATGCTATTTCAGCTATCACAAGTTTACATTTATCTTGTGATGTCGCTGTCCATGTTTGGCTGTGGTAACACAGAGTTGGTATAATAACTGCTTTGAATAGCGTTATTTTGGTGTTTAAATCTACATTCTTGTTTCTGAAGATTGGTATCATTTGTCCTAGGGCTTGGTATGCTTTACTACATCTATAGTGTATTTCTATGCTGCTCCTGCAGACTGTTGTAGCAGATTACCTGTTAGCGCATCGATAACACTTGTATACAAAAACGTCGTCTACTTTGAATAACGCCACACCAAAAAATCGTTTTTAGTGGATGTCGCACGGAATTCGTGACGTAAATGTGCTATTTATAGAGCGTTCCGGAGAGAACACGGTTATTATATTATAGATTTCCCCAACACTTTCCAAACTGCCCAACTATATTTATTATATATTGTATATAATTTATATAGTGAAGTTATGTTATTATGTATATATTTCGTCAGTCAAGGCCAAATCCTTTAATAGGATTTGGCTGTAATACATTTCTCAAATGGCTGAATAAATGTCGTACATGTTTGCTTGAGTACCCCAGGAATTGCGAGCGATTAGCTCTTACTTCCTATGTGCAATAGGGGGGAGGGGTTGTTTCTGAGCTTTATTTCATACACAGGAAACTTCAGCCGGCTTAATTGCAATGCATATTGAAGGAGCCTTCTACTCAGAGGGGGTCTATATTTGTATAAATGATATGCTAAAAAGCTTCCATAAGAGAGTCTCAATATAACGACATGTCATCTACTGAGGTTTTCTGTTGCATGGGTGGTTTATCTAATTGGTCATTGGTGTCACAATATATGTTTTGAAGAGTGCATACATTGTTTTCGTGGACTCTCTATATATAATCTATCTATATCGATTCCTTTTCTAACAAATTTCCCTGTTTAACAACTTAAAAATTCCCAATTATACTCTTCATTGTTTGTACTGCACACATCGAATTTCTATTTATTACATACCTATTTCGTCGGTCCGGACCAAGTTTCTATAATGGGATATGCCTGTATCAGAATATCAGAAAAGACCGTATCAGTCATTCTCCAGAACAGTCCTGCGAGCTGATGTGAAAGCGGGTTCTCCGGTGCTAAGACCCTTTGCGTCACTAATCAATGCACCAAATGAAACATCGTGTTTCTTCTAGTACTGCTTAACTCTTTCAGGACTTGATTATCTTTAGGTTTGGACCAAATTAATTTTCAAGTGTAGAAAAATGTCCTTACATATGTATTTCATTGTATCACTTGACATACTAATATTGTTAAATAGTGTATGTGTAGTATATCATTGGAAAGGGGAATGGATACAGATAATGAATATATAAGTACATTGATGGTATTTGATTACTTCACAAGGTTAGAGTTAGTAAAACACAACAAAAAGGAAAATGTAAATGTTAATTTATTAGTATAAATATTGTGACTTACCCAAATGTTTCCATACTTGTCATTGATGATCATTGTTGATATCCATTTTTCAAGAATATTGACACAAATATATCCATTTCACTTCATTATGCAGTTTAGTTGATGAATAAATATCAATAAATGTTAAAGTTATGTACATTTTTCTGAATGACATCAGAAGCAATAAAAATATGAAAATATCTATTAACATTTCACATCATATAAATGATATACTGCGACGGAAACAATAATCTACAATGACTTCACAGAAAGGAGTCGAACTCTGATCAACGTATATATTGATTTATTTTGCTAATCAGAATGACAAAACTAAATCAAGACCCTAAATTAATATTGAAAACTGCAATTTGGAAGAAGTGACACATTTTGATTATTTAGGAACTAATATAAACAATGCGGGGGACTGCGCAGTTGAGATCAAGAGAAGAACGGCAATGGCGCTGGCAAAATTAAAACAGATAAAGAAACTATGGCAAGGTACTAACATAAGAACCAAATAGTTTTTACTACGAACATGTGTATTTCCTGTGGCGACATATGGATGTGAAGCATGGACACTAAATAAAACAGTGGCCAAGAGAATAACATCATTTGAATTATTTTGCGAATGCCATGGACAGCGAAGAAAACAAACCAGAAGGTGTTACGAACAATTAACGTCTAGGAAGGCTGGCTTCTGAACACTATATTAAAGAAAAAGCTAGCTTTTTTCGGTCATGTTAAGAGACACGACGGCATGGAGAGAGTGTTAATGGAGGGGATGATAGAAGGCAACAGGGGCAAAGGCCGACCAAGACGCCGTTGGACAAAAGACGTTCAAGAAAGCCTGCGCATGTCACTGGAAGATGCAGGGCGACTTTCTCAAGACCGCGGAGAATTCAAGAGATCCATAGGAAATACTACGTTCTGGAAAGAATATGTCACTTGATGATGATCAGAATGCTGTCACCAATATAAAAATGGCTTGTGATAGAAAACATGCATACGGCTCTCTTTCTAGTATTTACAGTTATCTATATGTCTACGAGATTTTCTGGAATTTAGACTTTCCTATTGTCATAATTCCGATCTATAATCAATCAATGTTCAAGTGTCCACTCTTCCTCCGCTGTTATGTATGTCTGTATATCTCTGATGTCCAGCAGTCTTCGCTCGTCCAAATATAGAATGTGTCCCTGACACGTTGTACCTCATCGTCGTCATCATCAGGTGCCATACCGGCTGGCATAGGCGATCATGGCTCTCCACAGCTTCAGTCTTCAGTACTATGTATAAGAATCGTTGTTGTTTCCCGGCCGTGTCAGGTTGTTAAATTGTCTACTATTTTTCTCACGATGGGTCATCTGTCTCTGTTGCCCTCAATCTTGCCGGTTGCCCTCAATCTTGCTTGTTGCCCTCAATCTTGCCTGTTGCCCTCAATCTTGCCTGTTGTCACTTTTTTCTCCAAACCTCTTTGTCTTATAACATGGTCAAAAAAATGAAGACTGTCTTTTTTATATTATTGACCAACCTCCGTCTCGAATTTGACCCTTTAACACATTCACATTAATTTTTCTGGCACTCCATGGTATTCTCAACATTCTTCTGTGGAACCACATCTCTACTGCTTCTAATTTCCCAATTTCATGTTTGTTTATTGTTCAAGAATTGCATCCATATGCTAGAATAGGAGTTACATTGCACTACAGAACTCTATTCCTCACCTCTAATGACAAGGTCATTTTACACAATATATTTTTCATTTTTATGAATTTTATTTTTTACCTGCCCTATTCTGCTTCTGTTTTTTGTAGAACTTGTTCCATCTGCTGTAATCGTTGCACCTAAATATTTGAATAGGTGGACTTGTTTTAATACTATATCATTCACTTTTATCTTGCTAGTTGTGGTGTTTTGTTTCTTTGAAATAACCATTACGTCTGTTTTCTAGATATTTAGGAAGAGGCTTTTCTTTTTACAGTTTGTCACTACTACATTAATTAATCGATGAAGGTCTTCCTCACTTTTAGCAATTAGAATAGTGTCCTCCGCATATCTTCTTAAATTATTTATGTTATGTCCTCACACTGATTTTCCTGGGATATCAACTGTTGCACGCATTATTTTGTCAGTGTATAAAGAGTACATGTCTGGTGAAAGTACACATCCCTGTTTAACTCCATGTTTTATTTGTTGAAAAGGGCCAAATTCATTTCTTAATCTTATTGCTGCTGTATCTTGCCAGTACATGTTCTAGATGATTCCTAAATCCTTACTGTCGATGTTAAAATTCCCTAGCATGTACATAACTTAACTATGTTTAACTTTATCAAATGCTCATGAGTAGTCTATAAAACATACATACAAGTCTGTTTTTATCTCTATAGATCTTTCTATAATTGTTCTCTAAATATATATAATTGTTGGTATCTTTGCCGTCTAAGAAGTCACATTGTTCTGGACTTATTTTTGTTTTTATTTGTTTCTCACTCTCTTCATGATGATTCTGACAAGTATTTTTGTTCTTTCGCTCATTGGGCGATTGTACGGCGTTCTTCACATTCGATAGTCCCTTGTTTCTTTGGTAAGGCTATAAATATGGAGCTCATTAAGTCATCGGGAATGCGTTCGCTATTATATATGTCATTCAGCATTTTGATGGACCCTTTCCATTATCTTTTGTTTATCTCGGTCATCATAAAGTTCTTTGATATATTCTGACCATATCTGTACTATATGATCTTTGCCCATTAATACATGCCTTGTCTTAGATTTTAAACACACTGTAACTGTTTGCGTTTTTTTCCTGTTTTCCCATTAATTTGTTTGTGTAGTAATGTTGTGTCTTGATTGTAATGTGATTCAATCTGTAGTTCATGTTCAGCCAGCTTTTTTCTACTTTACGGCTCTCTCTTATATCCGTATGTATTTTCTCATATTCATCTATCTTGTGTTTATTTTTTATTCTGGTGCTCATCAATTTTAATATTTCTTCAGTCATCCATTTTTGTTTTGATGTATATTTTACTAGTGGTAATATCTCTTTAGATGGTTGGTTTATCGACTGTTTTATCATGTCTCATTGATCTTCAATACTCTGAATCTTTGCAAAGGCATTGTATCTATTCTGTACAATTATGTTGTAACTTTCTTTAATGTCAGAATCTGATTTCAATAAAGCTAAATCTAATTTCATATTTCTTGGTGCTCTCTTGATCTTCTTTAATATTATACAAAATTTACTCAACAGTAGTATATGATCACTGTTGCAGTTAGCACCTGGCCGTGTTTTCGTAGATATAATGCAGTTTCTATGTACGACTAAGTCTTGTTAAGTCCGTCCCTTGCTGAACTAAACGTTTCATCTCTCAGCTGAGTTCGTCCGAACAATGTCTCTGCTTAGACTATACATTATATCTGTCAACTGAGCTCGTCTGAACAATGTCTCTAGCTATTCTGTACGTTTAATCTCTCAGATGATCAGAGTCTCAGGAGGACAAAATATTTAGTCTAACTGGAATTAGTAAGACTACAACTTTCTTTTCAAACTGTGTTACCGTTCCTCTGGACCAGCTCAACACTTCAGTTGTTGCCCGTGCCTCTGGACCAGCTCAACACTTCAGTTGTTGCCCGTGCCCCTGGACCAGCTCAACACTTCAGTTGTTGCCGTGCCCCTGGACCAGCTCAATACTTCAGGCTGTGATCCCGTGCCTCTGCATCAGCTCAACTTCTGAATTTCGAACTATCTTTCATTGTTCTCATCTCTGAATGTTTCTGAATCTGTCAAATCGCTGAGACACCCCCTTTCAATATGGGAATTCATTCATTTTGGATATATCAGAGAGTCTGAGGGGCATTTGTTTCTTATGACGTGATTGTTTGGCGTTAGAAATGTTATTACCAGGCCGGTTCCAGTTGTAGTTTCTAGCTGTAGTCTATATTTTTGCTTATTCTTGATCCAGTGAGGGACTATGGTGTAGGCTAGTTAGAGTAGTCCTTATGGTGTGATTCTGAGGACTTTTATGGTGTGACTTTGAGCGTTCGTCTGTGTGAAATCGGGGATGTTACCGCCTTACATGTGGCCATCTAATTGCTGACTTTAATGGGCTCCTTAAGGTTGTTGTGGTGCATTCTGCCTGGTACATATGCATGTGCTGCGTTTTCTGTTCGCTGAATTCTCGTTCAGTGGCTGATCTTTTTTGATTGGTGGTCTTGATGTTCATGGTTGTCTGATTGCCGCATTTTTGTCCAGGAAATAAAGTAAACAATTGTAAAAGTTCAATAGCGTGGAGATTGAAAGATATTGAGAGACACGCTAATATTACAAAATATAGGAAAGCTGGACATGTATTCAGATAACAAATACAAACAATACGTTCACACTCAAGAATGACATAAAAGCAACAGAGGTATGCATATGTAAGCGTGCAACTGGGCATTATTCCCTAGGCGCTTTTGATCATTTAAGTGAACTCTGTAAAGTACGATTTTGTGATAATAAGGCATGCAGGATTATAAAGTCTAGAACATGTAAGTTAGTGCAGAAATGTGCTTACTCCATATAAAAAAAATCTGATATTGGAAACAACGAATTCAACATATTAATTGACAAGAGCATTGCCATTTCTGTAACTAAACTACTTGATACGACTATGGGATATTATTAAGAAAAAAGAAAACACATTGGTGTTACTTCATTTTTAAAACTTGGTAAACTGTGTGACCGTAACGCTGAAGCATTATGCAATGTCGTGATGAATATTTGAAAAAGAATAGACTTGGGTTACAAAGACTGGTTGCACTAGACAATGATAATACTTCTGTTATGGCAAGTAGGTGTAAATAGTGGAGTGCACGCAAAAATTAAAGTCTGAAGTTTCTCATCTGAATCTGATTGGACGTGTGTGCCATTATCTTCAACAGGCTGTGCCACAGGCTGCAGTCGAGTGTCTTGAAAAAAGGAACAATTCCAGCACAGAATATCACTGACTGAAGCAAAAACCCTCATCAAAGGAAAATACAAACATACATGGAGTCAGAGAACAGGCAGTAACTTTCCACAGGACCCTATTCTAAAGCTAAACAGGTCACAACAAACCACAATTTTTAGACTTCGCACAGGACACTGCAGACTACAAGCACATCTCCACAAAATTAAGGATGCCCAAACTGACCAATGCCCATGTCAAAAGGGTCCCCAGACTCCAGAACATATTCTGCAAACATGCCCACTCTTTGATGATGTGCCAGTATGGTGAATATAAACTACCTAAAAGTGATCTTCAAAAGTTTTTGATCACAAAACGCTTATAAAAGTTTGCTTCAAACTTTAACACTATTATCATTGTTGTACAACATGAGCATATATAAGTATAGCCAGAAAATGCTACAGAAATAGAAACAGGATTGAGACTAGAATTTAACAGATCTGGAAATAACCTATTACTAATAGTGATGACGTATAATGTGAAATCTTGAAACAACTTTGAAAAAAAATATATTTAGCACCTATTTTATGTGGGTTTTTTCCCCATTAATTTGTGCACTTTTGTCACTGGGTTAGTGTCGTTTAATATAAATTTGTATGCACCACTAAATGCAGCAGAAAACATCTAATGAAAGTGGAGATATGTTGTCTGACTGAAATCGCATATGTATATTAACATTAACTCTAATACTAACATATTTCTTCTTCTTTCTTTTCACTTTATACCCGTTTATGCTTTGAATAAAGACACTAAGTAAGACTAGGCTGCGTGCTTTCACCTTTACTTTTCAACATATACATTTACAGGTTAATAAAGTAAGCTCATAACAACACAGAGAAAAACATTGCAAATAAACCATTTGTTAGCAACATTGACATTGGTTGCCCCTCCAATGTTTCTTCTGTTTAAGCCGGCCAAAACGGAATGCAAAGATACCTTGCATTTGTTGGATATAATGGTGTAGAGCAGGGGTCGGGAACCCTTTTGTCTGAGAGAGCCATGGGCACCACATATTTCCACATTGATTTTGTGAGAGCCATACATTATGTTTAAAATTAAAAATTCAATTAAATATGTGCATTTTGTGTAATTTCAACACTAAACGTACAATAATTATGTCTCTTAAATCTTTTTAATAACATTGTTATGCTGTTGGTAATCAATAATGAGTATTTATTACCATTAATGCAACTTCTGATGCTGAGCTGCAGTAGACTTTAGCTCATTTGTAGAATGAAATATTGACATGCAATTAATATGTAGATCAAAGGTGTCTAAAGAAACATTTTTTTATAATCGAACATTTGTCTGCAAGCCAGGTGCAGCCATCAATAGAGCCACATCTGGCTCGCAAGCAATGGGTTCCCGACCCTGATGTAGAGGCTTCGGAGATATTTCCTGGCTCTGTGCAGGCAATTCTCATTCCATCTACAGCATCCACGAACACAAGCATAAAGGTGTTACTAAGGAATGCAGCAAGAGTAGTTGTATTTCTGTTTTCAGAGTGCACCACGAGGACATACTTTTAGGGTCTTATTTATCTGCTAAACCTGGGTTAGTAGATGCAAAACTCTTTGCATCCCACACTCTCCAGTAAGACCTGTTATCTAGAATTGTCAAGAGCCTAACGGAGGAGGAGGAGGGGCGCTTGTTGAGAATTCGGTTGGTCACTATTTATATACTTGGAATCCCCTTAGTTATTTTTGGCATGCGATTCCAAGTAAGTAAATAGTGACCAAATGAAGTCACAGCAATAATAAAAAACATAACGAATGGGGTCCTAATTAATTCAGTTGAAATGTATTTATTGCTGATGGTCATGCTATGATTTTGAACCGGTAAATCATGATACAAACAACAACACGAAAATTTCGTTGGCGTAGAAGTCTTCGGGTAACAACAACAAAGTCAGTACAGACCAATAGTCTTTGACTGTATCAGGTCACAAACAAATACATGATGACTTTAGTTTTCAAAACATCTTAAACTGGGCAGGTCTGAGGTATGGTGTGCTTTTGGCAGCACTTGACAATCGTAAGTGTATGATGTGCTTTTGGCAGCACTTGACAATCCTAAGTGTATGATGTGCTTTTGGCAGCACTTGACAATCCTAAGTGTATGATGTGCTTTTGGCAGCAATTGACAATCCTAAGTGTTTGATGTGATTTTGGCAGCACTTGACAATCCTAAGCATATGATGTGCTTTTGGCAGCACTTGAGAATCCTAAGATACTAGCACATTGTAATACCGCCAGCCTTTTGGTTACTAAACATGTATCCATAAACCCTCCTTACACAACCATGCCTTCAAGACAAACCTTACATGAGTCCGGTTGTCACCCCCTCAGTTACACAACAATGCCCTTAAGACAAACCTTACATGAAACCGGCTGTCACCTCAGTCACACAACCATACCTTTGAGACAACCTGACATGAATCCGATTGTCGCCTAAGTTACACTATTGAAAGGAATGTGGACTTTGTCTGAAAGACAACGGGATGACAAGAGATAACTGCTCACAGCTAAAGGTATTATCACCATCATCATTCTTTCCACTAACTTCTTGTCCTAGCACCGAAGTCGAATGTGTCGAGTCTTTGGTGGAAATAAAACAATCCCTTTCCGCAAATTCCTTCTCCAGAAAATGTCTAATGGCTGATTCTAAACAGCTTACTTATCTTGGCTGTGCGAGCGATGATTTGTTACTTGTGTATACTGTGTGCGTGACCATTGACAATACTATAAGACATAGCTGCAAAAAAGCAAACAGGACTTCATTCGGTACGTTTTTGATTATTGTTACATTTTCCATTGGTTACTATTTATACACTTAGAGTAGCATTGTCGTTTTTGGCATGCGATTCCAAGTATATAAATATTGACCAACCGAAAACACTGGAGTAAACGAACGAAGGCCTAATTAATTCATAGAACATATCTTCTACGGTTGACTGGTCGCACTTTGTTTCGTTAGCCAATGAAAATTACGGGAAAAGTCTCATCAGCCAAGTTAAGTGACGCTTTCTGGGATCCGCACCGCGCAGAACTATTTGAAAAAGGACTTATCTGTCGGTAACGAAGTTGATCTCAAAAGTGATAGTTATCCCTTATAAAGTTTGGCGTCTGCGTGCTTAAATTTAATATTGGTAATCCCGGATTATTAGCATTTTATTTGGAAAGATCCAGAGCAGAGACATAACCTAGACACGGGACACGTCAATTGTCATGAGGTCCTGGTCGGGGTGACCTTAACAAATCTTTTTAATAGTTAACAAACATAAAATATGTGCATATTAAAACCGTACTTAACAGTTTCGTCATCGCATTTAAGTTGACAAGTTGTTGGCTGAATATAATTTCTAGATTGAATCAGGTGTAGACACGTCATTTATATTGTGTAGATATTATTCTCAGCATGTAACTCTGACTGTTCTTACTTAGTCGCATGTAATTTTGACTGTTCTGACGTGGTCGTATGTAACTTTGATTGAATTACGTGGTCGCATATGTGTTGTAGAGGTATCTCTTCTTCTATTTCTGCATTTCTTCTTCTTCTTCTTCTTCAGCGTTCATTCTCAAACTCCTGCTGGATCTCTACTGCAGTAGAAAAATGACCCTACTAGATTTCCAGCAGGATATAGTCCAGAGAATGGAAATGCGTTGTGTCGCCGTTTATTTGCGCCAATGGCCCCGACACATCCGTCTACGGCGGTATTTTTGCATTTGATTCCATACTTCTTCCGATTAGCAGGACGTAGTCCGCGGAATGGAATGTGTTCTGTAATAGGTTACAACATGCTGTGATCAAGACCGTGGATGGATATAGTTAAACTTTCCACCCCCTGACGACACACAACTTAAAGAGTAAGCTCTATTTGGTAGTCACAATTAAACAAAGTCCAAAAGACCAAAAAATATTTCCCAATCGTTAATGGGTAAAGATTAAACTTTCTCAGCAAAGAAGAAAGTTTCTCAAAGATGAAACTTTCTCAGCAAAGCAAGACACTTTCTCAGCAAAGATGAAACTATCTCAGCAAAGCAAGACACTTTCTCAGCAAAGATGAAACTTTCTCAGCAAAGTAGAAACTGTATCAGATGAAAGTTATCTAGTTCTCTACTAATGGCGTCATGTTTTCCTATTATGTCTTTCAACAGGATAAAATGGAGAGGGACTTGGGCAGATCTCATATCAGCTCACATAATTGACGTTGTCGACTTTTTTCCAGTGCTTATCATTGGCTGCCAACACATATTACACCCAAAAGTGACCAATGATTAATCGACACAACTCAGATGAATAATTCAGTACGTCGGAATTAGCGAAGGACTCGCTAAAATACGGGGCCGCAGATGTAAGCACTAAAGAGAATTTGTAGAGGAAAAAAGGGGAGTTAGTGTCTTCAAAAATAATATTTTTACCATGTTTTTATGAGCTTTTTATGGAAAAATCACGGCGGCAAAGTGGGGGGGGGGGAGGTGGGAAAAAGGTCTTGGGAAGTTACAGTTAATTGTTACTTGTATGGCAGTGCTAAGTGCAAGTCCACCTCCAGTAACTCATACGTGCTGATTTAGTCATTGAGTCTATTCATTGGTCACTGTGTAAATTTTGTGACGGATTCCAATGAAATGCACGGAGAACATCACATCCGAGCTTATAGAATTTCAGCACATAGTACTATCATGGAGAGAGACTTGGCTAATTTTTACGTTCTTAGACTCTCTGCCCTCCGCTATCTAAGAGCGTGATAAAATATTCACCGATAGTATATGGGTTACAGAGCCCGAAAGTGGAGCACAGAAGAGTGACACTGTTGCCTACCATGCACGTCACAAGAGGCGACAAAGGTAGTTTAGTGGCGGAGTTGGATATCTTATAATATATAATCTAGTGAGCCACAAGTCATGCCTGAAGTCGGAAGGTTCAGGCTGAAAGGTACAGATATCGCAGCCAAGCTGTAAACTATAACACAACGAATTCTTTTCTCAGGCGTACATCCTGTTAATCTTAAGGAGTTCGAGAACGCATGCAGTAGAAGAAGAAAATATTTACCTAAAAAAGAGGATTTAAAAAAAAACTTTTAACTTTAATTTTCTTTGATTCACATATTTCCCCAAGGCAATTATGTTTTATTTAGCCATTTGTATATTTATGTTATCATGTTCACTTCTCACACTCTCAAGTCTTGTAAAATGTATGCATATTATTCTACTTTAGAGGTTCCCAAACTTTCTGCCATTAGCAACCCTATTTTTTCCGTTATTGATGTGACCCTTGACCCTGATATATTTAAACATGCTTTTATAGGGGTAAAAGATACACAAAGACACTTTTTGTTTCAGTATTGATTGATTGATTGATTGTTTCATTGATTGAGAACCCAAGGAATTGAGAGATATTAGCTCTTACTTCCTATGTGCAGTGGGGTGGATTTTCTGAGCTTTCTTTCATACCCAGGAGACTTCAGTTTTCGGATTAGTGAATTTTCCTATTGAATGAGCCTTCTACTCATAGGGGGTCAATAATTGTATAGATAACATGCTAGAAAGCTTCCATGAGAGAGCCTCAACATAGCGGCATGTCATCTACTAAGGTTTTCTGTTGTATGGCTGGTTTGTCTAGTGGGCCATTGGTGAGACCCACAGACGCAACCGAATACGTTTCAGTAATATATAATGCTATTTAACATACAACACATTCGATGCGATTATTTAAATTATAACTCGTTAACAAGTTTCAAAATGCCCGGTTGAGCTAATACTAACATCATGTCATGTCTTTCTCAACATTGAATGTGTTTCCTGTTGTCGTTTTCATGTGGTTGCAAACTCAATCTTACAGATGCACGTAGAAGCTAGATCCGGGAGGGGGGGGGGATGTGAAACTCAGCAAATACACATTAAAACATCATTAACAATGAACAGTTGCTTACAATTAATATTTGATTTAGTTTATTGTTTCAGCCAAAAACCTTTTACAACTTCTTTTTGGGATCTTGATCTACCTGTTGGGAACATGTGTTATATCTCATATAGTGATTTAGCACCGAGTGTTATATTGTTTTTTATGAATTTTCCTTTATCATTGTTATCATCTCTCGTTTTCTACATTCAATCAGGGTTGCCAGTTAGTTCAATATGTTTTTTTAGTTAAATTGCATGCAAAAATATGACCCAAACTGTCTAAACTACTGAATTGTGCACACAAGTTAAACGAAAACAATACGAAAATTGAATTAAATGAAACTCAGTAAACAACTCTAACGTTAAATACTATATGTAGGATACTAAGGTACATTCTTTTTTTTCTTGGTTGTGTTTTGAAAGAAGTTCTTTTATTATTACAATGCACTGCCGTCTGCGCAGCGAAGGTTTACTGACCTCCAACATCTTGTTTCTTACTTTAGTTGTGCATTCAGCTAAACTACCCTATCCATTTCGTTATGTTTCCCTCCCACTTCTTTCTTTGTCCACCTCTTGTTCCCCCCCCCCCTCGACTGAGGTCTTAAAGTGAGGTCTTCAATAAGGTGGAATGTTTTTTAATATGACCAAAAATTTTTATTTGTTTTATTTTTCTTTCATTTTATCGTGTTTTTTTTTCATACGAAATCTTGTCAGAACCTTTTTGTTAATGTACCTTTCTTTCCACGAAGTTTTCCCTATACCTCTAGTTACCTTCTAAACAATTATAAAAACATTCTTTCGTTCTTTGTTCTTTATACCCCTTTGTTCCTTGCAATGTCATGGATGGAAGAGTTCTCTGGAGATAGCTTTTATGTGTGTTTCATGTATGTTTATTTCCGTTGACTTCTTCATTTCTGTAATCCATCGTTTGCATGGTCTGCCCCTGGCTTTGTAATTATGGTGCCTGTATAGTGCTTTTTGAGGGACGCTGTCTGATGGTTGTCTGTAAGCATGTGAAATAAACATCATATGTTGTCTTCTGGTCTAATCCAGGATTGGCATTGTGTTTGTTAGACTTCAGATTTTTTACTTTCTCCTTTTATCTCTCATTGTTACTCCCTCCGAGGATTTTACGCAGTCAAGTCATTTGTGTTGTAACAAGTTTTGGCTTCTGATGTTTATGTCCACGTTTGACATTGGTAGCATAGTTATGGAATGATGATCACTTTATATAGCGCAGTTTTTGGTGTTTATGTTCACATATTAATTTTTTTTAAATAGGGGACATCTGCTCTAAGATGTGATATGTTATTTTGCATCTATGTTAGATTTCTTTGGTGTTTTCCCCATTCTATAATATGATGCTTCCAAGAAAAGTGAATTCTTTCACCTGTTTAAGTTGTTGGTCATCAATGAGAATAGTAGTGTTTCTTTCTGTTTTTGCTTTTGACATTACCTCGGTTTTTTTCTGTGTGTATCTTCATGTTAATGTCAGTACATGTTGTGTGCAGCCTATTTATATGTTGCTGCTGTTGTTCTTCTGGTGTTTATATTATTGCTTGGTCATCTGCAAAACGAAATTCATTCAGGAGGTTGTTTACGTTGTCTTCTTCATTGTTGTTGGTAATTTTACATATACAATCGAGATATGTGATGAAAATAAGAGAGACAGATTACATCCTTGTCACACTCCAGAGTGCATGTGGAATTAAATGAACAAAAATATTCATTGATTTTGCGTTAATATTTTTCTTTTATTTCATTAATTTAAACTATAAAATATGTAAAAATCAATATATTTATAATTGGTCATAATTATAAATATTTCTAAAATATAAATTATATAGCCAATAACATTTCAAAATGCCAAAAAGTATTTGTCCATGAATAGCAACGTAAGATTAAAGCATACATTATGTGACTTGCTACTTAGATTATTCCATTAGAAACAGAAAGTGTGCTCAAACTATAACTAGCTGCAGACGTGACCCTGTTAAAATTGAACAGAACAATCTGGTAAGTGAGGTCAACACGGGGCAAAGTTCACGTTGAATTCACAGTGAAAGGTTAGTCAGTGCAAAGTAACTGAGAAAATATTGTCATTATCATGAGGACCGTCTCCGCAACTACGTTGGTTGCAACAGACCTTCAACATCCCTTGTCTATTGTTTTGGTTGTGGACTCTGCTAGATAGAAAACCTGTCCATCTGGTGATGTTACTCTCCCACTTGTATCTCTGCCTACCTATTGCTCGCCTCCCTTCGACTCAAGTAAGGTATTCAACAAGGTGTTATTTCCTTTAATGTGTCAAAAATATTTTATTTGCTTGAACTTTATTTCATTTAATAATACTTTATTCATATTAAATGTTGTTAGAACCTCTTTGTTTTTTTTTCTCTTTCCATGATGCTCTTCCAATTCGTCTATATATCCACATATCAAAGGCATCACATCTGTCTTATAATTATTTGTTTGTTATCCATGTTTCTGAGCCATACATTAATGTAGAATAGATGTAACCTTTTTTATAATTCTCATATTAGCTTGCTTATAATTTGTTTAGATGTCAATATTTTCCTCATGCCATTGAAAGTTCTTTTAGCTATTTATATTCTCCTTTTAACTTCTTTTTCGCATCTGCAATCATTTGTGATTTATCTTTCCCAGATATTGATAATGTTCTACTTGTTGTAGTTTATCTCCGTGTATTTTTATGTTTAGCACATGTTCTTCTGTAACTTTGCTGACTATTAAGGTTTTTGTTTTTTGAATTTTTATTTCCAGTCCATATTCCTTACTAGATTTATCGACCTGAGCTATTCGTTTTTTTCATGTTCACTTACTGTTAAAAGAAAGTATCATCTGTATATCTCAGGCTGTTTATTTCCCCACTGATCTGAGTCCTGGCATTCCTTCTATATGTTTAAAGGTATTCTCTGTGTAGATATTATAACAAAGCCATAAGGGTAACAGTGGTGTTTTAAGTGCAGAATGTGTCAGTCATATTTTACAGTTCCGGTTTACAGTGCGGTTAACCGAGGGAAACAGGGTCGTTCGGAGGCTGTTTTGCATAATCTGTATTCATGCAGTGTTGTAGATACGACTTGAATAAGTAGTAAAGTGTGTGTGTGTGCGTGCGTGTGTGTGAGTGAGTGTGTGTGTGTGTGTTGTGTGTGTGTGTGTGTGTGTGTGTAGAGGTTATCTTAAAAAATGGCAATTCCTTCATTTTCTTGTGTAATTCCTTATTTTGTTTTGAAACAATTTACTTGATCTTGATACCAACAACTGATCAGTGGGAGGGGTGAGATTTTTCTGGCCTGTTAGTTCACCTTCTAGTACTAATAATCATGTCATGATTTCCTGGGGGAGGGGAAGGGTATTGGAGTTTCAACAACCTATTAATTACCTAGAAACCTGTTAATTTCGTAAGTGGGCATCCCCGGCACCTCTCTAGCCTTTATCTATGGGCGTTTCTACATACATGGATAGACCTATATATGTGTGTGGGGGTGGGGAGGAGGTGTGTATGTCGCCTATTGAAGAGATAATGAAATGGTCAAAGACGAAACGGGTTACATACTAATGTTAATCTACAATATATACTTACTAATGTTAATCTACAATATATACTTACTAATGTTAATCTACAATATATACTTACTAATGTTAATCTACAATATATACGTACTAATGTTAATCTACAATATATACTTACTAATGTTAATCTACAATATATACTTACTAATGTTAATCTACAATATATACTTACTAATGTTAATCTACAATATATACGTACTAATGTTAATCTACAATGTATACTTACTAATGTTAATCTACAATATATACGTACTAATGTTAATCTACAATATATACGTACTAATGTTAATCTACAATGTATACTTACTAATGTTAATCTACAATATATACGTACTAATGTTAATCTACCATGCATGGGGTACGAGGTGACCAAGGAGTTTGGATTTGGCGTTTACAAACCCATCACATAATATCCGCTGGTACACAGCCTGCGGAAGGTCAAGGACTAGGCTGATCAGATGGAATCAAAACTTTTATTCTCAACATGCCTCTATATCGCACGGGGATAATCATGGAAACATTCTCTACGGAGTATAAAACTGTCCCTTTCGTGGAATGGCATCGTAAGTGCCGGATTTACCTATAAGCTAAACAAGCTATAGCTTAGGGCCGAAAAATTTTATATTTCACTATCTATATATTCTTAATCGTTAAAGGGCCCGATATCTCAAATAGCTTAGGGCCCTATCAAGTCTAAATCCGGCCCTGGGAATCCTAGTATAAAACTATCGCTTTCGTGGCTTGACATCCTAGTATAAATCTGTCCCTCTCGTGACATGCCATCCCTGTATAAAACTGTCCCTCACGTGACATGACATCCTAGTATAAAACTGTCCCTCACGTGACATGACATCCTAGTATAAAACTGTCCCTCACGTGACATGACATCCTAGTATAAAACTGTCCCTTTCGTGGCATGACATCCTAGTATAAAACTATCCCTTTCGTGGCATTTCATTCTTCAACGAAATCTAGTCAATCATCTGACACTTACAAAAGCTCTAAGAAACCTTTCCATGAAAAAAGATGCTCTGATAATCAAATTATAGCAGACGAGATTTGAACCAAATCATTCAGTCAGTCAGTTCCTCTTTTGCCAAAGTGGCACATAGGGCGGATGTCATAGTTCTCTATTCCTGTCGGTCAGTTGCCAAGGATTGCAGGTCTTGTGCATAAAAAACATTTCCGCCTCAACTGGGAAATGAACCCAGTACCACTCATATGCGAAGCCAGTGCGCTAACAACTGCGTTAAGAGGCTCTCTATAACATGTCATAGAGGCCACTAAATGTGGCTGGACACGGGTATGACTTTTCTATCTAATTATTAAAATTCTAAGAAAAAACCACACTAAAGTCGGAAGTGTCTGGTCAAAATTAGGAGATATAACAGCTGAATTGTAATAACTAATCATCGCGTTCTGTTCACCTGACAACCTCATGGTGACTGACAGGATATTGAGAATGAACGTAAAGAAAGAAGCACTATTGTTTAATTGTCCAATCTATGTCCTATGTTACTTGTGTCTTCGAAAGTCCCAGATTGTATGTGAAAAACGTGATCTTATCTTGGACATTTAATTTTCAACTGCTCTTCTTTATATTAGATACAGAGACGTGCATTTCTACGCCTAAATAGCTCTGGTGACTAAGTATCAATTCCATTTACTGGAACATCTCTACTAAATAGCTATGGTGACTAAGTATCAATTCCATTTACTGGAATATCTCTACTAAATAGCTCTTGGAACTGAGCATTAATTCCATATACTGGAACATCACCACTAGTTTAGCTAGTTAGTTAGTCGTCAGACCATCATCGTTGCACTCTGGACATGTCCATTTGTGCTCCGATCTTCACCTGAGTGTATCCAACATTACTCGACGGCTGACAGTTCTAGTGCTTTGTTGGTTGACAAACAATTTCCTAAGCATTCACTAGCGCTCATTTCTAGCACCGCTACATTTCAGTTCTAGTTTCTATATTATGATATGGAAAAGGAATCACTCACAATAATTTCATTTTCCAGTGTTGTTTCTAGTAAGAAGTTCAAAATGTCTACACGATCCATTTCTCTACCGCCAAACACATTAGCAGTGCATGCCATTCGATCCACTCTTTCTTTGCCATGAACATCCACATGACAGGGCACGACAACGAATTGGACACATTCCAACTTCGACCACTTGAATGCCTCACGCCACCTTTCTCGAATGGAAGCAATACTACGTTGAAAAAGACCTTAAGGTTGAAACGTTGAAATTATATTGTATAATGTTATCTACATTTATTCATGCACGTACCCAGTATTTTGATTGTCTGTGCGTTCCTTGTAACGATGATCGACCTTGTGTTTGACTAAGTACTATCGAATGCAACTTAATTGTATTTTTCTTATAATGCTCATACCACAGAAACTACCCAATTGTAGACACTGCTCTCATCCGAATGAAAAAATGAAACACCCTCTTATTTACTGCCCTTAAATTTCAACTGCCAAGCAAAGAAAACTTCTACAGACACCCTTAACAGTCACTAACTTACTGTAAGCATGATTAAGTCAACTCTGAAGATCTGCACTTTAAAAAAAATGGCATTGTGCTGACTAGAGTAGAATTACCAGAATTTGGATATCGACAAAATGCTCATCGAGTAACTAAGGCTGCAGAAATGAGTTGCCGTCTATATACTCATCCAATTCAAATCCTGGTCACTGCATAATCTCCATAGTCATGCTGCTTGTAGTCACAGCAAATGCGCCAATCTCCTCTTTGATGGTTTTCCCTACAGACTGAACTGTGAATGCCTAAACACTATACGGATATGTCTAACTATTGAACCATCTACACTGTTAGTCAGAAAAAAAGACACTCACTTTTCCTGACCGCTAGAATTGAATATATTGGTGACAAGGGAATACCGCTAGATTATTCTCCCAACGATAATTATGTAACGCACACAATCATACATCAAGAGCAACATTATAGAGAATTCTATATGAACGGTCTGCCCTGTGGGGATGATTTGCTTCCACAGATAAGACAAAATCATCATCAGCCTCCTGCTTCCAACATTAATATTAACGGAATCACAAAGATAGAAATCTGGCATGGAAGAACACTAGCTCCGGTTGTAAAACATTAAGAGAGAAATGGAGAGAGTGAATGTCAGCATGTTAGAAGTATATAGGAGGAGATTAAGGGGAGCATATTAGACGTATATGGGAGGAGATATGGAGCTGGGAGGGAGCATGCTAGAAGTATATAGGAGGAGATAGCGGGGAGGGAGCATGATAGAAGTATATAAGAGGAGAAATCTGGGAGGGAGCATGATAGAAGTATATAGGAGGAGATAGCTTGGAGGGAGCATGATAGAAGTATATAGGAGGAGATGGCTGGGAGGGAGCATGTTAGAAGTATAAATGAGGAGATTCTGGGGAGCATGTCAGACGTATATAGGAGATGGCTAGGAGCATGATAGAAGTATATAGGAGGAGATGGCTGGGAACATGTTATAAATATATAGGAGAAGATGGCTGGAAACATGTTAGAAATATATAGGAGGAGATGGCTGGGAACATGTTATAAATATATAGGAGGAGATGGCTGGGAACGTTAGAAATATATAGGAGGAGATGGCTGAGAACATGTTAGAGGTATATAGGAGGAGATGGCTGGGAACATGTTAGAAATATATAGGTAAATTCAAGTAGGAAGCATGAGGATAAATGAAAATAATTCTTACAGCTGACGGGAATTGAACCAGGTCTGTTGTAGCATCACCGAATCGCTTTGCAACACAAGTAAACATGTTTTCCGTACTTACCCACCCACATCTCCAAAAAAGATGTGGGCTCGTCAAGACTTTCAGCTTGTGTACTCAAGTCACTGAGAACATACCAATCGAAACAAGGACTATTACAACATTAACAAACATCCCGTACAAGTATTAAAGTATCCCCAGGAACATAAACACAGAACATGCATATTCGTACACATGGACCTAAAGGCCTTCTTGTAAACATAAATATATATTTCTATGGAGGAGATGGCTGGAAACGTTAAACGTGTATGAGAAGAGATTGCTGATAAGATGGTGAATGGCAGTTAGATATTTATAAAATAATTCACTCTAAAGAAAACACATATTACAGAGAGCGAAGAAGTAATCAGAGACTATAGAAAATCATATATGCTAGAAATGATTCTAGACATTTGCAGATATAGAGTCATGTTGGTAGAAATGATTATAGACATTTCCAAATAGAGTTCTATGTGTCACTAAATAACACATCTCCATACACCACAGAAAAAAAAGACACAACGCCATTTTGTCATCATTTCGTCACATTTAACAGATACGGACTTTCCAGTTCTAGGAACAATTCATCATAAATTATTTCTAAGCGACTGATTGGTCTGAAGCCATCGTCTGAATGCTCAGATATTCATCAACGAATGAGCGTTGCTGGTGTAAAGAAAATCTTATGTCGATTGCGTCACGGACATATAACTTTCAAAACAAGAATGAACCTGCTATTATATTTCTGTAATGTTTATAGTAAATAACTAAATTTATGTGCGCTATTTAAGTTGTTTAATCATGAGAGAGGACACCGAAAAGTTTGGCCTTTGTTCACGCACCTTCACTGAAGATAATATATCATATTGTCGATGGTCTCAGTTTCACTATAAGTTACAATACTTTCACACGATCCCATATTTTAGCTGTCCGGTGTTACATTTTTCTTCTACACCCCCCCTCTCCCGTCCCGATGTATTACGGACAAATCTAGATAAGACAGTCGAAACACATCGATAAATGTGAACTCGCTGTAACAGCACCACCCTTCAATATTCTTAGAAACCCAATCATCTAAGTTTCGAATCCAACTCACGTAAACAGTGCATTTGCGTATTGCATACCTCCCTGCCTTCGTCTTGCCCCCAGACAACGGCACAGCCAGACAAAACACGAATCAGACCGATAATCTAAAATACATTACGGTGCATGTACGAGTCGAGGAGTCTGTCTGAGGTAGATTCAGTCAATAACGCCAGCTGGAACCGGATATTATTTTGCAAGCAAGCAATTTATCTCCAGTATTTGTAAATTGATTTTTTTTTTGGACGTCGTATCTCGCTTTTATTTGTCTGTGAGTTCTCATAAATCATTTTGTCAGTCTATTTTCTTCTTTGCTTAACTGCTTCCATATTAATAAACTTTGTTGTTTTCTTTAATTATATTATCTCCTTCCTTGGTTGATACTTTTGTCCCAAACTATTTCAATAAAAATGTTCTGATATCCCAGTGTAGCGGAGAGGAGGAGATCAAATAATAGCACCACAGTGGCCAGCCATTCATGTCTTAAGAAGAGACAGAAAGTTGTGGGGATGAATTTGGCTGTTCCATTCCATGTTGTGTCAGAGTAATACAGAAGCAATGCTAGAGTCGCATGTGTCATATTAAAAGGCGCATATAGCGCAGTTAAGTTGTAAACCATGACACGACGACTTCCTCTTACCGGACTACATACAGCAAACTGGGCGTTCAGAAGTGACGGCAAAACATTTTTATATTTTATCCTTCCTCTAAGTCAACAGTTGCCAAGTATTCCGGACCACACTACCCCTCTGCCTAAGTATGTCAAAAATTATGCTCCAACTCCTATTTTTAAGCAGAAACTTACGAAAATATTTATACAATTTATTTCACATTTTATTTTGTTTTCTTTATTTTCCACTTCAAACAATAGAAAACTCACCTACCCTCTCGTTAACAACTGTCAATCTTTTTCAGACTGCCAACATTCCCTAATCGTTGACATAAATTTATGGACATTCCCTAGCCTAACAAGCTTTGACAACGAATGCACAAACATGGACACGAAGAAACACCACTTTCTATAAAATGAATAATACTATATAGAAACATCGAGGATTTATCAATAAAGAAAGCTAATCATGCAGCAAAAAAGATATGAACCAGTTCCGCTCATAAGGTCACTAACTCGCCTTGCAATTTGAATTAACACGATTTCCGTCTTCGACCACACCTCATCCCTAAAATGTTTTTCTTTATCAATAAAATCCTGAATGTTTCTATATTCTATTATTTACATGCTCATATCACATCTGAAGCAAACTTGTTTATGTTTACAAATAGATCGAATTTGGTAAATGTAGTATTGAGGCATTCTGGCACTTATTAATATTATACTCTTGTGGTTCACGAAGAATGTACATATCTGTCCAGTAGTTTGTGTGCTGTTGTTGTGGTATGAAATAAATCATGCAGTTTTTTTTTCATACTTTTACGCTAAAAATTTTTGTTTAAAGGAAGTTAGGGGGAATTATGCATAATCAAACAGAGAGGAAGGGGTCTTTGATTTCTTGACAGTCGGTGCCAAGGAGAGAGGATCGGGGAGGGGTTCAAAATTGGCAACAAAAAATCAATCTGAGAAGAACCTGTGCTTTGGTCAAAAAGGGTACGCGCTGTAAAGAGCTACATGTTCACATGGTTAAGGGATTATTTTATCATCTGTCATTAGCCAGTATGCGGAGCTCTGAATCCTTCCTCCACTTTCAAGAATTATCTACATTTCCTCCACTATCAAGAACTATCAACATTTTCTCCATTATCAAGAACTATCAACATTTTCTCCATTATTAAGAACTATCAACTTTTCCTCTACTATCAAGAACCCTCCACTTTTCCTCCACTATTAAGAACTATGAACCTTTCCTCCACTATCAAGAACTATCAAACTTTCCTCCACTATCAAGAACTCTCATCCTTTCCTCCACTATCAAGAACCCTCAACATTTCCTCCACTTTCAAGAACTATCAACCTTTCCTGCACTATCAAACTCTCTCAATCTTTCCTCCACTATTATACTCTCTCAACCTTTCCTCCACTTTCAAGAACTCTCAACCTTTCCTCCACTATCAAGAACTATCAAACTTTCCTCCACTATCAAACTCTCTCAACCTTTCCTCCACTATCAAGAACTATCAAACTTTCCTCCACTATCAAACTCTCAACCTTTCCTCCACTATCAAGAACTATCAAACTTTCCTCCACTATCAAACTCTCTCAACCTTTCCTCCACTATCAAACTCTCAACCTTTCCTCCACTATCAAGAACTATCAAACTTTCCTCCACTATCAAACTCTCTCAACCTTTCCTCCACTATCAAACTCTCAAACTTTCCTCCACTATCAAGAACTATCAAACTTTCCTCCACTATCAAGAACTCTCATCCTTTCCTTCACTATCAAGAACCCTCAACCTTTCCTCCACTTTCAAGAACTATCAACCTTTCCTCCACTATCAGACTCTCTCAACCTTTTCTCCACTTTCAAGAACTATCAACCTTTCCTCCACTATCAAGAACTATCAACCTTTCCTCCACTATCAAGAACTATCAAACTTTCCTCCACTATCAAGAACTCTCATTCTTTCCTCCATTATCAAGAACCCTCAATCTTTCCTCCACTTTCAAGAACTATCAACCTTTCCTCCACTATCAAACTCTCTCAACCTTTCCTCCACTTTCAAGAACTATCAACCTTTCCTCCACTATCAAACTCTCTCAACCTTTCCTCCACTTTCAAGAACTATCAACCTTTCCTCCACTATCAAACTCTCTCAACCTTTCCTCCACTTTCAAGAACTCTTCTCTTTTCTCTTCTCCTCTATCTATAAAATGTCAACTTACACAATATGGTATCACAAACAGAATCTACCACGTTGTCTTGCTGGCGTGTAAATATAACTTAATGATTAGACACTAATCGTCATATCTATAAACTTTCAAACAAATATATACATATATTAATGAAGTCCATAGCATATCCTATTCTGGACGTAGCGGTCAACCCTGTAGATATTTCTAGACAATATAAACACTTTCAGTAGGTTGCTTTCTGAACATTATGTATGCATAGTTGCCTGAAGCGAAATTTCAATAAGGTACATTGGACTCACGAGGCGCTCTGTGCCCCTCCGCCTCAGAACAGGGACACACACATAAAGTGTATTCTATAAATAATTTTTCCTTCCATATTTATATTATTTTATGTGTTCGACGTCGCCCTTTCTGGACATTTCCCGCTATTGTTCGTTAACAATCAGACGTACGCTCGTAGTGACCCCACATTTACTGTCTAAACTAAAGTCTAAAGCCCGTCTAGGTCAGTCCATTAATTTCCCCTCCCCTCCCCTCAAACAAATCGTCTTTGTTTCTCACGTTTCAAAAATATCTGCCGCCAATCGTCTCCCACTCCAGACACAAAAACATCGTCTCAGAGGTTCCGAGACCGTAGTCTAGTTAAGTCGTCTAGTTCCCAGACACCGCTTACGTCAGCTGCCGTGCAGCGTGGGCGTAGTTGCAACTCTGGGAAGAGATCAGCAAGAATTGCACTCTCATGAGGAATGATTTCTGCTTATTACGCCGGGGATGAATTAGTTACCATAATTGCTACAAACAAACGTCATGTATGTTTTAAATAGAGACCAGGCAAGAAGCATGAATTAACAGATTTAAAAGATGTTCTTCGTGCGATTGAAAACACTAAACAAGAAAACACATTTTAGGACTCGGTTCAGGATAGACATGATCACCGACTCCAGCCTGTAGAAGAAAATAACTATACTGATATATATATATATATATATATATATATGTTCTAGACCTATATGGCACATCTTAACGGTAACATACCGGTTTCTCGTTTCCTGGTTTATATAAATATTTGTGCTGGTTACTTGAGAGTGGACGCAAACAAATAAACATATATGCATATAACTCAAGACAGCTCGATTTTGATATTTTTATGCATAGATCAATTCCCGGGGCTGTTGATTCTCCACTTCATCATCATTACAATGCTATGCCATAAAGTGCATATGAATACATAAATACCGTTGTTCATTCACAAACACATGTTTAATGTTATTGTTTTCCTCATTTTCAAAGCCGTGATGATTGAAAGAACGTAGTCCAGAGAATGGAAAGTGTTGTGTGACGGTTTTACAGTTAACCTGCTATATCTGCACCTTTTCTTCTGATATAGCCGACTCAATGTGTCCTTTTTTGGCTATCTTTTATAGGAAGGATCACCCGTGGGACAACTGGGGCCTTTACTTCTAGACCAAGGTACAAATAATAGAACAACTATCTTCTTTCCAGGAATTTCGTTTGAGGCGATTAAGGAAAGTTGGCTGAGAACCTATCACCTGTGAAAAAAATATTGTCATTACATGTTTTATCTGAATTTCTTACTTTTGTTTTATGCTTTACTTATTCATCCACTGCTTAACGGGAGTGCCTTATGCCAAAGGCGTAAACCTCTACAGAAAATCAGAAGCAAGTCTCCAAGGCAGTTGACGCCCGTGTTTTGCCGGGGCCCGAAAGGGGAGCAAAGATTAGCAACACTGTTTACCTTCCATGCATGTCGTAAGAGGCGACTAAGGAGGTAATGGGATGGAGTTGGCTGCCACATTCCATATAGGGTCAGTGACCCAAAGCCATGCTGAAGTTGGATGTGTCAGACCGAAAGGCGCAGATATCGCAGCAATGCTGTAAACCATGACACAACGCATTCCGTTCTTCGGACTACATCCTGTTAATCTTCAGGAGTTTGTGAATGAACGCAGAAGAAGACGAAGAAAGACAGTTAATGTTATATTAAACCATCTTCTGTCATCTCATGCAGTGGGGTGTAAAGGGAACGCATTGCTCTAGGCGGACCCAGGGTTAGCAGATAACCAAGATCACAAATGTACCTCCACGCGGTGCACCCTGGAAACAGAAATACAGCAGCTCGTGCTGATTCTGGCCAAATCATTTGGGGATCGTGTCCGAGAATGTGGAGGTAGCAGATGGAAAGACATTTGACTGCACAAGAGACAGACAATATCTCCGACATCACCAGCATCACCACATATAGCGACACTGTCGACATACAGTGAAGCAAGTCAGTCCAGTTTGAACATTGGAGGGGCGGCCAATGTAAAATGCACGTAAATTGCATGGCGAGAGACAAATAGATTTCATACCGAGTACAATGAAACAATGAAAGGGCAGAACATCGCTAGAGGGCAGCGTGAACTGCAAATAGAAAGTGAAAAGTCCCTAGGAAAGGGGAACTACAAGCTCCGTCAGCTCCAGACGAGTTTCTACTTACCTGTGTTCCTTACATGCAGAGACCCAGACCCATTCATTGGCGTTTGGTAAAGCAAAAAGACCTAATCCAACTCTAATGTCGAGCCTTCCTAAACCGGAAATATGCTCGCGAAGAGAAAGGGTTCTGTACCCGATGGGCTTAGGCAAGAAAGGGACAACGATGGTAGCCCTGGCCCAACTCTACTGTCAGGTTTTCCTACACCGGAAATACACTTGAAGAGAGAAAGGGTTCAGTACCTGATGGGCTCAGGCGCTATTGGGACAAGGACGCTCAGCTGGAGAACGCCTTGCTCTCAAACGCGTGGTGTGAGACTCGAACTTGGACAAGGGGTACACGATGTCGGTGAATGACACCCCAGCTAAGAGGGCGAAAGAGCCAGGGTCCAACTCCTCTGTTGAGTTCTTCCCCTAAGGAACCAGGCTCACGGATGAGAAACGGTTCAGTACCCAATGGGCACAGGCACAGCACGCCCAATTACACGAGGCAAGTTCATAGACAGTGGAACACCTCGTGCGAGTCAGACGAGAGCAAAAATCGTATGGGCGAAGAGTCGCCACTACGCGTGCCTGGAGACAGATATAGAGGCTGTCATAGACTAAGGGTAGCCCACCCGAATTGTCAAGGCATGCAGAAATCGGATGTGCTAGGCCTACAAGGCGCATAACGATGGCACAACGTAATCACGCTCCCGGCGGAAATCGCACGGATATCCGTGATGGTTACAATGGAGCGAACGCAAAACAAACAAACAAACATCTCATGCAGTTCTGCTTGTTGCCATGCGTATTGATATGTATTATCCACCGAAGACGGATGTGTCGGGCCATTGGCGCAAGTAAAACGGCGACACAACGTATTTCCATTCTCTGGACTACATTCTGCTTGAAATCTCGTAGGACATGTCCTGCTACAAGGGAATTCAGCAGGAGTTTGAGAATGTACGCTGAAGAAGAAGATATGTATTATTCATTGGAACTAATCAACAGAGTATAGAGAGTCTATTGAAACCTTGCAGGTCAAACAGTCATGTGTGAAGCCTTTCCGAGCAAGCAGTCGTGTGTGAAGCCTTTCCGAGCAAGCAGTCGTGTGTGAAACCTTGCAGGTCAAACAGTCATGTGGGAAGCCTTTCCGAGCAAGCAGTCGTGTGTGAAACCTTCCCGGGCAAGCAGTCATGTGTGAAACCTTGCCGGGCAAGCAGTCATGTGTGAAACTTTGCCGGGCAAGCATTCATGTGTGAAACCTAGATGGGCAAGCAGTCGTGTGTAAAACCTTGTCGGGCAAGCAGTCATGTGTGAAACCTTGTCGGGCAAGCAGTCATTTGTGAAACCTTCCAGGGCAAGCAGTCGTGTGTGAAACCTTGCCGGGCAAGCAATCATGTGTGAGACCTTGCTGGGCAAGCAGTCATGTGTGAAACCTTGCCGGGCAAGCAGTCATTTGTGAAACCTTGCCGGGCAAGCAGTCATTTGTGAAACCTTGCCGGGCAAGCAGTCATGTGTCATGTAGTGACTATGCATCCCGTAAATGTACATTAGGCTGCTTCCTGACTGCCTGTAAAGACGCAACAGACCATGATTTATGGAAAGAGACATCCAACTCTTCTACAAACATTCACAGTCGCCTCTTACGAGATGCATGACAGGTCGCAATATTGTTAGCATTTTCGTCTTCATTGACGCTATCAATACATGGACGGGTACAGTACAAATAGGCGCCACTACGAGGTCAAGGTATTTCCCCTGTCTATGTTTGTAAATTTCATGTTCATCGTTTAATAATTTAAATATTAATTTTTTTAGGGTTAGGGTAATTTGTTTTTTAAATAACTAACCCTAACCCCAACCCTAAATAAATAAATATTTGAATTATTAAATGATGAACATGAAATTTACACACATAGACAAGGGAAATAATGAAACATGTAGTGGCGTCTGCTTGTAATGTATCCATGGGCCTTACGTTTTATTGATCTACATATCTCACTTTCTACTTCGAATTAAATATTCTGTATATTTTTATATTTACGTCTCGTCTTTGTGAAAACTATTTTCATTTAACATTCTTTCTTCCTTTCTTGACATCTGTCAACATGAACTTGCGAAGTCTTAAAGATAACAATAAAATAATCGAATGGATAAAAAAATTAAAAACGTGAACTGTTTAATTGTATGTTCCCTTTGAGGGAATATGTGTTTCTAACTTTTGTTTTCTAATTCCATGCGGTGAAGTCTTCCTTTCTTCGAACATTTTTTGATAAGGAAGTTGTCCAAAGTTTACGGAAGTACCAATTGTTGGAGTCAATATAACTGTATCGTGCAATGATACGTGCTGAGCATTGTCAGTCGTGAGAGTTTTTAGCTTTCTACACTAGATCCTTAATATGTTTCACAAAGGATAGACTTTTGTCGGAAGTGATTCTTAGATATTTTATAACTTTTTCCTTGTTTATGTTGGTGCTCAGCAAGCGAAAGCTGGCACTGCGTCTTTCACTAGCTTGTTGTTAAATGAGTACAAGTCGATCTTTGTCCTGGAGTGATTATGATTGAATTATAATTGCTGCGATGGGGATCTCCCTAGCGTAGTGTTCGCTTTGTGTTCAAGAGGTTATGAGTTCGAATCCGGCTCGTGTCGTCTTCTATATAAGGTGGATTTTTTCGGAGATCCCTTTGGATTATCACTTGAACCTACGGAGTTACGTGCTATGAGTGGTACTCTCAGCAAGCGGCGTGAGGCTTCGTCGGGAGTGACGGAGTGCATATGGAAAACCGAGTACAGTGAAGACAATTCTCTATGACTTTTGAACCCTTTTATAGTTGATGTATCGGATTATGAGTTCTAACTTACTCTATACGCCTCCAATAATTCCAGATATTTTCATATTACAATGTCTTTGACAGTGACATTGTCTTTGAGGATTATTTTAAAATCCCAGATTTTACAGCAGGCTGTCCGTATAAGCGAGGATTGTGCTTGGCCAATTGTCTGAAAACCTGCTATATTGTTCGTGTAGACATTACGTTGCACGGGCGACAGTGACGATCCCTGCGGTAATCCTAAGTCTATAGCTTTGATTTCAGATTTTCTTGATCTCAACCTCAAAACAACTTGTCTGGACATGAGAACACTTGTTATCCATCGAATACTGCAAGTGTCAATTTCGAGGGCATTAAGAGAATTATCAAACATGAGTTTTCTAAACTTGACTTTATTACAAGTATCTTTCAGATCTATTGCCACAACCAATAGTTATACTTTACATGAAACCTATCGAAGATAGTATATGCCAGAATTTCAACGTTGGTGGTCGTATCTCTACCTAGTCTGCACGTTCCAAGATTGTCAAGGAGTGACTTCTGCGATGGATTTTGATACAAAATAGTCTAAAACAGTGATTCCCAACCTTTTTTTTACCATGCCCGATCAAAGTATTTCTAAAATTCTGATGCCCCCCCTCCCTATGTAGTATACATATATATTTTTAACATTCAAAAATTGAATTGTTTCCTATAACTTTTTTCGAAATTGCCCCCCTGAACAATCAAATAGCCCCGCCCCCTGTGGGGTGTGCGCCCCACGTTGGGAAACACTGGTCTAGAATAATATTTAAGATGGTGGTATGATAAGCCATACTTTTAAATAAGATTAATTCCTTCCCGGCAGTCCAGGCACTGGTCCTCTGTAGGCTTCATCACATCATATATCGTGGGGGTTGAGTAGAAAAACTCACACTGAACATGCTTAATAGTCTCTTATGATCTATATGGCAGGTGACACTGTTACTATTACATGCAACGCTTTCGGTTCTGGATAATACATAGGAATGATGGGATATATAAAAAAATCGAGTGTTTGCGAAAACAATTCCATATCTTCATTGATACGTTCTGAAATGTGAAGTATTTGACATTGTGGCTCTCTGTAACATTCAGACAGATCAACTTACCTGGCTTACACCTACGCAAAAATGTATAGTATGCTAGAGAAATACATGGCACGAGAAAACAACGTGTGACTTAAAACTATTGGACCAGTTTCAATAAATATTTGTATATTCAATCAATTGTGTCAAACATTACGTGTGCATATTTGTACACTACAGCAACATGTGTACTGAGGGGAGAAGGGGATAATTTATCGTATAGTAAAATATAGTAAAACCAGTAATAGAAGACAGCAAAAACAAATGCCAAGAAAGTCATTAAAACTGTCAACAACAACTCGTGGAAAGAATATGAAGACATGCTCAGCGCAGATTATAGAAATGCACAAAATACGTTCTACAAGAAAATCAAGAACATGAGAAACAAAGATGATATATATGAATCAACAGAAATAATAAATGAGGAAAACGGTAATGCACTAGAAGCACCGAAGCAAATAATGGAAAGGAAACTAAATCTAAAAGAAGGAGAAGAGCCACAACAATACACAATACAGCAGCGAACCTAGAACCAAATATACTACTATCGGAAATAGAAAATGCAATAAACAAAGCACCAATAAACAAAGCACCAATAAACAAAGCACCAATAAACAAAGCACCAATAAACAAAGCACCAATAAACAAAGCAGCAGGCTCTGATAACATACAAACAGAACTTACCAAAGCAGCTGCAGATAGCGGGAAATAATGACTACACAGACTTTTCAATGTAATATGGAAGAAACAAGAAACACCAGTAGACTGGAGAAACGTGACAATCGTTCCCATATGGAAGAATAAAGGCAGTAAGAAAGACTGCAAAAAATTCAGAGGGATGTCCTTACTAAGCCAAACAGGAACATTTTTTACAAAATATTACAACAACGAACACGATCATACATTGAACCACAACTTAAAAAAACCCAAATGGGTTTCCGTACGAACAAAAGCTGTACGGGTGCTATCTTTACAGTTAGACAACTAACAGACATAGCGACAGAAAACAACAAAGAATTACACATCACATCGTCAACCAAGAAAAGGCTTTCAACAACTATGGAAAACACTATAAATATACGGAGTGCCAGAACACTTAGTCAATATATGCATTTATGCTAATAGTCAATGTGAAGTAAGAACAAATGCAGTAGTGTCCAATAAGTTCCAAATTCAATCATCAGTTCGCCAGGGGTGTGTCCTATCCCACTACTTTTTATAACATATATCGACCACATTTGTAAAATAACTACCAACAAAAACGTTAACATAAAAGACAAATTGAACGAACTACTCTTTGCAGACGACCAAGTACTAATAGCGACATCAGAAGAACAATTGCAAGAACATATGAACAGACTCCACACACCATGTCAAAAATTCAACATGAAGATTAATATTGAGACATAAATAATGACAATAGCAAAGAAAGAAGGAAGTATCGCTATCTCCATCGTTGATAAACACCGTAAAAAGGTAAATGAGTTCACTTACTTATGAAGCATTATATCGAGCGACGGAAAAACCAGTAAAGAGATACAAAATAGATGCAACAAAACATACTAGATCCTAGGACAGATGACACGTATTTTCAAGAACAAAAAAGTAAATATAGACACTAAAGTTGCATTATACAAGACTATTTTTATTCCATCACTGTGCTACCAGTGCCAAACCTTGATAATGACAGCTCAAGACAAAAGAAAAATAGTGACAGCAGAAATGACATGTCTACGAAGAATACTCGGAGTGTCATTAAGAGATAGAATTAGAAACAATAACATCAGACAGATAACCAAAACAATACCAGTATTGGAACACATCAAAAGACAACAGATAAATTTGTTTTCAGAAGTTTCCAAACTACCAACAGACAGCATGCCACTGATGTCCATGACACATATACATAACTGCTATAAAGGCAGAGGTAGACCATGTAAAAAATGGATCACAGAAATCAAAGAAGCCACAGAAACAAGCTTATAAACAGCACACAAGAAGGTCATCTCCAGAGAACTCTTCCACCCCTGATCCCGCAAGGTAAACAGGGGCCACAGCGTATAGAAAGATATATATATATATGTGTCATGTGACGTATTCCTTCCAGAACGTTGTCTTCCCAATGAACTCTCTGAACCTCTCTCTGTCTTGGGCGATGTGGCTTGCATTTTCTAGCGATGTATTCATATTATCTTTAATGTCGTCAGTGCATCGTCTTCTTGGTCTGCCCCTTCTCCTCTTCCCATGTACTCTTCCCTCCATTATTTGTCTTTCTAAACAGTTATGTCTCTTTATATGACCAAACAGGCGTAGTTTTCTTTTATATATATATATATATATATATATATATATATATATATATATATATATATATATATATATATATATATATATATATATATATATATATACATAGTAAAATATAGTTTAGACTTTAATACTGAAAACATTTTTTTAAATAAGCAAAAAAAAAGCTCGAATATTCATTCTTCAATGGCTACCACCCATCGCGGTTTCACTAGCAATGAGAGTGCTTATGTACTGGTAAAAGGAGGAGAGGAAAATGAAACAACTCATGCTATCCTGTGCCGTACAGTGAAGCCAAAACATTACTCCGCAACCATTATACATCTTAAGTCTGAATGTTAATACACAACAGCATAGACAACAACAGACCATGAATTTTCGACATAGAACTGGCCACTGCAGACTGCAGGGCCACCATTACCTGATCACATTGTCCCACACAAATGAATGTCCATACGAAACAGGAATACAGACTACAGAATATATACTCAAAGGCTATCCAGATTACAAAGAACTTCGAGGCAAGACGTGTCATAAGTGGAGTGAACTGACGAGGAGAAAAAACTTTTAGATACCGCTTTGACTTACAGAAGACTGGGAGCTTGGTCCTTACATCTGATGCAAGCAAGACTTTAAGGCCAGGTATCGAACCATAACCTTCATGCCCAAGACTTATGCTTTATCATTCATCATCATATACATCAATCATCAAGTACCGTCTCCGCAATGAAGGCTACAGACCTCCGACACCCCCTGTCTCTTGTTTTGGTGGTGCACTCTGCTAGACTGTAACCTGTCATCGTGTGATGTTGCTCTCCCGCTTGTATCTCTGTCTACCTCTTGCTCGCTTCCCTTTGACTGTACACTCAAGTAAGGTCTTTAATAAGGTGTCATGTCTTTTAATGTGTCCAAAATATTTTATGTGCTGATCTTTGTTTCTCTTAGTAATTCTTTCTTCATATTAAGTGTTTTTAGCACCTCTTTATTTGTTTTCTTCTCTTCCATGATGTTCTCCCTATTCTCCTATATACCCATATCTCAAAGATGTCAAAGCTGGTGCCATTTAGTGTACACAAAGTGATCACTGAAAATTTAATCAGTGGACCCAAACCAAATATCATTGAGAGCTTATAACCAACGATCATCTGGATCAAGAACCAAGGGTAAGCAAAGAAAGAGATTGATAGATAATATTACGATAACACTCCACAAACACAGAAGGGTCACATCTGGCCTTAAACAGAAACGTACAGCATCCATCCTACACTCAACGCAAAGTGTGGAGGCAGTCAATCAGCTTCCACACGGGGAAAGACAATATATAGATATTCTGTAGGTCAAAGAGGTATCTCAAAGTTTTGTTTCCGTCAGTTCAGTCCATTTTTGACATTACTTACCTCGCAGTTCTTTGTAATCTGGATAGTCTTGGGGTATATATTCAGAAGTCTGTATTCCTGTTTCGTATGGACATTCATTTGTGTGGGACAATGTGATCAGGTAATGGTGGACCTGCAGTCTGCAGTGGCCAGTTCTATGTCAAAAGATGATGGTCTGTTGTTGTCTATGCTGTTGTCTATTAACATTCAGACTTAAGATGTAAAATGATTGCTGAGTAATGTTTTTGCTTCACTGTGTGGCACAGGGTAGCATGAGTTGTTTCATTTTATATATATATCATGTCACAAAGTCGACCGATCTGAGAATGTCATGTCTCGCCACTGAATTCAACTATTGAATAACAGTTTAACAGTTACGCATCGCCACTTGAATTTAACTATTCAATGACAATTTAACGGTTACGCCGTGTGTCGACGAGATTAGACTATTTTATTCTCATATATCACCATTATCTGCTCATATTCTCTTCCTGCTGTTCGCTCTTTCTCTTCTGTTCCTAACTTTTTTGGCCTCTTTCTCTCTCCCCTTTCTATCTCTCCCACCTGATCCCTCGTACCATCTCATTTTGCTCTTCCCTTACATCATGATTGCTTGTCTATAGCATTCATTCTCTGTTGCCACTTTTGAGGTGAGTATTTTTAATGTAATTTACTTGCTACAATATCTTTTCCTTTGTTCATCTCACTTTCTTCAGTCTACTTTCTCCTCCCTACTTACTACTAACTTCTCCCCATACGTTTTTCTCACCTGTCATGCTTCCACATATTTTCTTCCCTCATTACCTATCTGCTATTGTCCTCCTCATTATAACCCTATTTGTCTCCATGTAAGATTTGTTTTATTGTGGTCATTTGTTTGTCATGATTAAGGCTTTATAGTCGAAACGTCGTTTGTCTCTGTATCTCGCTGTTAAGTTGTTTTATGTTTTATTTTGGTAACACACCTACCTATTTTTGTATATCTTGACATTTTGCCAAGTGTTACCCCAGCCACCTACTTCCTGTTTAGGGTTATTACCCTACACTGGTTGATTTATCCCGTTACTAAGAATGTTGTGGGATTGCCTTGTCTATCCAAACCTACAGAATGTCGACGTGGCTTAGAAGAAACATATTTTCTTCTGTTGTTTCTCTATTAACTCATAAGGGTCATTGACTTTCTTTACAGGTCTCAAAGTTATCTGTACATGGTATAAATAGTATCTGTACATGTCACAAAGTTATATGTACATGTCACAACGTTGTCTTTTACTTGTCATTAGCGTTATTTGTACATGCCACAAACTTTTTTGCCATCATCATCTGGTTGCATACTCTTAACAGGATGTAACAGTCATTACAGCCTTTAGAAACTTCTGACGATCTTGAGCCAGTCTTCCTGGTTCTGTTCATGTTCAGGTGGTCTTTGATGTCGTGTGTCCTTCTTCTTGGTCTGCCACTTGTTCGTCTCCCTGGCATCATCCCCCTCCTTTATGGGTTTGATATAGAAAAAATATCGAGGTATTCTGAAAAGCAACCATGCTGCTTAGTCAGTTTTATTTTACATTCATTTATCTCAGGATGGCTACATTGGGGATCCTTTTGGTCAATGGTATTCTGATTATTATTCTGTAACATTTTGTTTCAAATGCTGCTATTTTATTTTTCACTTTGTTGGTGATTATCCAGGATTCACGCCTATATATTGTCACTCGGAATATGCAAGCTATTAGGAATGTTATTTTGTTTGTTTGTTTTGTAGCAGTAAGCCATATGTTGTTTTTTTTTCATTTGTATCAGCTTCTTTGATGCGATAGTCAACCTCCTTCTGACTTTATCATAGCAATCATTGTTACTGTTGATAAGAGAACCAAGGTATTCCAAACTGTTGACTCTTTCTAATTCGGTGTTTTTGATACTGTTTAAGAACTTCCTAGTGGTTTTGTAGCTTCTCATAATCTTGGTCTTGGTCTATATTCAGAAATATATATATTTTTTAAGTATGTTCTTTACTGGAGTTTATGAGGTGTTAGAGACCTGTTGACTGTACGCCAAAATGTTGTAACATCAGTACATCTTAGTTCTGGCATCTCGTGACCTCCGATATTGAGTAGGACGAAGTTATTTCTCTGTTGGTGATTTCTGACATTCCTCATTATTTTCACTGCATAAATATCGAAGAGCTATGGCGATAGGACACATCCTTGTCTCATTCCTTTATCCACGCTGAACGAATCAGATGTTTCACTATCTACTCTCACGGCTGCTTGCTGGTTTTGATATAATGTTTTTATGAGACGGATTAGGTGTAGTGGGAATCCCATGTCTTTCATGATATTCCAAAGTTTTTGATGTATACAATTGAATGTTTTGATTTTGTCAATAAAGCATGTATAGATGTCGACATTAAACTCTCTGCTTTTCTCTATGATGTTTCGCATATTGAAAATATGGTCTCTATTAAATTATCTGAACATGTCATAAGTGTTATCTGTACAGGTCACAAAGTTATCTGCACATGTCACTACGTTATCTGTAGAGGTCACTAAGTTATCTGTACAGGTCACTAAGTTATCTGCACAGGTCACAAAGTTATCTGCACATGTCACTACGTTATCTGTAGAGGTCACTAAGTTATCTGCACAGGTCACAAAGTTATCTGTACATGTCACACAAATGTCTTACATGTCACGAATGTATCTTGTATATGTCATAAAGGTATCTTGTAGATGTCACAAAGTTATGTGTACAGGTTACACATTTATCACTATAAATATCGTCCAGATATCGCATCCGGGTTGTAAACCATGATATAATACATAACGATCCCTTGTCTACAGCCCGCTGACCTGTAGGAGTACGAATACAGAAGAAAGAATGACATTTTATGAGCCTTCAGTGTATGGATAGTTTTAAAGCAAATATGTTTTAATAATTTATCTCTTTATACTCGTAGTAATATACCTTGATATTCATTATAAGGTATCTTGACACTCATTGTAATGTATAATAACACGTGGTAATATATCTAGGTACGCTTTGTAATACATTTTAGCACTTAAATGTAATATATCGTGACAAACATTGTAATGTATCTTGTACTCATTGTAATGTATCTTGTACTCATTGTAATGTAGCTTTACACACAATGTAATGTATCGTGGCACTAATTGTAATATATCTTTTATAATGTATGTTAGCGCTTATTGTAATATTAATTGACACAAATTATAAAGTTATTTTAGAACTAATTGTAATGTATATAGATACTCATTGTAATATATCTTGGCACTAATTACAGTTTATATTTTACGTTAGCCCCCAAGCTGAAGTGTCGTATCGCCCCCCCCCCCTCTTCCTCCACGTTGACAATATCACCACATGTGAGAAACATCTCTGGAGTAAGATGGCCCTGCACGCAGGTATGCTTTAACCATAGTACTTAGGACATGATATTGACTGTAGATGTTACAACCACGCCCACGACATTTTGTCTTATTATCTTCGTCTTCTTCTACTGCGCTCTCCAACCTGTGCCAATTTTGTAGGAGGTAGTCGAAAACATGTGTTTGCATTGATTCCTGTTTTAGAGCTTGCAGCGATCTATACGCTACAACACCGTCGTTTGTTTTGTGTGTCTTGCTATGACGTTCTATGCATTATGAACCAACAGCATTACACTTCAGACAGACTAATGCTGGTTGAATACATTCAATCAAATGTAACAATACTAAATATGCAACATTTAGGAGTAACTGTTTATTCCATGATTTTCTGACAGTAAAAGTACTACAGATTAAGAATTTGCTCGTCGTTGCGAGTGGCTCATCAATATTTTTCAATGGCTTGCGACAGGAAGTACATGCAAAACGACCAATAGAAAGACTGAAGTAGCGTTTTCCAACAACGTTCTGTTACTGAAGTTGAATGCATGTTAATATTGTAAGGTCACAGTTTCCCACTAGCAGATTGTCGATAAGATAATGATGGCGTACATGTCTGGCCTGGAGGCTACATCATTCCTGATTAATAATTGTCCCATGATGCTCCCTTCGTATAACGATTATTTGTTTGATCATGTTAATGAATCGTTATTTATTAAGGTCCACAAATATACAGGAGTTCTTTCGACCATCGAGCTGAAATTGCAGCCTGTTTTTGTTGTTATGTTTGGAGATAACAATACTCTAGTTTTATTCCATTTTTTTTCTATGAGCAATCGTTGGTGTTTTTAAAAGCAATGATACATTGATGTTCTTCTTCTTCTTCTGCGTTCGTTCTCAAACTCATGCAGATTATCAGGATGTAGTCCGGTTAACGGAATGCGTTGTGTCATGGTTTACATAACTGCTGCGATATCTGCGCCTTTCGGCCTGACACATCCGACTTCAGCATGGCTTTGGGTCACTGACCCTATATGGGATGTGACAGCCAACTCCATCCCATAACCTCCTTAGTCGCCTTTTACGACAAGCGAGGAAGGTAAACAGTGTTGCTATTCTTTGCTTACCTGTCGCGCACCGGCACCACACGGGCGATTAATGTTCTAAAATGGTCTACGATTTCTTTTTTTTCAAAAGCAATGATCTCTTGGTGTTTTCAAAATAATAAATATTACTTTTTTAAAACAAAAGTAATGATATCTTCATTCTTTAAAAAGTAAGTATAGCTTAAAGCTTTGAAAATTATCGAATGATATTGCCTTGATTAAAAAAATGTCATTATCAGCATTGCTGCAATAGCTCATGTTTTCTTCATACTATACAGATAATACTGTGTGACAGTGGTTCTCGATGTGGGCCATATACCCCCCCCCCCCCCTCCTCGGGGACCACTAAGATTTAATTGTTATAGGGTAGGAAAGATGGGTATAAGAAAGATAGGCATATGCTAGCGAGTTAATGAAGAAAGAAACAAATAACTTTCCATTCCCACACGAACTAAATAGGGATATTAAATATTAGCTTTCTCAGGCACGAACTGTCCTGTCGCAGGCTGACCTCGGAGGTCAAACACCTGGACGTTAGCGTACTAAAATGACTTACAAGAATGCGGATACGTGGTTACACAGACATCAACATCTGGCAAGTGCATTATAATTACTGCAGTACATAATTAACCCAGATATAACATAAATAATTTGAGACATGCGGATAACACTGTTTTGATTGCTAAAAGTGAGGAAGATGTTCAAGAATTATTTAATGTAGTAGTGACAGAAAGTAAAGAGAAAGGCATCTTCCTAAATATCAAGGAAACAGAAGTAATGGTTATTTCAGAGAAACAAAATACCAAAGTTTGCAAGATCAAAGTAAATGATATAGCCTTAAAACATATCCACCAATTCTAGTATTTAGATACAACGATTACAGCAGATGGAAGTTCAACAGAATTAAGAAACAGAATAAGGCAGGCAAAAACAACATTCAGAAAAATGACATATATTGTGTCATATAACATTGTCACTAGAGATGAGAAAGAGAGTTATGCAGTCCTTTATAACTCCTATACTAACAGATGGATGCGAGTCTTGGACAATAAACAAACAGGAGAGTTGGACATTAGAGGAAACATATGTGTGCTTCTACAGAAGAATGCTGAGAATACCATTGATTGCCTGGAAAACTAATGTGGAGGTGTTGAGTCAAATGCGAAACGGAGCTTAATCAATAATATAAGAAAAAGACATTCTTCATTTTTTGGCCGTGTTATGAGACAAGGAGGTTTGGAGAACATAGTCACAACAGGCAAAATAAAAGGCAACAAAGACAGTCAGAAAATATTAGTTTAACAGCCTAGCACGGCACAGAATCAACAACGATCCCGCTACATAATACTGGAGATAGAGAGCTGTGGAGAGTCATGATCGCCTACGCCAGCCATTATGGCACCTGATGATGATGACATGATTAATCGTATGATAATCTAGATTTTTAGACGATATCTGTGATGTATAACGTGAGCTGCATTGCCATTAAAGGAACTGTAGAGTCTAGACCGGACAGAACTAATCAGCTAACTGTCGAGTTCACAGATTTATTAGCTCTGGGTCGTGGGTTAAATGGGCACCAGAGGTGTAAGACTTGTGGTAAGAAAGGAAAACTTGCATTTGAATGTCTTAGAATACATGCCACTAGTAATGGGCGGGACATCAGAGTTTGAGTTACTTTTGGTGATAAGCTGACTGAAAGCAACATATAAATAAAGCAACTGCCAGACCTGAATGAAACCATGCAAGAAGGTAGCGTCCATAGAAGGGTAATACTACAGTGGATACCATCCTACTGTGGCATACCAGGAAATGAAGAGGCAGACAGACTGGCAAAGGATGGAGCAACACAGGAACACAAAGACCAAGAAATCACCTACCAAGAAAAGAGGACCCTCACCAAAACCATTAGGAAAGTTGACGACCCAAGAGACAATTACCACTATCTCGACAGAGCAGAGCAGGTTATTATCTTTCGCCTCAGAATAGGACGCACCAGATTAAACATGCACTTAAATAGACTAAGACTACGGGTCCCATCACTTCTGGGCAGGAAGCACAGACAGCTGAACATATCCTGCACGACTGCAATACACTAAACCAGTTAAGGGAAGAACAGGGGCTCACAGAGATGTACATCCACAGAAAGATGTATGGGAGCACTGAGGAGCTTTCAAATACAGCAGCATTTATTAAGAAAACAGAACTTGCTGTGTAGACATGTCAAACTGCGAACGAGAAGAAAAAGAACAAAGCACAAACAATAGCCAGGAGCCAGGAAGAAGCTAGTTATCCTGAGAAAACTAAGTGGAAGCACATGGGGAGCCTGCGGGAATACACTCCGCAAAGTTTTCCAGCAAGACATAAAACCACACCTGGAATATAGTTCAGCTGCTTGGTGTCCTGCATCAAACACCACATTACAGGATCTAGATAAAGTACAAAACCAAGCACTTAGGCTAATATTGGGAGCAAATAATCAACACCCATAGCAGAGATGCTCAAAATGGGAAGAACACAAACACTTGGCGAACGCAGAGACACAAAAGTACTAATACAAGAAGAAAAATTTAAGTGTATGCCAAGTCATCCAATGAAGAAAAGAAATATTCCAAACTTTAGCAATGAGGCGAATGAAAAGAAGCAGCTTTAGCCACAAACTAAACGACTCCGTAGACAACATACATACCTGCCTGAAGTTGACAGTCCCTTAAGGTCTGTACCAGTACAAACCCCTTGCAGTGAAAATATCATGAAATATCAATATACATTCAGACCTACCTGAAAGTAATACTAAGCAAGGACGAACAGAACAGTGTGCAGCAAAGGACAGTCAGCTTCAGTTTCCTGGACGAGGAATATCCACAAGTCATATGGGTCACAGTATACACCGATGGGTCAGCACATAATACAGTGAGGAATGGAGCTACATGTGTATATATAAAATATCCAAACAAGCCTAGATATCTCTAGATATCATCAGTACACCAACAGGGAAGTTCTTTAATAATATGATGCAAAAATCTAGGCAATTAGGGTGGCAAATGAAAAACTGCTGAACTAGAACTCTGGTCCACAACCCGTGACAGATGCAATGTCAGTGCTTCAAGCTTTGCAGTCTGCAAAACTAACAGAATTACAAAAAGTACTTTATGAGCTGTCTTACCAGTATAGGGTAACCATGCATTAGATACCCTCTCACTGTGGAATACCAGGAAATGACAACAACAGATCAATTTGCTCAGGAAGGTACTGCCGAAGAGCAACCAGATGTATTAATCACCTGCCAGCAGAAAAAGAGATGATCAAGTCAATACGAAAGCCACAAACACCAACACAAGCTGACTATCACATTATGAATAGATCAGAACAAGTTGCAATTCTACGCCTCAGAACAGGACACTACCGACTCCGCAGTCACATGTACAAAAAATACAAGAATGGCATCACGGTCATGTGTACATGTGGACAGGTAGCACAAAATGCAAAACATATACTTCAAGATTATTCTGAGTATGATACGCTGATGCAGACATATTGGCAAGAGGAATCAACACTGGAATCAAAGTTCTATTGGCCACTGTGTGAACTACAAAAAACAGTGAGTTTTATTCAAGTGACATACTTACGAACATAGAAATGTTCCAAGTAAACGAAAGAAGAAGAAGAGGAAGAATAAGAATAGTGTTGATGTCCATCGATGAGTTTGGAAGAATTGAGTGCTATAGGGTGGACTAGAAGAAGGAAGAGTTGACCAGGAGACCCACGGATAGAAGGGATAAACGAAGGACGAAGATGACGAGGTATGCACCAAACTCGGAACAAAATAAGGGTGCGATTCAGTTTTCCGGGAGTCAGTCCAGAATAGTCGTAGATCCGAGTGAGTGTGTACCAGCGTCCTTGGTACTAGCCTCGAAAGGAATAGCTAGTTAGTTTCCAGACCCAGACTTAGAAATAGACAAGAGTTTTAGACAGACTTGTAATTGGAGTAGAGACGGAAGTTTTAGACAGACTTGTAATTGGAGTAGAGAAGGAAGTTTTATACAGACTTGTAATTTGATTAGAGAAGGAAGTTTTATACAGACTTGTAATTTGATTAGAGAAGGAAGTTTTAGACAGACTTGTAATTGGAGTAGAGAAGGAAGTTTTATACAGACTTGTAATTTGATTAGAGAAGGAAGTTTTAGCACATCGAGTTAGAGTAGGGTAGTGAGGAACTTATATACCGAAGAGACTACGATAGAAGCACGAGGAACGGAACTCTGTGTTCTGATTTTATCATCATATCGTGGAGTCAATTGCGTGAGAACGTTGTAGCATTCGTCACTTTGGATTTATTGGCCACTTTGAATCATGCGCCAGAGAAGAAATATATATGCTAGAGGATGGATATCAATTGAGTGCCTTGTGGGTTTTTTAATATTGGTACAGTGACTCCATCAGGGCTTGTACCCCAAAGCACTACCAGTTAGAAACAGTACCAGAGTGTAGAGTAGATATTCAAAGAGTTATTGATCACCGGTCTATAGGATCATTATTACAACAAGTTTGATAGATGATGTATGATGTGTTGCATTATTACCACAAATTTGATAGATGATGTATGATGTGTTGTCTTCCACAGCTGTTGATGTTTATCATTACCTTTCATGCTGAGATGTTGTAGCCAGGGACTATAGTAAATATTCTTCCTGTGTTTGATCCCAGTGTGTTGAACAGCTCTAGGAGTGAATGAAGAGTGTCGGAGGAATGAATAGAATAGAATAGCCAGTATACTGTCAAAAAATGAGGGAGGGGCACGGAGAAAATAGTCATTTTAAATTAAATTTGTTGCACATCCTATTTGGGACGTAGATATCAATTTGGGATGTTTTGTTATTGTTATTTTGAAGACAACAAATGTATTTAGCAGTTTCCTATTGTTTTATTAACTGTCCGGCTTCACACAGAGGATACTTATCCACATAAAGATACACGCTGATATAGAGGATACTTATCCACATAATGAAACACGCTGGTACAGAGGATACTTATCCACATAAAGATACTCGCTGGTACAGAGAATACTTATCCACATAAAGATACATGCTGGCAATGGATAGTACGATTTATTAAATTTCTAACAGCGAACTCGGTATTTAATGCTGTACTAAAAGAAATGTTCAGCTGTGGAGAATTAGAAGTGGATATTGTATATCCACTTTAGCTCCTCTATTCTTCACTACTTTGGTAGCTGCTCCGTCAGTATGTAATTATAACCACGCTTGTCAAGAGGACATGTCTTCAAATATGTTACATAACATTCTGTTGTGTGTTTTGGGGGGAGAGAGTATTCGGTTATCTCATAGTCTAACTGTTATTTATGATAGTTCATATATTCAGATTGCTTCCGCGGAATTGGGAAAAGTGTTAGTGTTAATTCTGTTGTTATGTCTGGTTGTTCAAACTTGTAATATCTGTTTCGTTGTTTGGACTGGTGAATAAAACAGCTACTCCTTCAACCTTTCACTGGCTAGATCAGGGGCCGGCAACCTATGGCACGCGTGCCAGACTTGGCACGCCAAGCAATTTCAAATGGCACGCAGACTCTTAATGTTTCCTGTATAAAGTTGATTACAAATCGATTAGCGCGGTTTCCTCGCTCATTTCGGCACTCTGAATAATTTGAAACCTCAAGTTGGCACACAGTTAGCAAAAGGTAGCCGACCCCTGGGCTAGATCACCGAATCTGTTTTCATTGGATTTGCTGATCTGCTCTTGTACTTTTCTGCATGGATCATAGTCTTTATTTTTTTCATCATGTATGGTAAGTGTTTTCATGATCTCGTACTTTTCTGTATGGTCTTAGTGTCCCGCCTGTTTGGTAGGAGTGTAATGTCTGGAACTCTTTCCATTTCATATATGAGAAAAGTCTTTATGGCACATGCGATAAAACTAATGCTTGATTTTGTACATTGTCCAGAGCTGGTAGATAAGTTTCTTGATTCTTGATTAGAAACTGGCTTCACATCACGTGGGGCATTCCCATAAGTGCTCCGCCCTCTGTTCCAGCAGCCATCCGACTCGATGGTGTTTCGAGTCTAAAGCCGCTAAAACAGACGTCGACATCAGGGCACAACTCTGGCCCTAGCGACAGGTTTCTTTGTTGTTCCGCCCACCCACTCCGTGCTAGTAACTAGTTCAAGCACAACGTCGCCTGTCGGAACAGCATGGTAACTGTTATCGAAGGTTACGACTACAGGATTGTATAGATGACGTGTCATGAAGCTTCTATAAGAAGATAACCTCAATATAAAGGCATGTCATCCTAGATTTTCTGTTGCATGATTGGTTTGTCTAGTGAGCCATTGGTGAGACCCACAGACGCAACTGCATGCGCTGGTAAATGGGAATTGGCTGCTAAGTTTATTATGTTGCTCTATATACTAGCACTGGCCTAATTGCATCTGTATATACCTTCTTTAACAAGCAATTTCAAGTAAATAACAAGTAATTTCAAGTAAATAACAAGTAATTTCAAGTAGGATGCATGAGGATAAATGAAAATAATTAATATAGATGACGGGAATTGAACCAGGTCTGTTCTAGTGGCACCAAATCAAGTAAACGGTTTTCCGTTCTTGACCAACCACATCCCCCCCCCCCCCAATGTGATCTTGTGAAGACATTCAACCTGTGTACTCAAGTCACTGAGAACAGACCAATCGAGACAAGGACTATTACAATAACAACTAATATCCCGTACAAGTATTGAAGTATACATAGGAACACAAACACATAATATATATATACGTGTATTCCTGAGGAAACTTTAATACTTGTACGAGATTTTCGTAGATTAGCAACAGGCAGCCATGAGAACAAAATGCCTTGTGCCATGATTTACAGCGTTGCTGTGATATCTGCCCATCTCAGCCTGAGACCTCCGAACAGCATGGTTTCTGGGTCACTTCATTACTCTGTGGGACGGGACAGCCAACTCCATTCCCATACCTCCTTAGTCGTCTTATAAGATATAGGTCTACATGGCAGGTAACAGTGTTGCTATTCGTTGCTTCCCTTTCGGACCTTGCCATCAGACGGACGTAATGTGTACAATAATACTGTAATAATATCAACAATAATAACAACAACAATCATAATAATAATAAAGCTAGATAAACAACAGTAACAACAACCACAAAAAAAAAACCCACGCACAGACATATTTAGTGTATAGAGTGCGCCCTAGTCAGTCACTGAAATACTGTCTGCATTTTACGCCCAGCAGACGACGTGGGCGAGACATTCAATTAGGTAGAAAACATCCCGCCGATTTCTGGATTGATTCCTCCTTATTTGCTTTGTACGCGAACGTAATGTCGGACAGCCGTAATATATTATGCAGCTCAAGTAACTGGCCACTGCTAGAAACGTCTGCCAAAATCAATATTAGCTAATATCGATTACCTCAAAATAGAAAAGATCCAGTTTCAAACATAGCACAACAAATCTCGGTCACGTGGCAATTCTAACGTTCGTTGTTAACTTTATATTTTTGTAAGCCATAGGTTGCTCTCCTGTGAACATCTTATATGTTGTTACATAATACTATAAATACAATTGTTGGGTAACTCTCAAAATATAAGCACCCCCACCAATTCCAGTATTTAGGCACTGTGCCGTATAAGAAATACTGACTGATAAGATGTTCATATTTATGTGTCTCTTATCAAAACGTATTATAAAGCATATATTTATAATAGTACATCTTTTAGTTTGACACGTTCTCTTCAACCGTGGACGTTAGTCCAATTTGGTTATATCAGAGATTTTTACCATACAAGAAAATAGAGTTGTGTTTTTGGAAACCACAGTCTAAGACAGGGGTGGGCAAACTTTTTGTCCAGAAGGCCACATTGAAAATTGTAAAGCTATTGGAGGGCCGCATATAATATTATGTATATTTTTGTTTACAATTCTCGGTTACAATTCTATCAATATTACTATTTAAATGTTAAATTGGGGGGAAAAAGTGTATATTTAATATATAAGAAAGTCGAATTAAAATTCCAATGGATTTCTGCGTAATATTAATGGGAAAAAATCATTTGTGACGATCGTTTGTTTATTTAAAAATGTGTTTGAGGGCCGCATAATATCAAATGGCGGGCCGCATGCGGCCCGCGGGCCGTAGTTTGCCCACCCCTGGTCTAAGAGGATGTGAAGAAAGTAAATTAGTGAAACCAATATTGTTTTCGAAGACAAACAAATTTTACAAATGAACATACAATTTTCCATCAAAGTCGGGTAGGTAAAATCAAGTGAATAAAGATAGTCTGGTAAAAGGCGTCATAACTAGGCCTACAGATTAAGATTAAGAAATGTTCCTTTGAATTAGATGAGACAACAGTGAGAACGTAAAATAAAGATTCAATGACAAGCAAAAATAAGTTGCAAGTCCGCTGCAACAATAATGGAATTCCGCAGGAAACGTTTTTATTTTTAAATGTTTGTTTACTGTCTAGACACTAGACAGCAGTGAACCGAGTCCGTCGTTTATTAAACAGTCATGTAGATTTATCGGTTCGTCATTCAAATGTGGCGCTGTTTAATCAATAAGTGATGTTTTTTTAATTGATCATTGTATATTGTTTTGCTGTATATCACTTTGTATATCAGTGTATATCACTTTTTATCGTTTAAACATGGATGCGTTGAAAAAAGTGTTGAAAAGGATTGGGTAAATTTGTCGTATCGGTGTACACTGCGCGTGTAACACCAATGGATGCCGTGACGTCAGATCTCCCGACACAAACCACATTTATAAATATAACATTTATAACTAATTAATTTTTTAATTTATAACTGATCCTAACCCTTATTCCTAATCCTATTTTAAATATAAATTCTACAAATCACACTGCAAAGGTTAGGTAATACCTCGAAACTTGAGCGAAGGTCACAGTGTACACTGATTCATGAAATCTGCCAAGGATTGAAAATGTACTCTGTCCCTCTCAACAAAGCGGAACGCCGCCTGAAAGTGAGTATCACTCATAGCACGTAACTCCGTAGCTTCACGCGATAATCCACAAGGATCTCCGAAAAATTCCACCTTGTACACAAGACAACACGAATCCATGACCTCTTGAACACAAGGAGAAAAGCTTAACCACTACGCTAGGGTGATCCCCAAACAGGTATTAACACCTACCCTGCTTAGCATCAGGTTCTAGTCTACGTTGGACTATGTTTCCAGAGGACTAGACGGGAGTAGCCGTCATATATCACATTGGTGAAAAAGTGTTCAACCTTTGGCGGCTTGGAGCACAAGCCAGTCTTCTTTTTCTTTTTGTTCGCAGTTTGACACGTCTACACAGCAAGTCCTGTTATAAGTGAAGCTGTATTTGAAAGTTCCTCAGTGCTCCCATATATCTTTCTGTGGATATCCATCTCTGTGGGTCGGTGCTCTTCCCTTAACTGGTTTAGTGTATTGCAGTCTTGCAGGATATGTTCATTTGTCTGTGCTGCCTGCTCACAAGGGCACAGTGGTTATTTGACCAATCTTAGTCTATTTAAGTGGCTGTTTAATATGTTGTGTCCAGTTCTGAGGTGGAAGATAATAACCTGCTCTGCTCTGTCGAGATAGTGGTAATTGTCTTTTGGGTGGTCGACTTTCATGATGGCTTTGATGAGGGTCTTCTTTTCTTGGTAGGTGATTTCTTGGTATTTTTGTTCATGTGTTGCTCCATCCTTTGCCAGTCTCCATGGCAAGCAGCTCTTTAGATACATTGAAAATGAGCTGACAGGAATAAAATGGATTAATAATACCGTTCTCGAAGATCTTGACTACGCAGATGACCTGGCCCTTTTGAGCGCAAACCACACAGATGCTCAATCTAAGTTTGACAATCTCCAACACTACTCAAATCAGATAGGGTTGAAAATCAACACATCAAAAACTCATATACTAGATTTTACGAGATCCAACGACAACATAGAAATTCAAAATGTTCCATTATTAAAAGTCAACAATTTTACATATTTAGGCACCAATCTAGCATTGGATGGAGACTCATCAAAAGAAATTTTACACCGTATTGCCCTTGCAGCGGGTGCTTTCAATAAACTACGCAACATATGGACGTCAAACACACTAAGAAACACCACAAAACTCAAGTTGTTTAACTCCAAACTCATCCCTATTCTATCATATGGGTGCGAAAGTTGGAAAGCCACAAAAGCCACAGATAAAAGACTCGACTCCTTTGAAAACAAATGCCTACGTACCATTCTGAACGTTAAGTGGAGTGACTTTAAATCTAACACTACTATAAGAGAGGAAAGCAAACAAACCTATATATCTTCCTTCATTAGACAAAGGCGTTGGACTTACATCGGCCATGTTCTCAGAATGAACAGCCTAAGAATTCCCCAGAAATCACTATATTGGGTGCCACCTGGAGTAAGAAGAAGAGGGAGACCTAGAGAAACTCTACGAAGAACCATTAATAGAGAAGGCATGTCAATGAACCTAAACAACACACAACAATTGAAAAACCTGGCAACACAAAGACAGAAATGGAAGGCTATGGTTTCTGCCCTATGCGCCGCCTATGGCCCTGGAGGAACATAACATAACACTCAAATATATTACATAGAAATTGCATTTGCCTACAGACTAAGCTGAAAGTTTACAAAGCAATGAAACTTCCAGTGATGTTACACGATGCGAAACATGGACTGTGTATAGACGATATATGAGGAAGCTCAATCACATTCACACAACTTGTCTCAGAAAATGTATGAGCATCTCATGGCAAGACAAAGTTCAGAATATCTACTGCTCTTAACAGATACGGATTGACTCCCTGACGGATTGCTCTTGGCTCCCTAGGATTGACACTATTCTGATGCAGACACAGATTCGTTGAGCAGGTCATGCGGTACGTATGACAGATTACCGTCTACCAAAGATAGGTATGGTGAGTAGCAGAAAAGAATACGATCTCAAGGTAGCCACACAAAAAAAGAGTATATATAAGGACTCGTTAAAGAATTCACTGAGAGCCAATGAAATAAATCAAGATACATCTGAACACGCGGCACAAAATAGAGCTGCATGTCGCTCTACAGTCACAGAAGATGCAGCATGAGTATGTGAATTTTAAGAAATAGGAAAGGGCAGTGAATGGGTTGAAGTAGACACTAAGAATAAATCACTGAATAAAGTAATTATACAAGATAAAACATGTCGAAAATGTCCCAGGTTACAGTGCATGAACTCGCCCAGTTACACTGGAAATCACAAGACATGATTATATACACAGATGGTTCAGTTAACGGAAACACAAATAAAAGCGGTTGAGGTTTTGTTGCCTACAGAAACAGCGTGAAGTTGGTTGAGAAATCTTCAGCATATTCCATTGTCACATCGAGCATGAGGATGGAGATAGAGGGAGTTACAGCAGCACTTAACTGGTTGATAACTGATACATCAACACACTCAGTGATTCTCAGAGACTCTCAAAGCATGCTGCGCAAGAAATAAAAGTACATGCTGAGAAAAGAATCGTGGGACTTATTGAACAACTCAATTGTCCAGAGCAACACATGGATATACTTCCCTGGTCATGCTGTGGTGAAAGTAAACGAAAGAGCCGACTAATTGGCAGGCAATGCTGTGATAGAGGGCATAATGCTGAAAAGAGATCAAGCAGACTTGATCAAGGCAGTAATAAATTCATTTCAAGATGAAGATTATGTCAATGCGAACGTACACATACAGAGAATGTCAGAAATGGGAGCATCTAGAGGGGTGAGAAGAAAAAGTAAATCTTTTTGAAGACCAAGCAATCAACACCTGACCAGGACTCTAAGTCTACATACACTGAGATGGCTGTTGGAACGGAGGGTGGAGCACTTATGGGAATACCCCACGTGCTGTGAAGCTAGTCTCTAATCAAGAATCAAGCATCACAGGTAGAAGAGTTCTATGGAGCTGGCCTTTTTATTGTGGGGGGGGGGGGTTAATATACGTTTTTTTTGTTGATTCTTTTATTTATGTCACTTATGTTCCCTCGGGTACCCGATACTATTGTTGTACGTCTGTGTAGGTCTTGTATGTTTTCTCAGGCTTGTGTCTGGCCTTTGACTAAGCATCGTCTTCTTGTTATTTACATATGCTACTACAGTTGTAGACATATCGTAATCAAAACATCGGTCTGTCATGCCACATGCTATTACAGTTATCCAAACACAGTCTGTCACAACACATGCTATTGCATGTATAGCAATGCTTTTTTGTAGGGCATTATGTGATGGTAGTTTGGAAGAATATGAAAACCATTTAATCTATTGACTTGTGATATAATGCAGGACTGACATTGTGTTTGTTAGTCTTCTGATGTTTTCATTTCTGATTCTGTCTTTTACTTTTGCTCCGAGCATTAGACAAGTCATTACTGTTGTAACAAGTTTTCTTTTGTCTTTTGTTGTTAGTATCCACGTTTAACATTGGTAGCATAGTGATGGTATGATGATTGTTTTATAGAGTGCAGTTTTTGGTGTTCATGTTCACATAATTTTTTTTGAAGATAGCAGACATTGTCCAAAGATTTGGTATGCTATGTTGCATCTCTGATGGATTTCTTTGGTGTTTTTCCCATTCGATGATGTGATGCTTCCAAGATAAGTGAACCCTTTCACCTGTTAAGTTGTTGGTCATCGTTGATAGTAGTAGTGTTTCTTTCTGTTTTGCGATTTGCTTTACTTCGGTATTCTCTCTATTTATTTTCATATTAATGTCCCTACATGTTGTTTGAAATGTATATACTTGTTGTTCCTCTGATGTTTATATTATTTGTTTATCATCTGCAAAAAACTTGACATTGGTCTAGGACGACAAATGTGCCAGGTTTAATTCACACTGCATGCAATTATGCATCCAAACATTTCAGAAATCAACGGCAACATACTGGACATATTTATATTGTCTATAAATCCCTACAGCCACATACTTGAGATGCCAGGGCCTACATAGGGGTACTGTTACCCACCACACATCTAGTAAAATAAGGAGATTTTGGAGTTAAGTTGGGTGTCCCATGTCATAGAATAGGTCAGTGTGACCCAAGTATCATGCTGAAGTCGGATATGCAAGGCAGAAAGACGCATATACCACAGCTAAGTTATAAACTATGGCACAGCGTATTCCGTTCTTCGGACTACAGCCTGTCAATTTGCAGGAGTTTGAGAACGAACGCAGAAGAAGGAGACTAGATCTAAAAAAAATGCTGGAGTGATCACAACGCCATGAATAAGACATGCAACCAACAGTTTCATTTTTATTTTTCATGAAGCGTAAATAAGATATCGAACAAGAGTAGGATTTATTGCTATTTTTTGTTTGTAAGGAGCATACGGTTCTATGACAAAATATTCCCAGACAAAGTATTCCCAGACAAAAATATAATCAAGACTAAATATCCCCAGATAAAATATTCCAAGACAAAGTATTCCCAGAAAAAAATATAATCAAGACTAAATATCCCCAGATAAAATATTCCCAGACAAAATATTCCCAGACAAAAATATAATCAAGACTAAATATCCCCAGAAAAAATATCTCAAGACAAAATATTCGCAGACAAAATATTCCAGATAAAATATTCCCAGACATAGGCATGCTTCAGCATAACGTAGAACTGAGAAATAACGGAATGCACCTCCATCTTCAATAGTTACTGATTTCGAATTAGCTGACCGCCGAAGACGGATGTGTTGGGCCATTGGCCGAATTAAACGGCAACACAACGCATTTCCATTCTCTGGACTATATTCAACTGGAAATCTTGTAGGACCATTGGCCTGTTACAAGAGAAATCCAGCGGGAGTTTGAGAATGAACGCTGAAGAAGAATTAGCTGCAATTAAAGCATTTGAAAGTGCATTTCAGCGATCTCAAGTATCAGGGTGTTATTTTTCACTTTGGACAGAACGTTTGGCGAAAACTATAGTCTGATGGTAAAACGACGTTGTATAAGTCTGATAAAAATTATTCAAAGTCAAACAACTGATGGCTTTGGCATTCGTACCAGAAACTGGTGTCATTACTGTTTTAGAATAAATTACTGATATTGATATTTTCTCAGACCTGAATTTCTTCACGGATTACTTCGAGGATTTATACAGTGGACGGATTCGTCGTGGTCGCCGCTCGCAGCCTCGATGTCCAGTGAGCATTTGGAATCAACACAATCGTGTCATGAATGAACTGTCAATAGGTAACAACGCTGTTGAAGGTTGGCACAATGCATTTAATTCAAAGGTGAACGTATCTCATCCACCAGCAAAAATTGCCCGGAAGTTACTGCAACAACAACATACACCCACAATGTTGAGAAGTGAGATTGCCACTGGTCAACCAACAACAACAAAAAAGTTTACCAACGTGTCGACGGTGTTATTAATAACAATGATTGAACTTATCGATCCAGCAGAGCCTATTAACTTCTTAAAATTCATAGCACGTGTTTGAACATTAATGGTGTGTAGTTAACCCAAACAAAGTCAAACTAAGTGCAACAAGGTTAAAGAGGATTGATTAAACTCAAAGTACAGTGAAATAGAAAAATATTATCATAGAAATACAAGTGATAAATAATTTACAAATAAAGGAATTGGCAGAGGGCAGGCTCACAAGACTGTGTGTCTGAAATCTAAGCTCGGGCACATAGGGGAAAATGAAATTATGCACAGATGGGAAGAATATATTAAAGAACTGTTTGATGATAACAGAAACGATACTAACTTAAATTATAACCATGAAGGTCCAAGTATATTAAAAGCAGAAATAATGGAAGCTATCATCATCAGATGCCATGCCGGCTGGCGTAGGCGGTCATGGCTCTCCACAGCTCTCTGTCCACAGTATTATGTATCAAAGTTGTTGTTTCCGCACCGTTCCAGGTTGTCAAAATGTCTAATATTTTCTCACGTTGTCGCCCTCTGTCTCTGCTGCCTTCAATCTTGCCTGTTGTGACTATGTTCTCTAAACCGCCTGTCTCATGAATTGGCCAAAAAAATCGCAAAGAACACAGCTTGAACACTTAATAACCACAGGAATGATCAAGGGGAGAAGAGATAGGGGGCAACAAAGAGAAAAGTTGCTAGATTGACTAGTATTGTGGCATGGTAGAAACTCACTAACCGAGCTTATTGACAACACAAGAGGGCAGAGAGTCGTGGAGAAACATGATCGCCTACGCCATTCGGCATGACACTTGATTGAGTTAACCCAGTCAAAGAACTAAATTTCGTGTCTATCAGTTATGAGGCAATGCACATCATTTGGAAACTTTATTATAATTATCTATTAGTTATATTGCTCATTAATGTTACAGTGTGTATGAAATATTTTATATATTTTCTTGGTACTTAGTCTTGGGGATATTTTGTATGGCATATTTTGTGTGGAATATTTTGTTTGGTATATTTTGTCTGGGAATATTTTGTCTTGGAATATTTCGCCCAGTTACTGACCATACATTACTGACCATTATTAGGTTGCATATATTTCCTGGATTTAAATCGACTTGCTACCGAATTAAGGATTGTTCACCAAATACTTAGAAATTTTCTAGTTTAAATAAGTCAAGTGAGAATCATACAACAGTTTTACTGCAGTAAACTTAGCAAAGGGTTAAATACAAATAAGGAAGGAAGGTATATTTGTCGGATATCCTCCCATATTTGGGTTATTTATATTAACAAAGGGTTCAAACTCAGCGCACATCACGGCACGGACACTCGGGTACACACATTACTCCACTGGGATACAAGATCATGTAAATAATCACCGTGGGACATGGTCTATTTGTTAATGTCTCAGCATCATCAAGTGCCGTCTCCACAACGAAGGTTGGCTGCAATGTCAATGTTTGCCGTGGGTCTAAAGTTGACCTTGCTCAGTCTAACCACAGATAACTGGTCTCGTCAGCGCTTCATATCCTCAACAAGTGCGTCAAAGGTCACAGAAGTTGCCACCAACTTATCAGGTCAGCTTTCAGGTTGTCAAGGATACAAGAAACAACACACAAAAGATAATTAATTTGAATATTTTATTTCTACAACGGCGAAAATTAATTACCGGGATTACCCATCTTGTTGGCAGTTTGTTGGTTTCATCTGCAAAAGTTGAAACACAGGATAACATTTCAAGTCGGTTGCAGTTATAGTGGATCACCGCGCACGAAAGTTGCTCTGTCAAGTTTTTCGTTAATTACACAATTCTGTGAATTCATAGCGTCATTCATCAAACGTGGATTGAATGCGGTACTTCAAGGATCTAATAACGGTGTTCTAACCATACGGCCACTGCTCTCTTCTGATATTTGATTATCTGCGTGAATTTCATTGACTGTCCACAACGTGACCAATTACAATCAGGGAAATAGTTAAATAGCATCATTCTTTAGGAATGGGTCCTTTTTTCGCATTATAACCATATATGCATTGCTGCATCATGCATAGGGGTACAGAGTCGTTGAAGCAAGCGCCTGCTCGCTTCGCTCGCCAAGACCAGGACTCATACTGGTCCAGACCTTGCTGCTCCTCCTCGCGGAGTACCAAGGGCATCAGAGAAATCTGGCTAAGACAGCAAGGATCGACTGATGTCCAGCTAAGGTGGGAACCTGCTGTGGATTTAAAATCTTCCAAGAGAAAATTGACTCTTCTTATCTGCAGTTCGTCCCGGGATTGAAAGAAAGCCTCAGCAAACTTTCGTCAGCCTTTCGTCATTTTCGCCAAGGCTCAAGTACTTTTCGTCAGTTCCCAGAGTCTCGATATAACCAAAACAGTCCTTTTAGGACTCAGGTTGGAAGCGACGTGACTAGACATCCCGAGATAGTCTAGTCGAATCAAGCAAACCAATAAAACAAAGCGCCTTGCATAGTGCGGTGTGTAGTTTAGATGTAGTTGTTTGCTTTCAATACTTTTACTTCTGGTATCTGGCAGGTTTAAATTTGTAATATTTCGTTTCTTCATTTTCTCTATAAGATCTGCTATGTTTCTTGATCCATATTTATTTATGGTTCCAAATTTAGTGGTTTATTTACGTTTGATGTTGAATGTTGTCTTCTGAGTACTCAATGTTTCTTACAAGCGTTTTAGTTCTACACTGTCGGTTTGCTAGACCAGTCACAGTGTTGTTTCAGAGTCTCCGAATGGTTAAACCGTGTTCTAATCTATCACATTCGGTTGTCTCTATTTCTGTACTTGGAATCGCATGTCAAAAATAGTCAATGCGACTCAGTTGAGACCATGTTTGTACAAAGTTATCTTGATGTCTTCTATTCACCGTTTTCTTTGTTGTTCTTTACCTCTATATCCGGATATCCGCGTGGACAGACATCAAGGAATGTACAGGACAAGTTTTTTCCTCACTCATCCACATCGTTGTATATAGAAATCGCGAGAGGATTCTGTGTGCTGAATCATCCAATGTGGTACCCCTACTACCATGATGGGCTACGGGTTAAAAGATAGATATCCAAATATTATTTTGTAAAAAGCTCCTATTGGTATTTTGTTTTGGTTCATTCTCATATTGTGAGAGCAGGCCATTTTTCTTATTGTGTCTTTCGGTATGTTCAATACATGATATACCTACTCATTTCCTAATTTCTTATTTTGTCTAGTTTAGTAATCATTGCAGCTTTTCTCAGACACTTCATTTCACATGTTACGATGTTACTGTGCTGCGAAACTGTTCAAGGCTTTGTTTGACACTGGTAGTAGTGAGTTGGTATACAAATTCTAGATATTATATATCTTTTGATTTCTATCTTGATCTTTAGGTGGAGAAGTAATGGTGAAAGTTAGTAAGTCATTATGTTTGTTTTTTGACACCTTGTTTCTATTTCTCTGTCTAATCTTCCATTTTCGGGGAAAAGATATATATATACTATAATATATATATATAGTAAGGTAAAGGTAGGTCCCATGGCATCTGCCGTCGGGGATGAAGATAACTCTTGGGGATGAAGATAACTCTTCATGTACTAAGCCGCAGCAACCTTTAGGTGGGGTGGCCAGTTGTTTTTTTCCTTGCTGTTTTTTTTTACCTTCCCTAACTCATGCGTCAGGTACTCATTTACAGCTGAGTCGATTGGAGGAGAAGTGACAAATCACAAATGACGATTTTTATAATTTTGTCGTGCAAACATGTCAACTATTCGGTTTGCATGATGTCATGGTTGCTGGTGCGCCTCTCGGCCTGGCATCTATGACTTCAGCACCTGTGCTTGCTTGGGCAGGATTGTGACACTGCTCGATATTGGGTTGGCCCGACCAATCTTAGTTTCCAGCCTCTGTTGGCTGGACTAAGCCCCATCTCTACGTCAAGGAGTTGGCCTCGATAGGGAGAACATCTAGTAGAAATACATATAGAACATCTGGTATATATAAATATAGAACATCTGGTATATATAAATATAGAACATCTGGTATATATAAATATATAACATAGTATTTTCTTTTTCTTTTTTGCGAATCCCAGCGATTAACTCTTACTCCCTATGTGCAGTGGGGAGGTTTCTCCGAGCATTCTTTCATAGTATAAATAAATAAATATGCAACATTTAATATATATATATATATATTTAAATATAGAACATCTAGTATATATAAATATAGAACATCTAGTAAAATGTATAACGCGCAGGGGTGCAAGGGAATGCATTGCTCTCGGCGGACCCAGGGTTAGCAGATAACCAAGATCCCTCCTCGTGGAGAACCATAGAAACAGAAATACAGCGGCTCCTGCTGATTCTGGGTAAAACTTTTGGGGATCGTGTCCGTGAATGTATAGGTAACAGATGGAATGAGATTTGACTGCAAAAAGACAATATCTCCGACACCTCTGCACCAACAAATGCAGTAGCACTGTTGACACACAGTGAAGCTAGTCAGTTCGGCAGAAGCATTGGAGGGGCGGCCAATGTTGTTTATACGAAGTGAGCAGATGAAAAATATAAAGAATTAGTGCTATAGTCATCAGAAGGAAAATACAGCAATGAGTACACTGAGAAGAAAGCACAGTGCTAGAGGGCAGCCTCACGTGCAAAGTTATCGGAAAACGTTCATGAAAATCGGCACTGAAGTGTTGTTTGCTCGGGAAAAGCTTCTAGCTACCGGTGATCCCAGCCCGAGCCCAACTCTGTTGTCGAGTTTTCCTATACCGGAATCATGCTCGCGGAGAGAAAAGGATCAGTACCCGATGGGCACAGACACAGCAATCTAAGGTGACAAGCACTGGTCAGCTCTAGAACAAAATGCTAGTCCCTGACGCTCCTAAATATGTGTACAGATTCGGACTTGGACGAGTAGTTCACGACGTTGGTGAACAACACCTCGGCTAACAGGGCGAACTACTTCGGGCCCAACTCTTCCGTCGAGTTCTTCCTAAGCTGGAACCAGGCTCGAGGATGAGAAAAGGTTCAGTACCCGATGGGCACGGGCACAACACATCTGATAACACGAGACAAGTTCCCTGACGACGGGACACCTCGTGCAAGATAGACGTGAAGGACAAACCGTCTCGGAGTAGAGTCAGAGCACATTCGCTGCTTAACGACAGATAGGAAGGCTGTCGTAGGCTAGAGTAGCCCACCCAAAATGTCAAGGCATGCCGAAAACGGATGTGCTGATCTACAAGACGCATAACGGTGGCACAACGTAACTACGCTGCCGGCGGAAATCACACGACTATCTGTGCTGATTACAATCCAGCTAAGGCAAAACAAACAATATAATGCGCATAAATATGAAACATCTAGCATAAATAACCATGAACACTTTATTTTATTGTGAAAACTCGATAACAGTGTATTGATTTAGTAAATAATAATTTTCACTCCTATGCATTTCATGGTTTAGCTCTAAGGAAAAAATAATAAATTGCTATATATTTATCACGTATTTACAACACAAGAGACATAGAGTTTTGGAGAAGCATGATCGCCTACACCATTCCGCATGGCACTTGATTGATTGATTTATGATTTATCTCGGCACGTGTCGTACTTCTTCATCTTCTGTGTTAAGGATTACTTTGGTGTTGCTACCGCAAGTCAATCGCTACCAGAAGTTCAACGTACAGCATATACTCCAAAGGTTCTGCAAGGCACAGTTCAGTGTAGCCGTGTCTTGCATCGAGTTTCTGTGAAATCTAAACAGTCTTGTAATATGTGCCCAGTAGTATGTATTCATGTCCCACGTCGACATTCACTTGTGTGTGCCAACCCTGATCCGGTACAATTGGCATTGTAGTCTGCAGTGGCCTCTTCTAAGTTGTCACACGACACTTGTAATGTAATTATTGTACTTTTCTAGTTATTTATGTTAAGAAAACCTGACAATTTGGGCTACATTTTGGCCTTCAGTTTTCAGGTGTTAAACACTGTTTCTTTTTTGTACCGCCAGTTTGAATGTAATACCATATTACAAAACTCGGAGGACGACATGGAGTGTTACATTTGATGGCAAGCATAGGGTGTCTATAAAGTCGTATTACACAGATGTTACATAGATCCGCACTAAATAGTGCCTTTCGTCAATTATACAGCCTCATTGGTAAGCATCCTTCTGAAGTAATGCATTTAACATTTCCCGTGATTTTAAATTGTCACTTCGTATATACTTTGTGCCGACAGCCAATGAAAATCATGAGAAAAATATCAATCTAGAAAGATGATTTCAAATTAAGTCTACATGTTATATATTGTGATCGTCCCGAGTAAATAATAAATTCATTCGACCTAATGTCAACAGCAAATACCAATGCATAGCTACTTTGTTGATCCAGTACCGGTTGCAGAAAGGAATGTCCAGTAAAAGAGAAAAGGCGAAAATACACAGAGGAATATATACATATAAGTACATAATAAGTACATATTCTGTGCCAATATGTGCGCCTATTCTAGTGTGAGACCACACTTGAGTGTGGATACATTTACATGCGTATGCATTTTATGTGGTTATCTTCCACGTATCTATGTTTCGATTTTGCGTAGTCTAGTAGAATCAAGTTTTCCCTATTTCGCGACATTGAGGCGTACTGTTAGGCCCTCTTTTTTCATTGACCAACTGCATATCCGGAGAGGAGGTGATCGATTAACCTAAGCACACCTCCTTTACTTTTCCAGAAAGTATAGTATACTTTTCCTTCGTTTGGGTCGACCTAGTATCTTTGGTGACTTAAAAACATATTCATTTGAACTGGGAAATGTACGGAAGCCAGCTTACAAACAACAGAAATATCACTGCCCTTAATTCAACTAGCGGCGGCCACATAAGATTTGTATAAAGTTGATAGCTTGTGTATCAGGAACATTTTAAATTACTCTGAAATAGTACAGTTGGCGGTGATATCAGGTCATATCTGAGAAAGAGGTGCAGATGAATGTGTGTCGCCAATGTGTTTCCGCAGCCCAAGGGAGTTGTAAAAACAGCAACACATAAATACCTGTATGTCACGTATGTCGTACAGTACTACGGATGCTTTGTAAGTGGTATTCGCCGTCCCATCCCATAAATTATCAAAGTGTCACGCTGAAGTCGGATGCATCAGGACAAAAGGCGCAGCAATCTCAACACAGCTGTAAACCATGACACAACTCATTTCGTTTTCCGGACTACATCCTGCTAGTCTGCTTGAGTTTGAGAACGAACGCAAAACAATGAAGCACGTTATGCTCAGAACGGAATATATATACTGTATATATATAAATGAAAGTGGTGGGGGCGAAACAGGTCTAATAAAATGACACGTCACGTATTTTACAAAACGAGAAGTTGATGCTTGTCTAGGCTTGGCCAAAATTGAGTATCAGAAATGAAAGTTATATAGCAAACATGAGATAGACATAACAAATGGAGGGAGAGGATAAACCTCGATACATGGGGGCACAGGTAAAATATACACATGCATGCTGCTGGCTAGATAATTAATAAATTAGGGAGTGAAATGCTATCATGATTTATTATTGTTAGACAGATTTATGCATCAGCAGCGCAGTTGGTGATGGTAATAATAATAATAGTTGAATACATATATGGAAATATCAAGAGGCAGGTGAAGACAAGAAGTAAGGTAGATTGACGGAGTTAACACCATTCTGATACCTCACAATAGTACTGCATATCAAGCGATCAAACGTGTCATAGCCAGAAAACCGATCATCATTTGATCCTGCGACGCCTTATAGCAGAAGCATAGAAAATACGACAGATAGAAGCAGGCAGACAGATAGATCAAATGCATATACTCAGGGCCGGCCCTAACAATTGGGGGCCCAATGCGAAACGGATTGCGCGGGGCCCAGTCTGGGTAGGGAAGAGGATAATAAAATAAATTATAATATTAATTTATGGGCCTATGAAGTGCGGGGCCCAATGCGGCCGCATAGGTTGCAATGGACTAAGACTGGCCCTGCATATACTGTAACTGTAATGGGATAGTGCACTTCAAATACTGTTGATTCTTTAGACACCACTAATACATCAGATCGTATTCCTAGTACAATGTGGACGGTCAAATGTCAAACCACCAGCAAGTTCAACCAAGTTGTGTGTGTTTGTGAAACTGGCGACGTTTCACAATATTATTGAGTCAAATCGTTTTCTTTATACATTCAAGTAACATGCAAGGAAGGATGTCGTTACCAATTAGGCCGTACTCATGATATGGTGTTTAGACCATCGTCATCCTCCATAATCATCATCATTTTCATCATTATAAACATCAGCGTTATCTTCATTCATGATCATTATCATCATCACTATCACCACTAACTCATCGTCGTTTCTTGTTTCAAATGAATATGAGGGATTGACAAGTGTGCTTTACCTCTTGCAATACCGAACCAGCTCAACACAATCCTGGTTTTTCTATCTCACTTTGTCTTATCTCGATATTTCTTCTCCATATTGTCATAGATCTGGAGCGTCTACTTTTTCTCTTCTTCTTCTTCTTCTTTCTGTCCTCGTGTACCTTTCGGTGTTGAGGGGAGAGTGAGTGTACGTTCTTTTGCCCTTCTATTTGCCTCCTCTGCTGTTATATTTTCGAGTGTCTCTAATACACCATCTATCCACCTTTTACGAGGGCGTCCAATAGGTCTCCTGTTTTCGTATCGTTTGTTTTCGTATGCTCTTTCTGTCTGGTTATGTGGCCGTACCATTTAACTTGTTGTTTCTGTGTGTATTCTATTGTTGGTTTGATCCCTAATTGTTTCCTTAGTGCTTCATTCCTGATTTTGTCTCCCAAGCTAACTCCAATCATACGTCTCACACATTTCATTTCAGTGGTGTTAATCTTATGTATTGTTCTAGAATCTAATGTCCAAGTTTGACACTGATAACACAATGTTGGTAAGAAAATGGTGTTGAAAAGCGCTTTCTTTGTTTCTAGTGTAATATCTTTGTTTCTTAGTAAAGGTGTTAATTGACCAATGATCTGACAGGCCTTATTAGATCTTGCGTTTATTTCTGCTTCTTGTTTGTTGTCATATCTCAATGTGCTGCCCAGATATTTGAATTCATCTACTTGTTTTAGTTGTTTATTATTTATATGTATGTTGATGTTCTCCTTTTCTCTTGCAATATTCATTACTTCTGTTTTGTCTATGTTGATTTTCATTCCAAATTGCTTGCCTGCTGAGTCTATTGTGTTTAGGTGGTCTTGCAGGTTTTTAATGCTGTTGTGGAATAACACCTAGTCATCTGCAAAAAGCAGTTCATTTGCTTCATTAGAATTTGCTGTTTTGTTTATATGGTCCATGTATGTAATAAAAAGTAGTGGGGATAATACACATCCCTGCTTTACTCCTGTGCTAATCACAAAGTCCTCTGTGTAGGACTACTTTTTCTCACTTTGTCTTATCTCGATATTTCTTCTCCATATTGTCATAGATCTGGAGCGTCTACTTTTTCTCACTTTGTCTTATCTCGATTTTTCGTCTCCATATATTCATCAGTAGCGCAGCATGAATAGATGCCAAAATGCCAGGTATCCTCTCCCATGATTTACCAACTTAAATAGCGTCCACACATTTATATTTATTTACTTTTTGGTAGTATATCCAATTTAGGCTATCAAACCAGCATTTTTTGTGTCTTTATTGATTTTTTTGCAATATAAATACGTTCAGTAGTTTGCCAGTGCTTTCTGAACGGTCTGGATGCACAATTGCCTGTGGCGGGGATCGAACTCGAAAGGTTGGCCGTAACAGACGGGCCCTGTACTACTCCGCCACAGAGCTGGACATATGAATCAAGAGTCGAATTTATTTACTACTAGAGAAAATACCCGGCGTTGCCCGGGTGAGAATATATATATATAAGAGTGCTATTGCGCAGATAGTCTGATTAATTTGGTTTTTCAAAGCATACTCAGAGAATAAATTATGCCCCTACATAATAGAATATCACTATAATTATAGTATAGATTATTTGTAGGCCTATGTGATATCACGTAATGCTGCTCTTCCGACGAAGTCAAAGATGACGTTCAGCTCAACAGGGATGATGTTGATGATGTTTGTGGTGTACCGAACTGGAACTAATGAGTCAAATGTGTGCTTGGAATTGTTTACCATATTCTGTTCATACGTGGCAGAACTCTGTGGGACATTGACCATCAATTGAATGTCTTCTATCGCTTTTTTTGTTGCGCAGCTTGATGTCTGAGATTCTCTGCACTACTCTTGATTTTGCGACGCCAGTCGCATCTGTATTGTGTAATATTCATCCATGAATTTGTGTCTATTTGAGTCAGTGATATCTTGAGAGTTTCTTTAAAACTCTTTTCCTGTCCTCCGGCTGCGGGAGATAATCTGGAGTTCGCTGTATAACCTTTTTTTTTTTGGTAGACAATGATCTTTCATGTGGACCATGTGTCCTGCCCAGCATGTTTGTACCTTGATTAACATTGTATGTATGCTTACCGACTTGGATTTCATAAGTACATAACTATCTGGTATTTTATCCCACCAATGGATGCTTAGTATTTTACATAGGTAGTTGAGGTGGAAGTTGTTGAGTTTTTAGCGCGTCTGGCATATAATTTCCATGTTTCACATGCATAAAGGAGTGATGATATTGCTACTGCTTGGTAAGCGATGATCTTTATTATTGCAATTGCTATGAGTTTGGTGATAGTTGTTATTCCCCTTCTTTCCAAAATGTTTTTTCCCAGTCATTCAAATGTGGTACTAGCTTTCGTTATTATGTTGTTTACCTCATTGTCGCTGTTTACATCTTGTGAATGTGCTGCCCATGTCGGTAGAGTACGTATTTGAAGGAATACGTTTAAAAGAACACAGTCAAAAACACAAAAGATGCTAATTCTTCTTCTAATGTGGCAACGACTTTGATCTGTTTATTGTTTCTATAAATTAACAAACATAAAAATACTAATATCTCTGGAGTCAATAACCGAACGAACTAATCGTTTCCATGTTAAAAAAAATCCAACGCTCTAACCAGTCAGCTACAAATACGACATGAAATCGTAAACTGATGCATTAATTAAGAATTAATTAGGAATTCATTCATTACATGTTTTACTATTGTCTTGTTTTGGTTGTTCACTATTTATATGCTTGGAGTCGCCTTGGCTAATTTTGACATGCCACTCCAAGTATACAAATGACAAACCAAAAACACGACAATAATAAAAGAAAGTAATAAATGAAGGCCTAATTAATTCTGTGCAGGTGTCTTCTATATCAAACAGTCATGGATCAACTGTCCACGCACAGCCTTCTCTGGTAAACAGCTATACAAGGTTCGCGTCATGTGAGAGTCAATGGCAAGGATAGAATGGAAGCAATTCTTCATGCTGTTCTGTAATGGATGGTACAGTGATAGGAAGAGACAGGTGATTTCACTAGGGCTGTTTTGAATTCATTATAAACCGCCAAAAACGGATGTGTCGGGCAATTGGCGCAAATAAAACGGCGACACAACGCATTTCCACTATATGGATTACTTCCTGTTGGAAATATATAGTAGGATAATGATCCTGCTAAAAAAGAGATCCAGCGGGAGTTTGAGAATGAACGCTGAAGAAAAAAAGAATGCACTACAACAATTAGGGGGAAGAGGTCTGAGCAAGTTTGACATTTGCTAATTAGCAATGGTTGGGGGGTGGGGGGTAGGGGTGGGCGTGTATTACAACAAATGTAGACTTTAAACACATTTTAATAGATCAATAAAACTGAATTAGGAATTATTTTTGGAATAATCTAAAAAAATAATGTAGTTTTTTTGAACATTTTCTGCAAAATAATTTTACAAGAGGGGTCGAGGTGTTAAGATTATGTCGATATTTAAGTCGGAGGTGTTATGCCTAAAGTCGAAGATATTACTGCAGTGCTGTAAACCACGACGCAAGGTATTCCAGACTATATTCTGAAAACCACGACATATGGCATTCCAGACTATATCCTGTAAACCACGACACAAGGAATTCAGGATTATATCCTGTATACCACGACACAAGGAATTCCGGATTATATCCTGTAAACCACGACACAAGGAATTCCGGATTATATCCTGTATACCACGACACAAGGCATTTGGGACTATATTATGTAAGCCACGACACAAGGAATTCCAGACTACATCCTGCTAATCTACAGGAATTTGGAAACGAACGCAGAAGAAAATAGGTCACGTGAACTAGTCAGACAACGTTAATGATTTTGGCTTCAGTGAATGATCCTGGCTGCTCATTGTTGTCTTGGTGTATACTTTCTGTCACTCGGCATTTAAGGGTCGAATCAGCCAAGATGAGTGACGCTGCATGTAACCTATATTTGTTGAAGGGTATGTTAAATGTATGCGTGTGTTTACATAGCTTTGCTTCAAATAATAACTTAAACAAGTAAATTAAAGTAGAAATCAAGAGGATAAATTAAAAATTCTTAGACTCACGGGGGTTGAACCAGGTCTGTTCTGACGGCACCGAATCGCTTTACAATTCGAGTAAACAGGTTCTGTCGTACTTGACTAACCGCATTTTGACAGCTAGGAATAAGAACTCAAAGCGTAATAAAAATCAAGTCCCTCGTAAACTATCTAGTCATCTGGACATATCCGTTATCTTTCGAGAGAGAAGTTATTCCACTTTTACCCGTTATTTTCATAAGTTACGTGGCGTAGAATATGTGTCGACCGTCAATGCAAATCAAGGTCAAAGTACAAAATCGCGTCATTTTTTGAATGATGAACAGACGAGTTCACAGAACTTGTATATTCGACGAGGGACTCGAGGAAAACACATTCGTAACCTATAACATATAAACAAATCTTGACGTTCGTTAATGGCCGAAATTGTATAACATTGTTGCACGCGTCTGTCGGCCAGACTGCTGGGCGATTATTGAAAATAACGATACGTGGGAGTGTGAAAACAATCTGCACACAAGAAACGAAATCGGCAAATAGCTCATCTTAGTCAAGGTTAGAGGTCAGTAGATAGAACATCTAATCTGAATAAACACCACATGGAATTGCAAAACTATAATCCAAGAGGCGAAACTTGAAACAGAATATTTACGTTTCACCCAAAATGCCTTTACCAAGAACATAAAATAACCCACAACGAGTAAGAAACGATACTGTCCACGTTGACATAATAATGTGTATCCGCAGTTAACTCTGGCAGAGAATAAACAATGAAAAAACTAGAAACACAGAAGGATCAAACCTGTGTTTAATACTGTGCAAATGCCAACAAAATAAGTATGTGGTCCTTTGGGACTCCTGTTGCTGATCACTTTAACAGCGCTGACAATCCGTGATGTCATCTGATGACCGGTCTCGATATGCGCTTGAAGAATCGGTATATCCTATAATAATGTGATCTGGAGCCCACGGGGATTAGCATCCGTTATTCATATACGGTAATGCAAGACTAGTTGAACAGGTTGACAGAAAAACTATGAATAAATATAGATGAAAAAGTATATTAAAAAAACATGTAATACAACAAAACAGGACAATTTTCGACGTTTCGGTCCAAATGAGACCTTTTTCAAGAAAATTATATTGTTTAAACTAAACAAACAAAACTAATAACTGAGTTGACCAGGCCATGTTTCACTAACGCGGAAACATAATCCAGTACCGGTTGCAGAAACGTATGTCCAGTAAAAGAGAAAATGCGTGCTTTCAATATGCGGATATATTTTTTTTTGCACTATTTATGAGTAATGACTAGGTGGTATGGGCGGGAAGGGTTGGAGAAGGAAATAGTAAGAAATTGGTCGCAGGAGGGCTACCAATAGAAGTAGAGACTATAGAAATATACAAGAGGGATCAACATTTGACAGCGCATGGAATAGATAAGAAACCAAATATAGACATATATATACATCCACACACACACACACACACACACACACACACACACATATATATATATATATATATATATATATATATATATATATATATATATATATATATATATATATATATATATATATATATATATATATATATATATATATATATATATATATATATATATATATACAAACAACAATAGATAAGAAATACATATAAAACAAGTCAAAATCGAAACATAGATATGTGAAAGATAACCACATAAAATGCATACGCATGTAAATGTATCCACACTCAAGTGTGGTCTCACACTAGAATAGGCGTACATATTGGCACACAATATGTACTTATTATGTACTTATATGTATATATTCTTCTGTGTATTTTCGCATGTTCTCTATTACTGGACATGCATTTCTGCAACCGGTACTGGGTTATGTTTCCGCTAAGTGATACATTGCCTGATCAAACTCAATTATAAATTTTGTGTGGTTTTGTTTAGTTTAAACGTTATTAGTTTCTTGAGAAAGGTCCCATTTGGACCGATACATCGAAAGTTGTCCTGTTTTGTTTTATTACATGTGTTTATATACTTGTTCATCTATACTTATTCATAGTTAGATTTTTCTAGTAACGTGTTTACTTAATTTTGCATTACGATTTGTTCGTGTGGTCATGTGGCACCGTCCACTTTGTCGGACACACTCCGACCATTTGTTTATTTATATTCATATATGTAAGTGTCCTGCTATTTTCTGTCTTTTGTCTCTTTATTTCATTTCGTCGATACCACGTAAAATTCTGCTGATTTTCTATTTGTTTCATCTCTATCTTCGAATGTTTTCATCGTTTTTACGCTTCGTGAATTCTGGATTTGTATCGTCTAGCAATTATTATGTAATCGTCGACAGTGCCGTTTCTTGCTGGTGTGTGTTATGTTGTGGTCTTGCTAAAGTACTTTTCAGTCGATGTATGTGTGTTAGTAGTGATTTAGTGTGTTAAAGCTAACACAGTGAGTTATCAACATTTCCCATTACTTCTTCACCTAAAGATCAAGAAGGAAATATAAAAACAGATAATAACTACAATTTTTATATAAACGTTCTGCTACCAATGTCAAACATGGTCTTTAGCAGCCTCGCAGCAGAAGAAAATCGTTACATGTGAAATTAAGTGTATGAGAAAAGCTGCAATGGTTACTAAACTAGATAAAATATGAAATTAAGAAATGAGCTGGTATAATATTATGTATTGAACATATTGAAAGACAGCAAGTAAAATGGCTCTGTCACCTTATGATAATGAAAACAAACCAAATACTAATAAGAACACGTAACAAAAGAATATCAAAGACACAAAGCCAATAAAACGGTGAATAGATAACATCAGTATAGCCTTGAACAAACATGAACTTATGCAACCAAGACAACACATTTGGCCTTGGAATGACAACTGAAACCCCCTTCCCCCCCCCCCCTCTTTACAAATAACGGCAAGTGTGGATACTATCAACCATCATTCGCCTGGGGAATGAGAATCGACAATATCCTAGTGAATAGTAAAACATCATCAAATTATTCCAAGTTTTACCTATGAGATATTTTTATAGCACACATGAACATTCGGTAATTTTACATGATGAAACAAATTCGTGTGTTCTCACTATCACAGTTATCGAGCGTGCAATGTTTATCTCATCTAATATACACATCACCCGGTTCGTCACACATGACTGACATCTGACCTAATAAGATATGAGTGATGATAGTTATACTTCACGTTGTTTATATCCTGCCACGTACTACTACTACAACAACTATACTACTACTAGTCCTACTGCTGAAAATACTACTACTACTACTAGTCCTACTACTGAAACTGCTACTACTAGTTATTTTACTGAAACTACTACTACTACTACTACAACAACTACTACTACTACTACAAATATACTACTACTACTATTACTACTACTACTACTACAACTATACTACTACTACTACTACTACTACTACTACTACAAATATACTACTACTAGTCCTACTACTGAAAATACTACTACTACTACTACTACTAGTCCTACTACTGATAATACTACTACTACTACTACTACTACTACTACAAATATACTACTACTAGTCCTACTACTGAAACTACTACTACTACTACTACTAGTCCTACTACTGAAAAAACTACTACTACTACTACTACTACTCCTACTACTGAAACTACTACTACTGCTACTCCTACTGCTGCTACAACTACTACTACTGAAACTGCTACTACTACTACTAGTCCTATTACTAAAACTACTACTACTACTGCTACTACTACTATTCATTTTATTGAAACTACTACTACTACTAGTTCTACCACTGAAACTATTACTACTTCTATTACTACTACTAATACTACAACTACTACTACTCCTACTACTACTACTAGTCCTACTACTGAAACTACTTCTACTACTACTGAGTGAAGTATATATGATATTTTTCGCCAAGCCGACGGTCACTAAGCAATAAAATAAATTATTTAGCATCATCTCTCATGACTGATCCTTATATTCAGTGCTTCTCAACCGCCTGGCAGCAGCCCGGTGCCAAACAGCAACAATATGTCTACCAGGCAGTATAACGTCTCCGTGCTTTGCAAAATCGCCCATGTGTTTTCTGGGCTTGAAACGGGAGCAAAGAAAAGTGACACTGTTACCTGCCATGAACGTCGTAAGACGTGACTAATGAGGTTTTGAAACAGAATTGACTGTTCCATCCCATAGAGGCTCAAGTAACATAGAGGATGAGTCGGGACGAAAGGCGCAGATATCACAGCCAAGCTGTAAATCAAGAAACAACGCATTCCGTTTTCATGTTTGCATCCTAAACCAAGAGTTTGAGAACGAACGAAAAAGAATAATTGTAAAGTTATTTAGGAGTGTACGGAATATGATTGAGCGAGGTCCAGGTCTTATTTTTTTTAAAATATTTTGGGTCGCGGTCTCACAAAGCGTGATAAGCACTGTTCTATGTGATCAAATCCCGGAATATTTGTGTTTGCGCCTTTCTTTTTAAAATCATAGTTTTTTCTAAACGATTCTGTCTCTGCGTGTGGAGTAATTTGTTTCCAGGCAACACAGTCATCGACCAATGCTTCCCAATTTTAAGGGTCAATAGAACAATCTTTCATGGATGATTTACAATATTTTATCTAAGAAGTCGTTTGTCACGAACTCTTTCATTTGGAACACGTTCTCTAAATAGTACTTGCTTGGGAACACATCATTTGGCCATTATGTTCCCTTAGCCATGTCTTTCGCAGATAGAAGACATACTAGCATAATCAAATCCCACCTTCTTTAAATCATGTTTTAGATTTTTCCCGTGCATTTTGTTCGTCAGCTTTGGCAGGTGACACAAAGTATATACACAGCGACCAACGAAATTCCCAGCTATAATCATAATCGCCACGTAAGAAAGGCTTGTTGTGATTCTGCTCGTAGGACTTCTATTGGTGAAAGTCACAGATCCACCCATCCATCACGGTATATGTATACTTAGTGTTTCTGTGTTATACGCAGAGGCACCAAAACAATTATCAGGGAGTTTAATTAAGGAATACTGCAGGCAGCTAAGGAGAAAATACCAAGAGGAGTCAGGAAGAAGTATCTACCATATTAGACTAACACACTCCACAAACTACAAGAAGAACTGGTTGAAACACGTAATACGGCAGAGTCGCAACCATCCTAGCAAAACCACATTACACTACAAAAGACTAAAGCGAAGTTCACTAAATGAAAGATAGAAATAGAAAAAATATGGAGGAGAAAAAAAACCACAAATTTAATTTTGACAATGAAGGGAGAAAATTGTGGAAACTAAACAAGCAAATAAATTATCATAGCAACTCCCAGTGACAAACAATTACACTGAAAGATTCAAGTAAACTCTGCACTGGCCAGCAAGCAGCAGACATGCTTGCAGAATCCTATAGAAAATAAAGTACCATTACCACCAATGCATGTAGACAACGAAATATTCGTCCAGACATAAACAATGATAGAAGCAACAGAAACTGTTAAGATACCATGTCTAAACCATTCACATTAGAAGAACTAAAATCATCTATAAGAAAATTAACGGATATGAAATCACCAGGACCGGATGACATTACCAATGAAATGCTTAAGAACACAGGATATGCTGCACTTGTACACATGGATCGCGCTGACGTTTTGAACTCCTTAAGAGATATAACACGCGAGAGTGAGACGAATGTGGATGATGATTCCTTTTCAATGGCTAGGATTAAAGATCAGGGATTGAAATGCGGTGTTGCTAGAGGTGAACATTTTGGAGGGCGCAGAAGAATGATGGTCAACCAGCATAGGACCGGTACTGTCAGCAGAAGTGTGATGGCGGATACACTCAAGGAGAGATCGGAGCAACTATGGATGTGTCCAGTTTGCAGTGATGATGATCCGACGACTAACTAACTAACTAACTAACATTATCACAGATATACAATTACATCTGAGATACAGGCAATGTACCAAAGTCTTGGAGAGAAGCGCTCGTGTGTCTTGTCGTAAAGAAAGGCAAGGACAAACAAAGGCCTGACTGTCACAGACCAATTAGCCTAATTAGTTGTGTCTGCAAGACAATGAAAAAGATGGTCATCAGAAGACTGAAATGACACCTAGAATCAGAGAAGCTACTAGTGCCAGAATAAGATGGATTTAGTGAGTATAGCAGCAAAGAAGACCAAATAACTTTCCTGTCCCAGATAACTGGGAATGCATTTCAATAAAAGAAGAAAGTTCTCACCATATGAATAGATCTCCAGAAACATTTGACAAGGTCTGGAAAGATGGACTAATAGTAACACTGCAACGAAACGGAATTAGGGGTAACATGATTAAGTGGATACGATCCTTCCTACACAATCGGAAAGCAAGAGTCACAATGGAAGGTCACAACAGCAAACAAATTATCTTAAAACGTAGAGTTCCAGAAAGCTCAGTACTATCTCCAACTCTGTTTCTTGTGTTACTTCTTCTTCTTCTTCTGCGTTCGTTCTCAAATCTCCTGCAGATCAGCAGGATGTAGTTTGGAGAACGGAATGCGTTGTGCTATTTTTTACAGATCTGCGCCTTTCGGCCTGACACATCCGACTTCAGCATGGCTTTGTGTCACTGACCCTATATGGGATGGTACAGCCAAATCCATCCCATAACCTCCTTAGTCGCCTTTTACGACATACGTGGAAGGTAAACAGTGTTGCTATTCTTTGCTCCCCTTTCAGGCCCCGGCAACACATGGGCGGTGTGTTACTAAATGATATAACCTGCGAATTGGCACAAGGTTTAAGATCTGCCGTGTATGCTGATGACTTGGTGGTGTGGTGTACAGAAGAACATCTAAAAATTGTCAACATGAAAATACAAATGGCAGAACAGACAACATAGCAGAATGGGCAGAGAAACATATGGTAAAGATCAATGCTGAAACGTCATCAACAACACTCTTCGCACACTCAAATAAAGACAAAGCAATAAAGAAATAAAACTTGGAAATGTAAGCTTCAAATTAGAAGTGGAGCCGGTGTACTTTGGGCACCACACTAGATAAGAGGCTGACATGAAGGCCTCACATTGAGAAAATTGAAGCAAAATGCAAGAAAGAAACCACCTTGAGGAAATTGGCAGGAACAAGCTAGGGAGAGGAGGGCTATGAGGAAACCTTAAAAGAGGTGTATACATAGGCGCTATTAGACCACTACTAGAGTACGGAACAGCAGCATGAACTTAAGCAGTCAATTCCCAGCTACAAGCTAAGAACAAGATACAAAATCAAGCATTTCGCCTTATCGCAGGTGCCATGTAGACCTCTACCATAGCTGTAATGGGGAAAATAACAGTATTACCACTTTACCACACAGGCGGGACACTAAGACCATGGTCAATACATACAAGAACATGCCAACACACCCGATGAAGACCAGATTCAGTGACCTAGCCAGTGGAACACTGAAGAGAAGCAGTTTTATTCACCGATCCAAAAAAAAACCCCAGAAAATATAAAGACGAACTATCAGACCTAACCAAATAAATATCACCAACACTTTTCCAGGTTCCATGGCAGCAATATCAAATCATCACTATCAGAACCACAATAAACAACGACTGCACTATGAGAGATCTTAATAATCTTCAAAAGAAAACAACAGTATGCAACATGATTGAAGATATGTACCTCAGAAAAGCGTCAATTCTAATATATACCGATAGATCAGCAACCGTAGCAGTGAAGAATGGAGGTGCTGAAATTTACATAAAATTTTCAAAAAAAGAAAATGAATCCACATGTTCACCGACTGGAATCTAGTGCTCCATCTAAACTGTAGAAGTAAAGGACCTAAACATTGCTGCAGAAATAATGAAAAAAGAACAATTCAATGTCAACAGGTGCTATTTCTTATTGATGCAATGTCTGTCTTACAAGCCCTTGAGAACCATAAACTGTCATTCTAGAAATGTGGATCCAAAGAAATGTAATACTACAGTGGATACCATCCAAGAGTTAGTGCTCCTATCTTTATAATTGGATTATTTTATCATTACCACCATCATGAACGATCATCATAAAACATGAAAACATGTTTAGATAATTATTGTTTTAATGTCACTGTTCTACTTGACAATATTTCACATTCTGTGTTGTCAAGAAAATCTGATCTGACATGCTTCCGAGCTTATGGGGAGAGAATGTTCGATTTTAATCTACTGTTGTTAGATCCGTTTTCAGTTTTATATCAAAGAAAGACATTATGTCAGTGTTTCCCAATCGCTTTTTTTTAAACCATATCCCAACCTAAGTCTTTCTAAAATTCGGATGACCCCTATACTTTGTGTACATACTTTGTTATATTGGAAAATTTAATTATTCCCTTAATGAAGCCTAATTAAAACTTGTTCGAATCCCCCCTCCCCCCCCGAACAATCAAATAGCCCCTCCCCCGGTGAGGCGCTTCTTCTTCAGCGTTCATTCTCAAACTCCTGCTGGATCTCTCTTGTAGCAGGACCATTCTAAATTTTCAGCAGAATGTAGTCCAGAGAATGGAAATGCGTTGTGTCGCAGTTTTATTTGCGCCAATGGCCCGACACATCCGTCTTCGGTGAGATATTTACATCTAACATTTATATAGCAGTTTCGGAAATCGAAACGTACGAAAAATTATCTAAATTAGTGGCTCTTAAAATTTTTTAACCGTGGCCTCCTTTAAGGACTATTCTTCCTTGACAAACTTGGGTCTGAAATGAAAAATCCCTGGCTTTCTTTAGTGTCCAGCAATCTTTTGCAAATTATACATCACAATTTGTTCATAAATTATAGCAAAAATTAGCAGTAGATAGTTAAGATTTTTAGGGCATGTGATGAGAAAAGCAAAACTTGAACATTTAGTAACAACCGGAAAGATCAAGGGGTGAATGAACAGAGGAAGTCGCAGATAAATTTCTGGATATGTCGTCACTGTGACACAGAAAGAAATCACCAGCTGAACTTATGAACGCTTATGAACTTATGTATGAAGAGACAGAGGGTAATGGAGAAACATTATCGTCTACGCCACTCGGTATGGCACTTGATTGATTGAATCTTTTGCAAGGTTTGCTAACGTAAAGTACTCAATGTCATTCAATAAAGGCATTGACACGGATCCAGTAAAGACCTGTGTACAGAAAGTAAACACGACCTGAAAAACTGAGTTTTGAGTATTTCTGCGATTGTCATTGGTCGGCCTTGACTTTTTTAGCATGTGGCTCCAAATAGAAATAGTGACCAACAAAAACACGACAATAATAAAAAAACATAACGAATGGAGTCTTGTTTACTTTCTCTACAACGGTCTTTACTACCAACGGTCTCGATATAAGTGCCCACCCTTCTCCACTAGACGGTTCCATGACACAAAGTTTCACGTTTGTTTTTCGTTGCCCCCTAAAATCTCCGTACTCCCCAGTGGACTTTGGGACATGACACCCCCTGCCCCCCTTTGACTCGTTAAAAAATAATAATTTAGATGTAAAATAGAAAGTGACATCGCTATTTTGTTTCAATTTGTCCCCGTTTCCAGTTACTTGAAAGCACTGTATTTTATCCTATTTACCCGGGAGAATTATTGGTAACCACAATTAAACTGTGAAAGGTCACTTGTGTATAGGACATGTCTACAGAAAATGTAAACATGACCTGAAAGGCCAATTTTGATTATTTCCGTGAATTAGTTTGTTGACCTTGCCTATTTTCGGTATGCAACTTCAAGCAAATAGTGACGAACGAAACCGCGACAATAGTAAAATACGTAACGAATGAAGTCTTAATTAATTCTGGGCAGAGGCTTCTATTAGTAAGGCTCTCAATTACACCACACAGTCGCAGATTCTGCCAACTAACATTTCAATTAAATATTCTGGATTATTTCCTCTGAACACGCCAGGTTTCCATGTGCAAAGTTAGCTTTATACTGTGTTTGTTTACATAGAGGATGTCAATAACCGCAGAATATGTATGTCAAGTTGATTTCGTTTCGTTTCTGTTTCGTGGCACGTGCGTGTTGATATATACGCGCACACACCTGAAGTGTTTCATCTCAGTCACACTTTTCATAGTCTCAGTTCAAGGTCAAAATAATCATCAGAACTGGGTATACCAAAAGTATATACAGTAATACCCTTCAATACTGCCGCGTGTCACCGAGGTCCTTATAGGGTAAGCTAAACATGGTCTCAAATACGACCAAAATTGACGGTGGTAGAGGACCTTCAACAAAATTTATTACGACCCCATTGGTTACATTTTGATTATTGTTGTGTTTCCATTGGTCGCTATGTATATTCTTCCTGTACACGTCGCGGCGACAACATTGGCAAAGCGGCCTTTATTTCCACAGCCTTAAAATCCTCCCTGCACTCCTTAACAGAAAAAACATGCAGTAGCAAAAGCTATGTATATATTTAGAGTCGCCTTGGTTATTTTTGGCATGCGATTCCAAGTATGTAAATAGTGAACAACCAAAAGTTCAACAATATTTTTTTTTAAATACGTCACCAATGAGGTCCTAATTAATACAGTTGAAAGATCTTTATTGGAGACGATCATATTCTGTTCACTAAAAGAATGAAGTGGGCCACAACACACCCCTATATTACTCCGCGATAACAGGTGATTAGTAAACAGCTGATGACACGTAAAAACAATATTATTTAAAACATCTAAAAACAATATTTAAACATTAAAAAATTAATAAACATTTAAACACGAAATTTAACAACAATATTATTGGACACTTACTAATCGATTAATTCGTTGTGCATCCAACAACCAATCAGAAGCACTGCCCCACTTCATTCTTAGAGTGAATAAAGTTGTATGACCTACGGTCAAGTATGTAGAAATGACGATCTCAAGATTTAAATCAACACCCTTTACATTCACTTCCATTTTGAAAGAACATTTATATATATATATATATTACAAAGGAGGCGTCCGAATTTTAGAAAGACTTAGGTGAAACATGGTTAAGAAAAAGGCTGGGAAACACTGCTCTAACTAATCTCACCGTCCCCACCATTTTTTAGTAAAGAAACGATAACATGACATTTAGTCATATAGACTGTTATTAAGAACCACTTATGGTCGTGGTGGACGGTGTAGACTTGTTTAGTGTGAACATTTAACAAGAAGCTATTCACGTTCTATTTTGTAAGGAATAGTTGAGGGTGGAAAGAAGGAGAGGCGTTATAGAAAATCCGGGGTTGATATATAGGAGTTGTATGTGCATGCTTTATCTATACTTGTTGGAATGGTTGAGTACAGGGTCATATGTGGAGCTTTTTTGTACTGATGTAACTAATGTGAAATATAGCTCCCGTTATCACTATTTTTATAGCGCAAATACCATGGTCTATTTTCCATGGGTTATTTAAACTTACGACTGCGTCTACGGCCTTCAATCGTGAGTGCGTGCCTGTGTGTGTGTGTATGTATGTATAATGTATATAGGTATTCTTCATTTTAATCCATCGTGGAAACATTATAAAAAGCCCGTAGACACAGGGTGTGGATGTGTAGAGTTCGAATCTCACTAATCTATTACGATAGGATAACATTATATTTAACACTATAAAACTATTTAAAAGATTATCCCTTCCCCCCAAAAATCCCCTACGATACAGTTATTGTACAGATATTGTTCCCTCTTTCAACAACAAAAAAAATAATAACTTAGTAAAAGTCTTTTAGTACAGGTTTATCTATGACTCCTCCTGTGATCATTCACAGCGTGCTGTGTTCTTCTCTTTTGCGTTTCAACTTTTCTTGCAAAAGACAACAGATATCCGGATTATTACAATGGAAATTATACAGTTTAATTATACGTAATTTCAAACGAGGTCATAAGAGAAAGAGTTGGTGTCATATCAATTCTACAATACATACAAAACCAACAGATACATGGTTTGGTCATCTGAAAAGAATACCGTGTGATTCATTAGTTTATAAAGCATATACGAAGAGAGCAGAAGCAGAAAGAAGAGCCAAAGGTACACCTAGAGTACGCAGGATCGACAACATCAAAGAGACTTTACACGAACACCAAATAACATTATCTGAAGTTGTCAGAAAAGCGAGAACAAGAACATTGTATCTCCCTCGACACCCGTAAAGGGTAAAAGATGAAAGAAGAAGAAGAAGAATTATAATTTCATTAAGTGCAGAAAAGTTCATTTCTAAAGTCATTTCAATATAGGCCCCCATATACTATAGTTTCCGACTCTATATTGTGTTCTGAACTTGTACGATCAAATGAAATATTACAAGATTCTTCATTATCTCAAGTTCCTTGTAAAATATGTGTTGCCTTGCACATTTAAAACTTCCCAAAACTTTCAAGAGATCATCTTACAAATTTTCTGATAATTGAACATGATTATATTTTACTATACAATATTGTATCAAATGACATATACTTTCCATAGCGTTGTCTTCACTGTGGATACTCTGTACGTCTCTCTTTCCTTGTCAAACATGCCTGCATTGGCCAGCATACACTATTTGATGTCGCTGATCCATTGTCTTTATTATCTCCCTCTTCTTCTCTTGCCACGTACTCTGTCCTCTAGAATCAGTATTTCCATGACATCATGTCCCCTTAGGTATAAAAAGTATCTTCCTTCTTATGATTGTATTTAGAAGTCAGTCTTAATTTAATTTCAGTATTTTCAAACTTTCTATGTTCTTCTTTTTCTCTGTACATGCTATCGTAGGATCTTTCTGTAGCACTTCATTTCAAATGTGTTAATCTTTTTTTCATATTGTCTTAAATGCTTAACAAGGATAGAAAAAACACACGAAAGATATTCAACAAGAAAGTACAAAACATGAAAATTAAAAAAAGACAGGAACCAACAGAAATAATTAATCAATGATGACCACTGCAACATGCTAAATAGGCACCAAGAAATCATGGAAAGATGGACAAATTACTTCAATCAACTGTTAGACTTAAAGGAAGTAGATTACAACAATAAATACAATAGAAGAAGACCTAGAACCATACATCATGAAATCAGAAATTGAAGACGAAGTTAAACATGCAACAAATAACAAAGCACCACGAATAGACGACATACCTATGTTTGGTTGGTTGCTGATCCAGCGGTCCATGGGCTCCTGCCCTTTGACCTAATGCCATTAGATGGCATTATATTGCTGGGAAGTCTGTGGATTTTCGGCCCACCCCGGGACAGAGCCAGAGAATAACTATCACACCTCCAGGAAGGTAGGTTTAAACCTATGCACTGCTCCTAGTGACAAGTGACACTGCTAACAGTGACAAGTATAAAGTGGCTACACAGACTGTTTAATGTGATATGGAAGACACAAAAGACACCACATGAGTGGAATACAGAGGTGATTTGTCCCATCTGGACGAAAGAAGACAGTAAGAAGGACCTCGCACTAAGTATAGAGGCATATCACTCTTAAGCCACATAGAAAAACTCTTTAGCAAGATACTTGGGATAACGATGCGCGTATATATAGAGCCACAACTCAACAACACAAAATTGGGCTTTCGTGGGGAAAAAAAGCTGTAAAGATGTAATTTTCGCCCTCAAACAACTTTCAGTAAGAGCGACAGATCATACCAAGACTTACATTTGGCTTTTGTGGACCAAGTGAACGCTTTTGACAGAGCGGATAGAGCTTAACTATGGATACCACTACAGACATACGGCGTTCCACATCTGATAAGCCTATGTCAGAGCATATACGTCAATAGTCAATGCTCATTAAGAACGAGCACAGGTACATCAATTATTTCCAAATTCACTCGGGAGTGAGACATGGATGAGCACTATCCTCCCTATTGTTCATAACATACATAGATCACATTTACAAAGTAGCAAAGACAACGGAAGAAAACAATCTGAAGGATTGTTGGAAACGCCATGTCTGCGACATAGAAACATGGCGTGATAAAATTTCAATCGTCTATTTTGTTTATTATTGTTTAGTTTATAAGTTATTTGTCTCTTGAAAAAGGTCCCATTTGGACCGACACGTTGAGATTTGTCCTGTGTAGTTTTATTGTATGTTTCTTTTATATACTTTTATATATATTTTTATTCATAGGCAAGGTAAGTGTTTTTAGTAACCAGTTTAATTCATTATGCTTTACTATTTGCACCACAGAAAACAAGCATAGTAGACGTTCAATCTGTACTCTCCATCCCTAATCCTTAGAGAACTTCTTCAATACAAATAGTCAAAGACCATACTGCAGGGCCGGCCCTAACAATTGAGGGGCCCAATGCGAAACGGATTGCGCGGGGCCCAGTCTGGGTAGGGAATAGGATAATAAAATAAATTCTAATATGAATTTATGGGCCTATGAAGTGCGGGGCCCACTGCGGCCGCATAGGTTGCAATGGCCTAAGACCGGTCCTGACGACCTGCCATCACAGACCTATGTCCGTTATCCTTGTTGACTGATGCGATTTTTGCATTGGTCACTTTGCATGTACTTTGTTTCGATGCCAGTTCTTTTTAGTTCTATTTTTGTGCTTGACAATCCATAGTGTTAAGTCCATGTTTGTGCGTAATTATTAAGAGTTTGAAGTCTACTTTTGTAGGTGAGTATCCTGAGTGTGAAGTCTATTTTTGTGATTGATTTTCTATTTAATATCTATTTTTGTCTGTAATAGTCTCGAGTTTTACTGGAGCACGAAAGGGGAAAAAGTGTATCAACGCTTTAAACTGTCGTTTCGTCTATTGGTTCGGGTTGGATATTTTCGATCCCATAGAAGATCAACATGACACAAAAGTCATACTCAAGTTAGATATATCAGGCCGAAATGTGCATATATCACAGCCAAGCTGCAAGCCATGCCATAAAATTCTGTTATCATGACTACATCATAACAGTCTGTATGAGCTTAAGAACAAACGCAGAAAAAGACGTTTTAGTTTTCTTTATGGACTAGTGAATCTGACGCTAAAGATTACCTAGTCGATTCTTGCTACATGCAAGACAGAATAGTGCTACTTTGTCCTACTTCTCTCATATTTCCTACGTCTCCATATTTCCTACTACTCTACTATTTCCTACTACTCTCCTAGTTCCTACTACTCTCCTAGTTCCTACTACTCTCATAGTTCCTACTACTCTCCTAATTCCTACTACTCTCCTATTTCCTACTACTGTCATATATCCTACTACTGTCCTATTTCCTACTACTGGCCTATTTCCTACTACTCTCCTATTTCCTACTACTGTCCTATTTCCTACTAATGTCCTTTTTCCTACTACTGTCCTATTTCTTACTACTGTCCTATTTCTTACTTCATTCCTTTTTTCTACTACTCTACTATTTCCTACTACTCTACTATTTCCTACTACTCTCCTATTTCCTACTACTCTCCTATTTCCTACTACTCTCCTATTTCCCAGTTCTCTCCCGGACCCTTAATAAAAACACAGGCGTGGCATGTAATGATGTACCCAGAAAAGGAGTGGCAATTAAGTCTTATCTTAGGGGCTTATGCGCACCAGACAAATGCAGAAATTGGTGTCAGAGGTTTGTTGATAGTGGAAGTTGAGGGAAAATGGTAAACATCTGTAAGAGGTGCGGATGTAGAGAGAGAGGGAGATGGAGAGAGTGAGAGAGAGACGAAAAAGAGGAGAGAGTTGTAAGAATGGTTAGAAACTAAAACGGGAATAACTGAAAAAAAGAAAAGAGGAATATTAGTGTTTAAAATGAATAATTATATATCACGTATACATTTCTTAATACTCGACAGATCGTATCCGGCACCTCAACGATGCCACAGCTACCTATTTTAAAAAAAATAGATGTGGGGTTTTTAGTCGTTGTCAGAGTGACGTGGCTATTTTAGACATGTTGCTAGAATCTTTTTTTTGTCTTTTTTTTTCGAAAACCCTATCTTACACGGTGTATGTTTTATAAAAACTAATTCATATATCTTGATAAATTTGTTTTGTTTCATAACCAACTACCGACCATGAGAAGATCCTGATACAAGGCAAGAGGGACACCAAGAAGAAGATGGATAAATGGTATCAAGACAACACTGAACAAATATGGACTAAACTCAGGCAAGGTGACACATCTAGCCTTGGATATACAACTAAAGCTCCCAGTTACCACTCCTACGATTAACAGCAAGTGTGGATATATCTGACCAGCATCCACCTGGGGATAGACAATGGTCGAAAAAATTGTTGTGTTCATAATTTTAACGGTTGTAACTTTTTAAAGCCAGATGCTTTTCGATGAATACTTGAAATTGTAAAGATGATACATGATTTGTATGGTTGTCTGCATGTATTCAAATTTCTAAAAACAGTTTTCTACAAAATTATGTAAATAATTTGTGTGTGTGCAGTTCCAAGGTATATTTAAATAATTTTTGATTCACTCTAGGGACATTTCTGTTTCTACGATGAAATATCCAGTATTGATACCACTTTAGTTTATTTATGCATTTAATTTTTTTTTTTAAATCCTTCCCCTCCAAAAAAGAAAAATATATTTGAGAGAATAGGGTATTACGCCCTTAGTATGATATATAATTTACCCTAATTTTTGTTACATATTATGCATACATGATGAAGTGTCGTCTCCACAACGACCGTTGGCTGCAACAGACCTCCAACATCGTCTGTCTCTTATTTTGGTGGTGTACTTTGCTAAACTGTAAACTCTTCATCTTGTAATAATACTTCCAACGTGTATGTCTGCCTACCTCTTGCTCGCCTCCCTACGACTTTACCCCCGGTCTTCAACAAGTTGTCGTGTCTTTTGATGTTTCAAAAATGTTTTATTTGCTTGATCTTCATTTCCTTTAATAATTCTTTCTTCATATTAATTGTTTTTACAACCTCTTTGTTTTCTTCTCTTTCCATGATGTTCTCTCTATTTTTCTATATATTCACATCTCAAAGGGATCAATTCAGTCTTTTTATTTATTTGTTTATTGTTCATGTTTCTGAGCCATACATTAAATTAGAATAGATGTATCATTTTATAATTGTAATTTTTAGCTATGCATAAATGAAACTAATAAACCTGAAACATTCAGTAAACACAATTTGATCATGGGAATTTGTAAATGGTGTAATAGGTAGGGAATGGTGTTAGGACCTCCCACTCCCCCCCCCCCTCCATTAAGAAACCAGAATATGATTTAGTACTATGAAATTAGTCATATGTCGGGTTGCCCAACCCTCCCAACACGTAATAATTTTCGAAAGAAGGTGACCAAAAAATATCATGAAAACCATAGAGTTGCATACCAAATTGAGCGAATTATCTTTTTTTCAACGGAAAACCCTCTCCTCTCATGCTCCACCATATTTAGATGTATTAAAATGTTGGCGCTATCTGCTTTTTTTCCCCATGGCGATCTGGGGTATTTCTGAACATTATATATTAGTGGTTACACTGCATTTCACCACATTAGAGTCCGGATGTGACTGACACGATATATTTCCTGTCTTCTGACGTGCTGTAAATTCTGCAAAACGGTTCTATTTCATTCAAGGTTTTGGTTGCAGGGTTGCCAAATGTTTTAACTGTTTACGATCAAATGATAGGTAATGAGTGGTAAACAGTAAACAAACACCCAGTGTGTATAAACTACTCCCCCATGTGATGTCGGAGTCCGAAGATAGAACAAGAATAACAACTACCTAATGTATGTCGAAAGAAGTGATTCAGAACGTTTTAAATTTCAATGTGTATACGAGTTGCATATGCCATCTTATGTCAGAGTCTTCTTCTTCAGCGTTCATTCTCTAACTCCTGCTGGATCTCTCTAGTAGCAGGACCATGATCCATTCTAGATTTCCAGCAGGATGTAGTCCAGAGAATTGAAATGCGTTGTGTCGCCGTTTTATTTGCGCCAATGGCCCGACACATCCGTCTTCGGCGGTTTATGTCAGAGTGACCTAAAGATATCGTTAAAGTGGGATATCCAAGTTAAACTGTGAATTATAAAACAAAACAGTTTTCTGAACTACAGCCTCAAATCAGCTAGAATTTGAGAACCAACGCAGTCATAATATACTACTGAAACATACAAACAACCTGTTTAAATTCAGTGAGATACAGTTATTACAAAATTACTTTGACCAAAAATGGGCAATATTTTGTGAGTTGACGAAACGGATTTACCTGATTGAGCCAGATTTGTTGTATGTAGTCTGTGGTCAGAAACGGTTTTTAAAGTTTTTGCTACAAGTAGCATTTAGCGTTTTCTGAACTAGTACAGAATTTACGTTGTTTTGAAACGTCTTCTTCACTCATACCAGATATATTTAGATACATGGACTAGAAACAACATATACATATATCCCTCGTACTTAAGGGATATTTTCTTCGGTAATTATCGGTTCATCCAATTCTCACTAGTATAAGCTAGAAAAAAAGTACTTTTCCAGGATAGTTTTTCGCGTTGATCTCATGCACCGCCACTTATCTTTGATATATCAAACTTATCCGTGCTTTTCTTTGGATGGCGATACAAAGTATACATAAAGTGACCATTGATTTATTGCATCAGTCAAAAGGCGCCCGTATGTTACCGAGGCCCGAAAGGGGGGGGGGCAAAGAATAAGAACTTGGAACTGTTGAACTGAAGAAGAACTAAGAACTGAAGAAGAACTTGGCAAATATTGTAAGTGAAAACCAGTCTATATTTTGGTAAAAACCGACTCTTTCTCACATTGAGCGCTCCCGCAATTACAAGACCACTGATAATCCCGATTCTCTGTTTAAGACGAACATTCCTTAAATTGAACAGTGACAATGATATTTGCCTGGGCCACATTTTAAATCACTTTCCTTAATTATGTAGATGGAAACAAAATTATAATCCTCGCAGAATTCACTGGCCCGTGCTGTCTTACGTAGGGAGTTCTGTATGTCTATTGCTCTACGACTCAATACAGCAGCACATCAACAGGTATGTTCTTATTGTGCTGAACACGATCTTATGGTTCCTATGGTTCCTCCAACTTGGACCTCACCAGTCTAAATCCATTGCTCACGACTCTATCCAACTTGGACCTCACCAATCTTAATTATGGGCGCAAATTGAATCCCGGCTCCCGAAAATACCGCATACCGGACTAAAAACGGATGTATCAAAATACCAGGAGTGGATTTATGAAAACCGGAATTGTTGAAACTTTCGGTATTTCATTTTCCAAAAATATAAATCGATATTCTTAGTTTCCATTGGTAACTTACATGCTGCATTTAAGGATAAAAACATACAAATAATTTATGCGATGTGCGAAACCTCACACCACGTGTCTCCTTTGAGACACGACCGACGGACTAGATCTGTGTTCTGTGTTCCATTTGTAAAGAAGCATGCGTGTGATTAGTTTTGTTTTTATAGCGTGCGTGTGTTGTAAGTATCATGTGACGGTGAGTCACGACGTAAAGGATTCTTGAGTAAATGTATTCATATTATGACAAATAATTAATTAATTGGTATAGCCGAATGACATTAGAATTTTGACATACAATAACAGTAACATGAATTATATGAAAATAATAATGCATTGCACTCACATCACTGGGTACATTTTTTATAATAAAAACGTTTGATTGCTTAATTTCCTTTATTTATGTCAACGTACCTCAAAGTACCTACTATATGCGAAATGAAGTGCTTGTGAACAGCACTGAGGGTAACAAAAAAAAGAGATAGAATAAACAATGCCAAGACAATAGACAAGACAAGACCTGTCTTGCAAACTATAACTTATTTCGTGTTTTTATAATGAAATATCTTGAGTTTAAGACACATACAAACTATATTACTTCTAGTATGTGACATAAAATATTAATAATTCACTTCATATTTGATGTTTTAGATATAATAATAATCGAGATATATTATCCCAACCTGAATGGTCCAGTGGTTTTGTACGTACCTAGCCAATAATTTACATGGAAATTTAAACATTAAAAAAATGTATACACGTTAATACAATTCGATTTAAACAAATACACTATATATATATGTTTGTTAATTGTCATTTATTCTTATAATGATTAATTTTCCTTCCAGTTTGATATAAAGAAATGGGGGACCTTGAAAAAGATAACCCTAAATGTGGAGTCTGAGCGGGTATTCTCGTCATCGGGTAACTTTTGTAACCGTTTGCGCTCAAAATTTAGCGATCAAATATTACTCAAGTTGTCATATTTACGATCTCACTATTTAAATTTGACGAAACATCAAGAAAAGCACAAATTATTTTAATATTTGATTAATAAAACTATTTAAATTAACAAGTTTAGAATATTATATATTTGAGTTTATTTGATAAAGTTTTCTTCTTCTTCTTCAGCGTTCATTCTGAAACTTCCGCTGGATCTCTCTTATAGCCGGACAATGCTCCTACTAGATTTCCAGCAAGATGTAGTCCAGAGAATGTAAATGTGCTGTTTCACCGTTTTATTTGCACTAATGGCGCGACACATCCGTCTTCTGCGGTGTTTCATAACGTCTGAAGTTAGATATTTGTGTTATTGTTAAAAACTTCTAAATTATTAAAAGGTTTTTTTTTCTGAATGTTTTCTTGATACATAGTCCCATATAATCTCGACCATAGTTTCTCTAAATATCTAAAAATATCGGGATCTCGGTACTCGTAAATTTCAATATCGAAAATGCCAATTTTGGTAAAAGGGTCCGGTATTACGACCCCTAGTCTCAATCTATTGTTCACAGACGCAGCGCAGCTATATTTTTGTGATAATTCTCATGGAATTACTTTGGATGCAGACACAGTTGCCCTTCTGTGTGCTCATCTAGTTCGAGTTCTTGGTCACTGTCATAATCCCCAGTCATACTGCATGGTCACAATAAACACACCATACTCTTCTTTTATGGTTTTCCCTGCTCATTGAAATGTGAAAACCCAATCACAACGCAAGTGTGTAACATCAGAACAATGTATGTATATAATCATGTCACCACTGAAATTTTCGCTAACGAATGCCTACCTATACATCAGACTTCACATGAATATGGCACACTTCTTTTTGCAATTGCTATTGTATTATTAATAATCGTATGAAGGTCTAATAATCAAGGTTCAATACAGGAATCAGTGGACAAATCATATGACAACAGTCCAACTTTTTAATTTCATATGCTATTGCACTGAGCTTCCGTTACTTGGAGATTTTTAAAAAATAATGTAACTAACGATACTGATCTAGCGATTTGCGTGCAACAAGCTGAACCCCCCTCCGACCTCAGTGTGTAGAGCGCAAATCGAGTGATCCGGGGCTCTCATCACCAAACGTGTAGAACGTTAGCCTTGTCTGAGTATGTGTCGTTATCGGAATTTCGTTCCGTTTATTTATGTTAACTTTTTTGTTCCGTAGAAACCTGACCACTAATCCTTGTATTGTACCATAATCTATATATTTGGCTATCTCTCTTGTTGTAATGCATCAGGAGAGACGACTAGCATCTTTCACATGCGGTGACTACGTACAATTATTAGGTGGCTGGACAAATTGCGAACACTGATGTATTGGGGAGAATATGCAACATCGCAGTATTTTCTATGATCACTCAACGCAGTTTCAGAAGGTTACAACCAGGGCCGGCCCTAACAATTGAGGGGCCCAATGCGAAACGGATTGCGCGGGGCCTAGTCTGGGTAGGGAAGAGAATAATAAAATAAATTCTAATATGAATTTATGGGCCTATGAAGTGCGGGGCCCACTGCGGCCGCATAGGTTGCAATGGCCTAAGACCGGCCCTGGTTACAACAGCCTAGGAGAACGGACCAGAACCGAGGCATCTAGTTAATGAAGAATTACAGTCGGGGAAAGATCTCAGGGTCGACCTTCACTTCGGTACAAAGTCGTATGTGCAAGCGATATAAATCGTATATGCGTTGAAGCGGAATTATGGGAACAGGATGCCATGGATCGTGTTGCATAGCTGGGAAAGATCAAGAATGGTATGAAGACAAAGGAGAAAGTTATTGCAGATAGTTCAGGGCAGGGTTGCCAGATGGGTGGATTTATTGATGACCAAATTGTTGGTTTAAAAAAAACCCATGTTATTTATATGTAAACTACTAAAACCATTCTATAAACGTGTATTACCTCTCTCCAATTGTCAGCATCCATTCATTTCACATTGACAAATATACGCTATTGCTAACTTTATTACAGTTCTTCTATTATGTATTATTAATGTTATTTTGTGAGTCTGAGCCGTCTCTAGACATGAAATCAATAAAGGTAATTTAAAAGTTGTTTGCATAATAGAATTATAATTTTTACTTTTCCACATGTTGAATTTAGATTACAATTACTGCCACTATTATCTAGTGCTTCTTCCTACATTGAACACTTCTGTTTAGAAATATAATTTTTACTTTTCAACATGTTGAATTTAGATTAAAATTACTGCCACTATTATCTAGTGCTGTTTGCTATCTTGAACACTTCTGTACTCAATATTTACTATTTCAGAACTCACTATCACAACACAACTTCGCACGTGTACTGCCGGTTCCAGAAAGGGAAACCATGGACAGAAAAACTATTAACCTTCCATGCATGTCGCATGAGGTGACTATGGATGTTATGGGCTTGATTGTCTCATCCCATATATGGTCATTGTCCCAGAGGCCATGCTGAATTTCGATGCATCAGGCTTACATGAGCAGCTATTACACCACAGCTGTAAACCATGAAAAATGCACCGAATTATCCAAACTACATTCTGCTAATCTGCAGGAATTTCAGTGTGAACACAGAAGAAGAAGATAGTATAGTTTCTGCTTAGACATTCCGAGAAAAGTGTTATCAAATGTTTGAAACATGCACTCTTTATTTTACAGCTATACATGATTACAATAGACGATCCACATCTATAAATGATTACAATAGACGATCCACATCTATAAATGATTACAATAGACGATCCACATCTATAAATGATTACAATAGACGATCCACATCTACAAATGATTACAATAGACGATCCACATCTATAAATGATTACAATAGACGATCCACATCTATAAATGATTACAATAGACGATCCACATCTACAAATGATTACAATAGACGATCCACATCTATAAATGATTACAATAGACGGTCCACAGCTATACATGATTACAATAGACGATCCACATCTATAAATGATTATAATAGACGATCCATATCTATAAATGATTACAATAGACGGTATTTATTTAATATTCCCATTAGAACCGACCACATAATGTGTATCTACATTTGAACAACAAATCATTGGAAAATATAGGGTTTTTTAATTTAAAAAATTAAAAAATTTACAAATAAACAAAACAAAAAAATGTCAAAATAAAATTAATGGCCAGTAGTGTTAAACAATGGCAAAATTTGATAAATTTGGTAATAAGAAAGTTCACTATATCAACCCTAGTTCAAGAACTGCACTTCTAAGAAGGCGCATCAGCCACACGATGGAACAAGTGGGCCTATGATTTCATGTGCATACTACGGAAAACTGTGGTTCAGATTGGTTTTGTGAGTCACATCGAGGATTGCCATGGATCGCAGATATTCCTTATGACACAACAATAATACTATCGTCTGGAAAGACAGAAATGTGACTACATACTACTATTATTCAATACGCGTGACTTAAAAAATAAAATAAAATAATACTTTATTAATGACAGTATAGTGATCTGGTCACTGATTGTGCGGTGTCTTCAGTCTTGATCGTCAAGTGACTTAATCCGCGTCTATCAAATTGTCTTCTTCTTCTGCTCAGTTCTAAAACTCTCGATCATTACTGGAGATTTTGCCCGGAGAACGGAATGCGTTTTGTCATAGTTTACAGCTTAACTGCGATGTCAGCGTCTTTATGCCTGACGCATTCACCTTCAGCATGATTTATGTGTCACTTGGACCTATATGGATGGGGCAGCCAACTTCACCCAAAATCTTCCTTAGTCGCCTCGTACGGGCATGCATGCAATGTAAACAGGGTTGCTACTCTTTGCTCCCTTTTCGGGTCTAGCCAACACAAGGGTGAGCGTGGCCATTAAGACCTTACGAGCATAGTTAAAACAAGCCTTCATAATCGATTATTTTGATTATTTCCGTTCTTGTTGATCAATACGAATATACTTTGTATCGCTTGCCAAACCAACGAAATCAGTGGAAATAATCGAATAATTGAAGAAGTAAGAAGGCTTGTTTTGATTCTGCTCGTAGGCCCTTATCATTGATACCCTCGCTTGGTCATTGATTTTGAAGTGACTTGCTGTTGCTGTGCACATTGTTTATCTACTAATATGTTTGTTCTCTGTATACGTTTCCTTCCATCATTTGGTTGGCGTGATGATAGTAACCTAGTTGTAATCGGTAAGCAGATGTGAGAAACAAACCACGCCAGTTGTTCGCCCACTTCCTACCTATTTACATAAAATATGCAGCTTTTGCGTCAATGCAGCAGCCGATCTAGCCCGAGATATACAACAGAGTCGCGGTGGTGGTGGGAGGGCTAACGACGTGGATGTTGATGGTGGGGCGGGAAGTTGTTTATAACAGAACCGCTTCAAGGGCATCTTGTTTGCATCAGCGTGGGTGCCATTTTGGAAGTTACTTCCCGGCTGTGCTTACGTGAAAGGTGGAGAGAGAGATAGATAGAGAGAGGGAGAGAGAGAGAGAGAGGAACCGTATAATACGTTTACAAGGAAGAATTATAGAAGCTAGTATATATATGTGCGAGTGTATATATATATATATATGCAACATATAGATATCTGAATAGAGAGAGAGAGAGTAGAATTGAATGAATTGATATACAGATTAAACGATCGAGTTTTGTGTGGGTATGAAAATATATTTACAAATTTACTGTATGAATAGTATAGTGTTATAAGTGTGTTGGTACGGCTGTATGGCTTGCGTTGCGTGCATGTGTTACACACACGCTCGCGCGCACACCTGGGGTAGTTTTATATTCAAAAGTACGCAAGGACTATTAGCCAGCGTGAGTGATGTTATTGAGAGTGGGAGATGGGGAACGGGTGGGAGATTTGGGAGGGGGGGGGGGGGTAAATGTCTACTGGTTAAGTGATCTGTGCACGTGTGAGATGTGTAGTTTTGTAAAATAAAAATATCACGTACATGACATATGTGCTTGTGTGTATGTATCATTGAAGGTTGACAAAGGTTGAATATTTCTGTTATGTGTGTGTGTGTTTGTATATATATATATATATATATATATATATATATATATATATATATATATATATATATATATATATATATATATATATATATATATATATATATATATATATATATATATATATATATATATATATATATATATATATATATATATATATATATATATATATATATATATATAAACCGGTGTATATATATGACCATATATACACGCATATATAGCCTATATTATCTACATACATTCATACACACATATATAACCTATATATATCTACATACATACATATATATATATATATGTCTATATATTCATTTATTCATTGGTACTATGCCTTCCGTCGTAGGCGATCATGTCTCTCCACAGTACTCTGTTTGTTATACATTTAAATATAGTTTCTGAGCCTATATATACACACACATATACACATACAAATATGTACAGATATATCTATATACATGCCTATAAACACACATATATATATATATAGATACATGCAAATACATCTATCTATATGTATGTCAGAAGTTATTGAAGAGCAGTCACAGAGACACATACATATCATAATCTCTGTCATATGTTGAAAAAACAGATGCATAGATACACAGATATATCCAACATTGCTCAATTCTGATGTAGATCATTCTCGCCAGTGTTTTGTCGCGGCCCAAAATAGGAGCAAAGAATAGCAACACTGTTTGCCTTCCATGCATGTCGTACGAGACGACTAAGGAGGTTATGGGATGGAGTTGGATGTCCCATCCCATATAGGGTCAGTGACATAAGCCATGTTGAAATCGGATGTGTCAGGCCGAAATGGGCAGATATCACAGCAGTGCTGCAAACCATGACATAGCGCATTCCGTTCCCAGGACTACATCTTGCTGATCTGCAGGAGTTTGATAACGAACGCAGACGAAGAAGAAGATAATTCAGAGTCCTGAGTACTGCTTTCTACTTTCTAGCTGTCAATTACCTTCAAGATTATCATCTTTCGCATTTTCTCAAAATTTGTTTTTTTTTTCCCTAATTTTAATTCTGTTTCCCTGCTTACCCCATCCCCCCCTTTCATCCTTATTTCCTGAATGTATGATAGTTTTATACGTCATTGAATCAGATAATCGTTAAATGTGCTTTAGTATGCATATACTCGTGCACATATACTCATACATAACCACATACATGCGGATACATACTTACATGCGTACATACACGTTAGTAAGGAAGAAACGAAAATATTGGATCTCCGTTGTGTAGTGGTTAACACATTTCTTGTGAGCTTGCGACGTCTGGGGATCGATTACCAGGCCATGACATTGTTTACACGTGCGTTTTTTATGAGGATTTAAACCCTATTGATGTTGTGAGCTATGAAGTTATTAACGGTGCTCTCAGTGATACTCTTGACAGAGTGTTACTGTCTACAATCACATCACAATTTTTATTGAAAAAACAAATACTGATAATGGATGAATAATAATTGGTAATAGGAAGTGGTACAGTGCGCGTCTGTGACGGCAAAGGTACCGAGTTCGATCCTCACCACAGACAATTGTGCATCCGGACCGTTCAGAAAGCAATGGCAACCTACTGAACGTATTTATATTGCCTAGAAAATCAATACAGCCAATAAATGCTGGGTTGATAGCTACGTCCTGGATAGGATAGGCTACCAAATACAAAAACAAGACCTGCCTGAACCAAGATTATGACAAGCTACAAAACCACTATTAAGTTCTCCATTAGTATCAACAACAGCGAATTAGAAAAAGTCAACAGTTTTGAAAACCTTGGTTCTCTTATCAGCGGTAGCGCTTGTTGCTATGAAGTCAGAAGGAGGATGGCTATAGTGTCAAAAAACTGATACAAATGAAAAACATGGCTGAGTTGCTGCAAAACAACATAAATAACATCATAAGAGCTTGCATATATATATACCCAGTGGCAATATATTGGCGAGATTCATGGACAATCACAAACAAACTGGAAAATAAAATAGTATTTGGAATAAATGTTACTAAAGATCCTCAGATTATCATGGACCAAATATATCATCAATATAACCTTATAACCACCATCATCATCATCATCATCAAGTGACATATTCTTTCCAGAACGTAGTCTTTCCTATGGATCTCCTGAATTATCCGCGGTCTTGAGCAAGTTGCCCTGCATCTTCCAGTGACATGCGCAGGCATTCTTGAACGTCTTTTGTCCAACGGCGTCTTGGTCGGCCTTTGCCCCTGTTGCCTTCTATCATTCCCTCCATTAACACTCTCTCCATGCCATCGTGTCAAGTTATGACCGAAAAAAACTAGATTTTTCTTTAATATAGTGTTCAGAAGCCAGCCTTCCTGGACGTTAATTGTTCGTAACACCTCCTGGTTTGTTTTCTTCACTGTCCATGGTATTCTCAAAATAATTCAAATGATGTTATTCTCTTGGCCACTGTTTTATTTAGTGTCCATGCTTCACATCCATATGTCGCCACAGGAAATACAAATGTTCGTAGTAAAAACTATTTGGTTCTTATGTTAGTACCTTGCCATAGTTAATATAACCATCCTGAGACAAATGAATGTAAAAAAAAACAACCCCGCGAAGCAGACTGACTCTTTCCAGAAAACTTCAATATTTGGGCCATATCAAACGCAAAAGAAAAATAGTGACAGCAGAAATGACATGTCTACGAAGAATAATCGGAGCGTCATTAAGAGATAGAATTAGAAACGATAACATCAGACATGTAACCAAAACAATACCAGTATTGGAACACATAAAATGACAACAGATCAAGTGGTTTTCACACGCTACCAGGCTACCAACAGACAGCATGGCACAGATGGTCATGATACATAGACATAACGGTTATAAAGCCAGAGGCAGATAATTTAGAAGATGGATCACAGAAGTCAAAGAAGTCACAGGAACAAGCTTACAAGCAGCACACAAGAAGGCCATCTCCAGAGAACTCTGCTACCCCTGACACCACAAGGGAAACAAGGGTCACAGCGTACAGATAGATAGATCAAACGACATGACAGTCTAGAGAAGACCATAATGGAGGGGAGTATGCCAATGAAACGAACAAAAAGCAGACCAACAAGACAATAACACAAGACATCAAAGACCATCTGAACATGACAGTGACACAAGCAGGAAAACTGGCTCAAGATCGACAGAAGTTTAGAAAGTCTGTGATGAATGTTACATTTAGTTCAGGATATTATACCTGATGATGATGCATACAAAAACTGAAAGGAATGAGACGAACAGAGCCACAAAACGAAAAGAAAATTGACGGATCACAGTGGAATATTTACACATCGGAATAATTAAGGCGGTAGGTGACGGGTTTTCTAGTGTATACCGAGTCCAGTCATCCAAGAAGTAATATTTCATCATCATCATCGAGTGCCGTCTCCGCAACGAAGGTTTGCTGCAACGGATCTCCAATATCCCCTGTCCCTTGTCTTGGTGGTGCACTCTGCTAGACTGTAACATGTCCATCGTGTGATGTTACTCTCCCACTTGTATCTCTGCCTACCTCTTGCTCGCCTCCCTTTGACTTGACCCTCAAGTAAGGTCTTCAATAAGGACTTTTAATGTGTCCAAAATATTTTATTTGCCTGATCTTTATTTCTCTTAATAGTTCTTTCTTCATATTAAGTGTTTTAGCACCTCTTTATTTGTTTTTTTTCTCTGTCCATGATGTTCTCCCTATTCTTCTATATACCCACATCTCAAAGGCATCAATTATGTCTTCTAATTGTTTATTTAGTGTCCATGTTTCTTAGCAATACATTAATATATATTAGATATACATTTTATAATTCTCATTTTGAACTTGTTTGTAATTTGTTTAGATGTTAATATTTTCCTCATGTCATATTTATGTCATGTCATGTCATATTTCCTCATGTCATATTTCCTCATGTCATATTGATGTCATGTCATGTCATATTTCCTCATGTCATATTTATGTCGTGTCATGTCATATTTCCTCATGTCATATTTCCTCATGTCATATTTCCTCATGTCATATTTCCTCATGTCATATTTATGTCATGTCATGTCATAATGTCATATTTTCTTATGTCAAGTAATATTTAATGCCACCCAGATGTGACTCGGATGTACTCGGTAATAATACATTTACTGCTACCCTATCTATCTAGGACATCTAACTATATGAAACAACAAACAAGTCGCCGCGTATTGAGTGCTCAAATGGTGAGCACAGAATAGTCGCAATGTGACCTGCCATAAGAGGCAATTAGGGATATTTGATATTTAAAAATGGACGTACTATTTCATAATGTTGAATGATGATGTAACAGTCCGGAAGAGGCACATATCGCATCCATGCTTTAAACCAGAAGTTCTCAATACGGGGCTCACAAGCACTATGCTCAATACGGGGCTCACAAGCACTATGCTCAATACGGGGCTCACAAGCACTATGCTCAATACGGGGCTCACAAGCACTATGATGCTTGTTTGATTTTATTTTTCACCTTGTTTGAGATTGTCCAGGATTCACACCCATATATTGTGACTGAGAATATGCAAGCTCTTATGAATGTTAATGAAATTAGGTGCTTGTGCCATCCTAGTCAAAATAGTGACTTTCTTTCCTAGTCAAAATAGTGACTTTCTTTTCTAGTCAAAATAGTGACTTTCTTTCCTAGTCAAAATAGTGACTTTCTTTCCTAGTCAAAATAGTGACTTTCTTTCCTAGTCAAATAGTGACTTTCTTTCCTAGTCGAAATAGTGACTTTCTTTCCTAGTCAAAATAGTGACTTTCTTTCCTAGTCAAAATAGTGACTTTCTTTCCTAGTAAAAAATAGTGACTTTCTTTGCTAGTCAAAATAGTGACTTTCTTTCCTAGTCAAAATAGTGACTTTCTTTCCTAGTCAAAATAGTGACTTTCTTTCCTAGTCAAAATAGTGACCATCTTTCCTAGTCAAAATAGTGACTTTCTTTCCTAGTCAAAATAGTGACTTTCTTTCATGTGAAATTTTCCTAGTGAGCATATTTTTTTCTGCGACATTACCTACCACCATACATTAATTGAGTCTCTTTTACATGACTTTGTCCCGTCAGCATTGTGACTTTCCCGTTGTTGTTGTTGTTTTTTTTACCTGTGGATTTATTACCAGTCACTTCAGACTACATTCTGATAATCAGCAGGAGTTTGAGTATCTACGCAAAATGACAAAATGAATCTGACAATAATGGTTCCCTCATTCCAAAATCCCATTTTATCAACATTTATAAGAATTGTTTACACGTCTTCCTGAAGACATTAATGTCGTCGACCAAAAAGCCAAATAAACTGCCACATTTTCAAGTCAGCATGGAAGCGGTCTGGAATTTCTAAATAAAATGTGGAATTCAGTTTACGAAAACAACAATAAAATGATTGTGGAGAAAAATTTAGTTGGGTAAATGGTTGGTAACAGAAGGTGGGGTTATGCTGATTGTATTCTCCGACTTCTGTGGTAAAAAAAACACTAATATTCACTGTTACCACTAACGTTTTAGAAATAACCACACATTGTTCGATTAAAACTCCAGACTATAGAATTCATTTGACTGAGGCTAGTGTCTGAGATGTCTTTAGCAAGGAAAGCGCGTTTGAAAATAAAGGCATTGTGTGTGCAATTCCATCATTTTCATGAGACTTTTAGTGACAGTTTTTCCAAAACTTGTTAAGTGTGTTATTTATTCGTCCTTTGGCTAAATATCTAGACCTCACAATACGCACACCATGATATAACCTAACGGAACATCATCCCAGATTGACAGGGACGTATCTCAGAGCATAGAGACAAATCGCCCAACAAACAGACATAAAGTTAATGTTCTTAAGGATTTTCTGTGATTTACCAAATGAGCAATTTCCTTCAAAAACCCCAAAATGATAGCATTTGGTGTTATTTTACCCGTTTGCAAAATAACACGAGACGCCGGTAAAAAACCCCAAGTTCTAGTTTTTAAAAACCCAGCTCTGGCATTGCTAGTTATGTGTTTGTGTTCCAAGTGTTCTGTGGAACAACATCAAACGTAGACACTTAAAAGAAAGATCTGGAAAAGTTTCAAAAAAAAAAAAAAGCAGACCATAGCGTAACTGGCATAATTTCCTATCTCACGTCAACGTGACACGTGCAAACATCTTTCCACGGCTCGCCTGCTTTCCCCACCCACGCCGAGTATATATTCACTGCCACAATGTTTACAATAAGCGAGCATGTGTGGAAAGTTGAAAGGGTTTTTTAAAATAGGGGGAATGGGGAGATATGGTAGAAACAGAAAATCTGCGTGATTGAGACAACATTTTGACTTCCAAAAGGGATTTTGGTTGGTCGACGAATATAGAACAAAATAAGGAATGTAAAAAATACATAGGGGAAATAAAATAAAAATCTCTTTATGAACGTCTGCTGCTAAAATTAACTTACACCATTGCATCTTCCCATCCCCAAGCTTACTTCGCCACTAGTAAACACCGCCTCTTCCCTTCCCCAAGCTTACTTTACTAGTAAACATCGGCTCCAATTGTCGTGGAATTTTAGGATATGACTGTCAGCTTTATGTATGTTTCTGCCCATAAAGTTTCCTTTCTTTGATGTATCCATTCTTTGAAGTATCCATAGCTGATGTCATTTGTTGGTTCTTTTTTGTGTGACTTTCCTTTATTTTATAAGTTCCCTCTCAGAACTTATCATAACTGTTTTTTAAGCTGTTTTTATGGTGCAATAATAATAATAATAATAATTTTGCTCGCTTTCAAACTCTTGCAGGTTTGCAAAATATAGTCTGGGGAAAGGAATGCGTTGTATTTTGGTCTATAGCTTGACAGTGATAACTTTGTCTTTGAGCCAGTTTGACCCTCAGTGGGGTGGGATAGCCACCACACACTAACGCTTTCTTAGTCAAATTTTCATGCCTATCTGGTTTGAGTATCGTTGGAGATTGTCAAGCTTAGGTTGAGAATCTGTGTGGTTTGCGATCAAAAGGGCCAGGTCATCTGCGTAGTCAAGATCTTCGAGAACGGTATTATTAATCCATTTTATTTTGGACAGTTCATTTTCAGTGCTCTTTCTCATGACCCAATCAATAGCGACGCAGAAAAGTAATGGGGACATGATGAATCCCTGTTTAACGCCCCTTACAACTTTTAACCATTCTGACTTCTCAGTGTTTGTTTGAACACAGCAATGTGAGTTGGTGTAGAATGCCTTTATAACATTGATTATTTTAGTAGGAAAACCGTGTTGTTGTAGAATATTCCATAACGTAGGCTGATGAAGACTATCAAATGCTTTTTCAAAGTCAACAAAGTTGATTATGAGCGGGATTGAAATTCGAGTAATTCTTCAACGATGTTTAGAAGAGAAAATATGTTATCTGTGCAGGAGCGAGCTGATCTAAAGCCTGCTTGTTCTTCTCTTTTTTACGTAAGTACGATTACTGTTATATCTGAGATTTCAACTGTCGAATTAGTATAATGCCTATTGAAAGAGTCTTCTAGAGGGGGTCATAATTGTATAGATGCCATTCTACAAAGCTTCCACAAGAGAGCTTCACTATAACGGTATGTTATCTACTAAGGTTTTCTACTGCATGGGTGATTTGTCTAGTGGGCCATTGGTTTGACCCACAGGCGCAACCCCATGCGTAGGTCTGGAGGTAAACACAGGACATGTCTGCCCGAGCACGCAAAGCCTGGATATGGCAAACAGCGCGGAAGAAACATGTGATGTTCAACAGGATGGAGGGTACTTGCCAGCAGAGCGTTGTGGAACGCAAAGAGATTTGTGAGACCCATAGAACACTGTGATCACCCACTGCGTTCTGATACATCTCCAGTCGTCTTGATTAATCTTGCCACGGGAACACGTTCTATCAGGAAGTGAGTGTGTGGTCGTCGAATGGCGCAACTCCACCACACTATGAACAAAATTGAGCGCTAGTCATAGCTCAACTATGACCGCAGATATCTTCATCATCATCCCAGTTGAGCTAAATGGTCATTGTAGACTTCGACGGACAAACAATACATCTGAGTCGAATGTTTTCGTACTTGTTACTTGTTACGTCTCATAATTCTCCTACAGTGTTTGTCTTCAAGAACTCAGCCTGTATATATCTAGAAGTTCGTTGATAAAATACACATTGCTTTTGCGCTAGGGAAGGGGTCGGCAACCTTTTGCTAACTGTGTGCCAACTTATGGTTTCAAATTATTCAGAGTGCCAACATCACATATCATTTTATACAAGTCGAGGTCAATATTCTTATTTTACCATATATTTTATTTTTATATTTTAATTAATTAATATCTAGTGTTATTCAGTAATATGTAAATATGTAAACAACATTAAAAGAAATATAATTTCTGGATAAGTCTGTGGCTGGTACCCTGCTACGCCCAAATGCCGAAATGAGCAAGGAAACCCCGCTAATCGATTTATAATCAACTTTATACAGGAAACAAGAGTCTGCGTGCCATTTGAAATTGCTTGGCGTGTCAAGTGTGGCCGACCCCTGTGCTAGGGTGTACAGTGCGCATCTGTAAAGGCGAAGGTACCGGGTTTGAATCCCTCCACTGTCAATTATGCACCCGGACTGTTCAGAAAGGAGTTACACACTACTGAACTTATTTATATTGCCTAGCAAATCAATACCGCCAAAAAATGCTGGGTTTATGCCTACATACTTAACAGGAGATGCTATTAAATTGTGTGCTGAGCCGTGACAGACCTTCGACAGTACTATGCATAAAGACGGACATGGTTGATCCCCTATTATTGTTAAAAGATCTAAGAATGCCACGCCTCGCTACTGCACTTAAATCAACTTTATATAGTTCGTTGGGAAAATGGGTGGTAGGAATTCATGTTAGGCAAGAACATTGAAATATAATTCACTCAGGACACGGTGACTCAGGAAGTGACGATATTTTGCCTTGAACTTGCGCTCACAAGGTTGGAGCCTAGTATTACTCGCGTAATATGCAGGCAATTTGTGAGGAACGTTGCTCGCTGTGAACCCTAGCGTGTACTCTGCACTGAACCTCTATAGGGAAATATTATCAGGCGGCCGTGCTCAGCCCTTCCCTCATCCCCTGTGGTAATTAATATTCAACTGCTTTCCTACATGGGATGGGTGGAAACCCACAGTCGTCCTAGTTCTGGGTTAAAATTTATCATGAAGGACTAGATCACTAGCAGCGTTGCCATTGCATGGCTAAATATATAAACGTGTTCAATGTTTAAATGCCACTGGCCATGGAATAGATTTTGGCAATTCTTGGCCTTTTGGACCATTTTGCACCTTTCTTAAAAACCTTCCCATATTTTCGTGTTTAAGTTTGGTTGCAAATTGTGTGGCGAGTTCTTTTGCAGATATTAACTAATTTATAAACACTATCTATTCTAAATCAATCAAGTGCCATGTTGAATAGCGTAGGCGACCATGTCTCTCCGCGACTATCTGTCTCTTGTGTTGCCAATAAGCTCGGTTGGTGACCTTCTCCTGCGCCTGAATACTAGCCCATCCAGTAACTTCTCTCTTTTCATTATATAATGTTTCGTGTCTATTCTACTCACGTATAACTATAGAATGAGGAGTACATGTTTCAAACTGGTATTTCATACTATTTTGTTCAAGATGTCCAAGTGGAAGCAAATAACAAATTACTATAGTGTGACCCGATACAACAAACAATAAAAACATACAACTTCGAGGTAGAAAAAGTATCTGGTAATAAAATGCATAATAATTTTACTGAAAAACTAGTTACTACATAGTGAAAAGTAAGGTGTATAATTTTAATGGGGTAACAATTTGTAAGTACCCTCATTGCTTTGTTATGTAAATAAAGCTCAAATTGGAGAGAGGCCATACAAGTTTATAGAAAGATAGACTTCTTGAAAATTCAGTATGTTTTTTAATGGGGTAACAATTTTTAAGTACCCTCATTGCTTTGATGTGTAAAGAAAGCTCAAATTCTCAAAACAACATGAAAAGAACAAAACAATAACATCTACGTCATTGTGCAATGATTGAATGTTGATAATTGGAGAGAGGCCATACAAGTTTATAGAAAGATAGAATTCTTGAAAATTCAGTATGTTTTTCAGTAGTTTATACACTATTGTAATATTTGGCCATTTTTGTATAAACAATTTGGCCTTAAACAGTCTCAACGATCTGTCAACCCTGATCGGCAGTGTCGTAATTGTGATAAAACATGAAGCAAAAGGATGCACTGTACTTTATTAATATTCTATACGATGCACCCTCCACACCCTAGTCCCACAAAGAAGACATGAATCACCAGATTTCTTCTTCTTCTTCTGCGTTCGTTCTCAAACTCCTGCAGATCAGCAGGATGTAGTCCGGAGAACGAAATGAGTTGTGTCATAGTTTACAGCACTGCAACGATAACTGCGCCTTTCGGCCTGACACATCCGACATCAGCATGGCTTTGGGTCACTTACCCTGTATGGGATGGGACAGCCAACTCCATCTCATAACCTCCTTAGTAGCCTCGTACGACATGCATGGGAGGTAAACAGTGTTACTATTCTGTGCTCCCCTTTCGGGTCCGACAACACAAGGGCTACCAGATTTGAAAATCCGTATATGGAAGATGTCAGTGAAATAAATTATCATGTTTTTAAAAAAAAAGTTTTTATTACAGTCAACCATTTAAGTGGTTTCTTGCCTGTGTATTTTTTTCCTAGTCACGATTGTGACTTTTTTCTCCTTGACTTTTCTTTTACCTGTTACTTTATTATCCAACACCAAAATAGAACACCAGTAGAACAAATTGATATTGACATTTCATATCACACTGCAAGAATAGTATAGAAGCCATGTATATATATATATATATATATATATATATAAATGTGTAACCCGTCAGGAATGGTAGGAGTACCACATTGGATATATTAACACACAAAGTCCTACAACGATTTATATCTTCAAGGATGCGGACCAGTGAACAAAAATATTGTCTTGTTTAATCGTTAATGTTGTCTATCCATCCTTTTCTTCACACTCATCTCCTTCTTCGACCCTCGACGGTTCTCCGCAGTATAGTTTTTGACAAGTAATCATGTCCGCATACATGTCCAAACCATGTTAGTTTCCGTTATATCACTATTAAAAGCAATGGTTTTTGTGGACCTGTATACATCTCTATTGTATTTCTTACGTACACATTTGTCTTATGCTCTCTATAGGAGAATCGTAGAATTCACCGGTAACATTTGTATTCGAAGGTCTGTACTCATCTCTTCATATCGGCAATGACTGTACAACTCTCACAAGGTATAACACAATAGAGAGCAGTTGTAAACTTTGATTTTCACTCTAACACTAATAATGATTTTCCAAATGAAGGTTAGCCTTGACATAAGAGTTAAAGCAATCTCCAACCTTATCTTTAATTCTGCTTTGCATTTTTCATCGCCGCATATGCTTGATCCAAGGTATATGAAAGCATTCACTCCTCAAATTTTATACCTATACTTTATATTTTGGTCTGTGCTTATGTCTTTGCTGGTAACCAAGAATTTGCTCTTTTCTGTGTTGATTTCCATTCCGTACTTGCTGGTAAATTTCTTCCAACTTTTCTGTTAACTCTTGTAGTTCTTGGTCTGACACAGCTTTAAGATCAATATCATCAGCGAAACGCAAACTCTAACATATAACACAGCATATAACACAACATATAAAAAGTCATATAAAACAAAATTAGAGAGACTATATCCTGCTAATCTTGCAGGAGTTTGAGAATTAGAACAAAAGATTATTTCCACTACATTTGAATCCAGATTAGTATTTTATTATATTTGATGTAACACGTTCATAATTATTAAATGACACAGTAAAACCTGCCATAAGCGTACCAGCAGTGGACGGAAGCTCGGCTTCCGCTTAATCAATGTGTGCTATGAAAATGTAACCAGACTTCAGAACTGTATATTCTTACCACCAAATGTTAGGCAACAGGCGCATCAAACTGCAGAACCTAACGACCCTTACCACCAAATGCCAGGAAATATGCGCATCCAACTGTAGAACCTAATGTAGATCCTATTACTACCAAATGTCAGACAAGAGGAGTATCTTACTGTGGCGCCTAACGATCCTTATCACCAAATGTCCAAAAGGAGAATGAAAAAAAACAAAAAACAATCTCACCAGACTACAAGAACTGGACACAGCAGAGTAGCAGATCGAGAAATCACACGCAGAGAAAACTTAAAGTGTGTTAAGACATGCTTCAGGATTTGTGGATTGAACCCAAACACTGCAAAACACATTCATCATGGTTGTCAACGTTATATAGAAGATACGAGTGAAAAACATGGCATACTGGGACATCGCTACTTCTGAGTCTAAGGGAATCCATGGATGACCCGAAGTGAATCACACACCTCGTTGAAGGTATTCATGTTTAGTTAGTAGTTAAGGAGCGCGGTAGCCTAGTTTATTGTGAGCTTCCGTTCTATCACTGGGTTCGAAATCATGCCCGGATAAAAAAAAAATAAAAAAAAAAATCCGCGTTGTGATTTCTCGCTTGACAAGACCACTCCTTCAGTCGACTCAGCTGTAAATGAGTACCTGACGCATGAGTTAGGGGAGGTAAAGACAGCAAAAAGTGAACATAAATTTCTGCGGCTTAGTACATGAAGAGTTATCTTCATCCCCAACGGCAGGTTGCTGCCACGGGACATACCTTTACCTTAGTTGGTAGTTAGTTAATTCGTTAGTTGGTTCTGTTCGTGCCACATGCAAATAGGGCAGCGTTATTGAAATTCACCATGTGTTGCGTGTGGCTGTTCACACTTTTAGGTCTTGTATTGACGAGAATAAAGAATCGTAAAGAATCAATAAACCTATGTTTCACAGATAATAAATGTTTTACTACTACGCTTATTAGGACACATATCAAACCAACCGTAGCAAGTACGAAGACCACATCTACCTCCATCTTGAACCGGAACCGGAAGTGCTTAGTGTTATTTCATGAAAGACTTTAGATAAAGGGGGAACACTACACCGCATGAAATCAGAACATGACTTTAGTGCTAGGAATTTAGCCAAAACGTGAAATCCCTCCCCAAACCTACTTTCGAAGTCGTATTTACGGCCCTAATTTAATAATTTAATTTAGTCAACACAATCCTGAAATACAACCAATGAAATTGATCTACGTATTCAGCAACGTTGCTGAATTTAACACTGAGAAATAGAGCCAGCTAGTTCCATCCCCAAACCTACTTAGTCGCCTCAAACGACATGCATGGTAGGTTATAGTGTTGTATTCCGTGCTCCCCTTTCAGACCCCGGCAACACGGATGTGACGACGAATATGAGTTTCTGATAGAACGTCACGGAACCGTTTTTCAATGCAGTTTAAGAAAAAGATAGCTGTTGCGCTGCCGGAGCCCGAGCGGGAAGCAAAGAACAGCAACACTGTTGGCTTTCCACGTATGTCGTAAGAGGCGACTAAGGGGGTTATGGGGTGGAGACTGTCCCTTTCTATATAGGGTGAAAATGACCCAAAGGAATGCCGGATGTGTCATACCGAAAGGTGCAGCTATCGCAACAGTGATGTAAGCCATGACCAAACATATTTCGTTCTCTGACGATATCCTGCTAATCTGCAGGAGTTTGAGAACGTACGAAAAAGAAGAAGAATAAGAAGTGGAACAAGAAAAAAAAAAGATAATATACATCTTAGAAATCCCGCATAAGGTGAAAGCCGCTAGAAATGGAAAATCCAACATAAAATTTAACAATCCGGTCGCTTGGCGTGAGATCAAAACTAGTTGTCGTCCGTTGTCTAGTCACCACCCCAATCCCTTCCACCTCCTCCACCCCTCACTAACCCGTTTCAATCGTTTGTGTGTGACGAAATAAAACATCCACACTGGCAGTCAAATAAGTGCAACGTGTGGCTTTGTGAGTGTGCCGTGTGTGTGGTTGCATTTGCATGTCTTTATGTATACGCGTACGTATTTGAAAGTGTTCAGTTGTAGGGGGTACGGTGGCTGAGGACGGGTGGGTAAGGTGGTGAGATAGAGAAATTTATTTCAGTGCTGACGTCAGATTTTGTTTGAAGTGTAAGAATATAAGGGTAATTGGAATATTTTTTAAATGCCCTCTTTCAGGTCACGCAACGTCAGCAGCGCAGTCATGTCCAGCGAAGAAGGATGTCCATATTGTACTTACTATAACAGCAGCACTGAGCCAATACTTTACATCTGGGTATTGGAAAAGATCTGGAAAACTTTTCAACAAATACTGTCGAAACTACAATGGAGATGTGGAAGTAAAACTCCACCGGAATGGAACATGAGTGATGTACGCATACTCGCTCCTGGGTTCCATCGTCATCATCATCATCACCGCCACCATTATCATTGTTAAATTGTTTGTCACTATAACCAGGAATTGCGAGCAACGTGCTCTTATTTCATATGTGCCAATGTGGAGGTTTATCAATGCTTTCTTCATATCCAGAGCTCTTACTTCATATGTGCCAATGTGGAGGTTTATCAAGGCTTTCTTCATATCCAGAGCTCTTACTTCATATGTGCCAATGTGGAGGTTTATCAAGGCTTTCTTCATATCCAGAGCTCTTACTTCATATGTGCCAATGTGGAGGTTTATCAAGGCTTTCTTCATATCCAGAGCTCTTACTTCACATGTGCCAATGTGGAGGTTTATCAAGGCTTTCTTCATATCCAGAGCTCTTACTTCACATGTGACAATGTGGAGGTTTATCAAGGCTTTCTTCATATCCAGAGCTCTTACTTCATATGTGCCTGTATGGAGGTTTCTCATGTCTTTCGTATCCAGAGCTCTTACTTTTTATGTGCATGTATGGATGTTTCTCAGGGCTTTCTTCACATCCAGAGCTCTTACTTCATATGTGCCTGTGTGGAGGTTTCTCATGGCTTTCGTATCCAGAGCTCTTACTTTTTATGTGCATGTATGGATGTTTCTCAGGGCTTTCTTCACATCCAGAGCTCTTACTTCATATGTGCCTGTGTGGAGGTTTCTCATGGCTTTCATATTCATAGCTCGTACTTCATATGTGTCTGTGTGGAGGTTTCTCAGGGCTTCCTTAATATTCATAGCTCTTACTTCATATGTGTCTGCGTGGAGGTTTCTCAGGGCATTCTTAATATTCATAGCTCTTAATTCATATGTGCCTGTGTGGAGGTTGCTCAGGGCTGTCATATCCAGAGCTCTTACTTCATATGTGCCTGTGTGGAGGTTGCTCAGGGCTGTCATATCCAGAGCTCTTACTTCATATGTGCAGTGTGGAGGTTGCTCAGGGCTGTCATATCCAGAGCTCTTACTTCATATGTGCAGTGTGGAGGTTGCTCAGGGCTGTCATATCCAGAGCTCTTACTTCATATGTGCAGTGTGGAGGTTGCTCAGGGATGTCACATCCAGAGCTCTTACTTCATATGTGCAGTGTCGAGGTTGCTCAGGGCTGTCACATCCAGAGCTCTTACTTCATGTATGCAGTGTGGAGGTTGCTCAGGGATGTCACATCCAGAGCTCTTACTTCATATGTGCAGTGTGGAGGTTGCTCAGGGCTGTCATATCCAGAGCTCTTACTTCATATGTGCAGTGTGGAGGTTGCTCAGGGCTGTCACATCCAGAGCTCTTACTTCATATGTGCAGTGTGGAGGTTGATCAGGGATGTCACATCCAGAGCTCTTACTTCATATGTGAAGTGTGGAGGTTGCTCAGGGCTGTCACATCCAGAGCTCTTACTTCATATGTGCAGTGTGGAGGTTGCTCAGGACTGTCATATCCAGAGCTCTTACTTCATATGTGCAGTGTGGAGGTTGCTCAGGGCTGTCATATCCAGAGCTCTTACTTCATATGTGCAGTGTGGAGGTTGCTCAGGGCTGTCATATCCAGAGCTCTTACTTCATATGTGCAGTGTGGAGGTTGCTCAGGGCTGTCACATCCAGAGCTCTTACTTCATATGTGCAGTGTGGAGGTTGCTCAGGGATGTCACATCCAGAACTCTTACTTCATATGTGCAGTGTGGAGGTTGCTCAGGGCTGTCACATCCAGAGCTCTTACTTCATATGTGCAGTGTGGAGGTTGCTCAGGGATGTCACATCCAGAGCTCTTACTTCATATGTGCAGTGTGGAGGTTGCTCAGGGCTGTCATATCCAGAGCTCTTACTTCATATGTGCAGTGTGGAGGTTGCTCAGGGCTGTCACATCCAGAGCTCTTACTTCATATGTGCAGTGTGGAGGTTGCTCAGGGATGTCACATCCAGAGCTCTTACTTCATATGTGCAGTGTGGAGGTTGCTCAGGGCTGTCACATCCAGAGCTCTTACTTCATATGTGCAGTGTGGAGGTTGCTCAGGGCTGTCACATCCAGAGCTCTTACTTCATATGTGCAGTGTGGAGGTTGCTCAGGGCTGTCATATCCAGAGCTCTTACTTCATATGTGCAGTGTGGAGGTTGCTCACGGCTGTCACATCTAGAGCTCTTACTTCATATGTGCAGTGTGGAGGTTGCTCAGGGCTGTCACATCTAGAGCTCTTACTTCATATGTGCCTTGTGTGGAGGTTTCTCAGGGCTTCCTTCATATCCAGAGTTTAATGTAATGTCTACTGAAAAAGTATTCTACTCCGAGGGTGTATATGTTACGAGAAGAGCTGGTATTTTGCCTGAGGCACCTTCTGTGCATCTTTCCTCGGAAGAGGTGCTTCGCAGACGGTGAAATATTCTTCGTGTTGGAAAACCGTCCCATTACCACATTCTGTGTCCCAATGTCGCAGACCTAATTTCTTCTGTATGAGCCGTGTTGGACACTTTTTAACTGGCACGAACACACGAGATGACCGAGTAGCTCGCACGCACCAAGTTGAGAAAGCCTGTGCTAGACATTCAGACCAGTCGCCAGGATGAAGCTCCCAGTCTTCTCCAGATAAGAATGGTTGTTTCAAAACTATTTTTGTCTCAGTTCAGCCCAGCATTGCCATGTCTTACATCGCATTTTTTTCCAATCTGGACAGTCTTGAAATAGTCTTCAGAAGTTTGTATTTCTGTTCCACGCGGACATTCATGTGTGGGCCGCGCTGCTCCGATACAAGTGACCCTGTAGCCTGCAGTAAGTCAGAAAGTACTTCCATATCAGCACACCAGCTATAAAAAAGTACTTCCATATCAGCACACTGACTATAGCAAGTTCACGTATAGCATGCACTTCATAGCTTAAAATTATAACTCACAGGGATCTCAGTAAACATGCACGTTCAAACAAGACGTCAAGGCCAGGTATCGAACCACGACTTCCATGCGGAAGACTTATGCTTTATCATTCATCATCATATACATCATTCATCAAGTTCCGGCTCCGCAACCAAGATTGGGATAAACAGACCTCCAACATCCCATGTTTCTTGTTTTGGTGGTGCACTCTGCTAGACTATAACTCGTTAATGTTGTGATGTTACTCTCCCACTTGTGTCTCTGCCTACCTCATGCTCGCCTCACCTCGACTTTACCCTCAAGTAAGGCCTTCAACAAGGTGTCATGTCTTTTAATGTGTCCAAAATATTTTATCTGCTTGATAGCTATTTCTTTTATTAAGTGTTTTTATAACCTTTTTTTGCTCGTTTTCTTCTCTTTCCATAATTCTCTAGTTATTCTTCTATATATCCATATCTCAACGACATCAATTGTCTTCTAATTGTTTATTTATTGTCCATGTTTCTTGGTCATACATTAATATAGAATAGATGTAGTACTTTTATAATTCTCATATTTAGCGTGTCTGTAATTTGTTTAGACATTACTATTTTCCTCATATCATTGAAAGTACTTTTAGCCATTCCTATTCTCCTTTTAACTTCTATTTCACACCTGCCGTCATTTGTGATTATATTTCTAAGATATTGATAATGTTCTACCTGTTGTAGTTTCTCTCCATATATTTTTTATGCGTAGCACATGCTATTCTGTGACTTCGCTGATTATCATGGGTTTTGCTTTATCACTGCGCCATGTATAAATGCCATATTGCTATAGTGTAAACTAGGCGTTTGTGTGCTATGTGTGATATGTTTTTTTGGGTATTTTCCATACTCCAAAATGGTTTTTGTATTTTTATTAGACTGCTTTCTTATCTATATCCCTCATAATAATTTAGAATAATGTAGTCACATACTGAGGTAGATAGACACGGATTGGTTGTTGCTACAGGGTTGCCAGGCATTTGCAAATATATTTTGTCATATTTTAGGAAGAAAAGTACTCCCTAAGTACCGTCTAAATAAAAAAAGTTATAATTGCTAAATTAAGGTCATAAACTGCTTTTACAAAGTACTGAAAACACTAGAACGAGATTGAACTCAGCGGGATACAATTGGATGCTCTAATTCTGTGATCATGCGCTCATGTGGCACTATTTTTCTTGGTTCCGTTTGCACAACAGTTGCGAGAGCAACAAATTTACCAAACAACATTCCTTGCTGTTGTTGCTAACCTTTTCATAGTTTCATAAATGTAAAGAAAAAAAATATTTAAAAATATTGTTAGTTATATAGTTACAATCGAAGACTGATATGTCAGGACACTGGCGCTAATAAAACAACATATTTTAGTTCTCTGGAATACATCCTGCTGGAAATCTAGTAGGACCATTGTCCTGTTACAAGAGAGATCTAGCAGGACTATTGTCCTGTTACAAGAGAGATCTAGCAGGACTATTGTCCTGTTACAAGAGAGATCTAGCAGGACTATTGTCCTGCTGCAAGAGAGATCCAGTGGGGGTGTTTGAGAACGAATGCAAAAACAATGTTGTTACTTGTCAGATCTTCACTGCAAACATGACACATCCATAGGATCTGCAAACTTTCATCGAGTATGCAATTACAAGACGATACCATTCCTCTATTAATTGACCGCATACTCTTCTAAAATATCATCTGAGAAGTATGGATGTGAAAAGTTGATTGATAATATGAGAAACAGACAGTCAACATTAATAGAGAAATAATGCGAAGAGGAGACATTGAAAATAAAGTAACATCAGGAAAGAAGGGAAAAGATCAAGGGGAAGAATTAAAGAAAAGATATTGGACAGTTTGACTAAATGTTTTCTATTGACGACACCAACAGAGATGATGACATATATGGGAGATCAATGTACATGGAGAGATGTGATCACCAACGCCATTTGGCACGGCACTTGATGATGATGACACTCTTCTAAGCCCATAACAACGCTTATTTCTAGCGACGCCACATTTCAAACCAAGCACATTTCTTCCGGACATGAACAAAAATAAATCATTGCCCCTATGTCGATGAAGTTGGATGTATCGGGCCATTGGAGCAAACAAAACGATGACACAACTCATCAACATTCTCTAGATTTATTTCTTGCTGTAAATTTAGTGGGATCATTGTCCTGCTAGGGGATATAGCGGGAATGTGAGAATGAACGGTAAAATAAACCATAATTAATTTCTTGTGTCTTTGCGGTTTTTTTTTGTAAGGAGTTTTACATGTAAGCTCGGCCGTGACCGTCTTGTATTAAAGCCTTCCAATATGATTAATTAGGATCCCATTCGTTACGTTTTATGAAATTATTGTTAGGTTTTCGGTTGGCCACTATTTACATACTTAGAATCGCATGTCAAAAAATAGCCAAATCGACTCCACGTATATAAAAAGGGACATACCGAAACCCAACAATAATAAAAAACGTAACGATTCGTGATTAGAAACTGACTTCACAGCACGCGGGACATTCCCATAAGTGCTCCGCCCTCCGCTCCAGCAGCCATCCCAGTGTATGTAGACTCATAGTTCCGGTCAGGTGTTGATTGCGTGATCTTCGAGACTTTCCAAAAAATTTACTTTTCCTTCCCTCACCTCTAGATACTCCCATTTCTAACATTCTCTGTATGTGTACGTTCTCAACCTCATTGACATCATCTGCATCTTGAAATGAATTTATTACTGCCTTCATTAAGTCTGCTTTATCTCTTCTCAGCAATGTGCCGTCTATCGCCGCACTGCCTGCCAATAAGTCGGCTCTCTCGTTTCCTCTGACCCCAGCATGACCAGGGCAGTATATCCATGTAATGCTCTGGACAACTGAGTTGTTCAATAAGTCCCACCATTCTTTTCTTAGCATGAACTTTTCTATCTTGCGCAACATGCTTTGAGAGTCGTTGAGTATTAACGAGTGTGTTGATGTATCAGTTATCAACCAATTAAGAGCTGCTGTAACTCCCTATATCTCCATCCTCATGATCGATGTGACAGTAGAATATGCTGAAGATTTCTCAACCAACTTCACGCCATTTCTGTAGGTCGAATGACGTTTCTGTAGGGGAAACGTAACGAATGAGGTCCTAATTATTTTGTTGGTAGGTCTTCTATATTCCTGAAGGTTTCGGCTATGTCCATTGCTCCTGTTCATTACTGCAACGATTACTGTTTCCACTAACGTTTTAAAAATAACCCAGATCGCCACTTGAAAAACCCCGACATATCTAGAGTATATTACGCATCTAAAAAAGTTCAAGGTCTGAGATATGTCTTCAGCAAGTGAAATAGGTTTGCCTAAAATAGGAAATAGTAAGACATTTGCCCATTTTCATGTGCAATTCGAGTCGTTTTAAGGTGAGTTTTTATCTTCTATCGAAAATCGTTAAGGGTGAGCAGGGTTCACCCGTCTTTTTAACTAAATTCCTAGTACTTCTTCCTTTGCATTCGTTCTCACCTCTTGCAGATTAGCATGACGTAGTTTGGAGAGCGAAATGGGATGTGTCATGATTTACAACCCAGCTTCGATATCTGCGCTTTTGGGCATGAAACCGACGATTTCAGCATGGATTGTGGGTCATTTTGACTCTATATGGGATGGAACATTCAATTCCACCCCACAGCCTCCTCAGTCGTCTTTTACGGCACGCATGGATTGAAAACACTTGCTATTACTTTGTGCCCCTTTCAGGCCATGGGAACACACGGACAAGCCTAGTAACAAATATCATTTCGGATTTCATAAGGGGTATTTCTTAAGCAAGATTTAGAGAAATTTTACCAAAATAATTCCAGCACATACGTACGATTGCTAAAAAGCCTAGATCTAGTAAAAAGAACCAAGCTGTGGCATCTCTGTCTGTGAGTGATTGTGCGTTGCCTAGGAAACACTAATAACCAGACACGAATATGAAATTGAACTCAACAAGTTCCAAGTTCTCTCTGCCTCAAGTCGCTATGTACAAACAGAATTTGTTTGTATTTTTCAGATCATGCTCATTCAATTGCTGAGATTGCACACATGTGTTGTATTTGTGTCCCCATTCATCTCAAGACTTTGGTCACTGATATAATTTCGATAGTCTTGCTGCTTGTAGTCAAAGGGAAGTGGTCACTCTCATCTATAACTGGTTTTCGTTACACACTGAGTTGTGAATTTACAAGCAATACACATGCTGCAGTACTGAACGGGAAGACATGCTCACATGTGTATCTGAATAAATTTCTACACTAGTAAACGAAACGTACTATCGATAATCTCGTGTATGCATTGATATTACTCCATTACATAGAATGTGTCTCATTTTTTAAATGTTGATTTGGCCTGAGATATCATGTTCTTGATCTAATTGGAGCACCTGCCATTTACTGTTAAAATGGTGTCAAGATACTTGACTTTAACCACTTTATTTAATTTTTGCATCGTTGCTGCATCTTGTAGGAATGTATTTCTTTGAAACAATCATTACTTCTGTTTTCTTCTTTTAGACTGAGGCCTTTTTTCACTTCTTTGTACTATCATGTCTAACAGGACTTGGAGTTCTTGTTCACCCTCTTCAAACAGAACTGCATTGTTAGCTTTACTCAGATTTTCAGTAACCTCCAACTGCAATTCCTGAATGCTTTCTATATTTCGCATAATATCCTCTGTATACAGGAAGAAAAGATCTGGTGACATTACACATCCTTGTCTGACTCCCATTTCTATCTTTTGAAATTCTACTTTTCTGTCAACCTTCAGCGCAAGTGATTTTGTCCAAAACATATTTATTACTATATTTTTTGAACATTGAGTTTTTCGAACATTTTTATCATATCTGAATGCGTCACCTTGTCAAATGCTTTACTATTAACATATGAAGCACAAGTACATGCCATTTTGCTCTTCTATTTCTCTCAAATTGACCAAAAATATGAAAATTATCAAACAATTTTTCTTTACGGTTGGAACGTTTCAAAAAAATAATAATATGGCAGCCCTGCGTTGCAACACCTGTCACCTGAGGTTTATACAACTAACATGACAAAATGAATTCATTACAGGCTAGCGCCACGTGGTGCATATCTGATAAAACTGAATATCAACGGGCGCTGTTACAACATGAACAGTACAACAGGTTGTTCTTACCTCATCTTTTTAGTACAAAAATCTAATATATTTTATGATGATTAGTCCTAGATCGTGAATGTTGCACACCAGGGGGCACAGTCACAAGCAGCAGTTGGTCCATATTCGCATATCATTAAGTATATACATAACAGACAGGTTATGCTGAACTTGTAATTATATTGTCATTATACATAATGATAGTGCGTTCATGTATTGCAAATATATACGTCATTTGAATATATATTAGCATGTGTATTCTGTTTTAATTAACATAGTCAACACCCCACCTGTTGGTGTGGACGTGGATGCAGGTCTATCTGCTCTCTAATTATCGCGAACATTGTCTTGGTAGTAGATCCATGTGATATCATGGAGGCTGGATGTAGATATACATGGCGTCCACTCAATACGGATCGGCCATTGTGGATATGTCGCAGCATATACTGGAAGTCTGACACAATTACAGCTTTGGTTGTTTCAAAGGGGATATACGGCCACTGCATTGTATACCTGACACTAATAATTTTGGTGGTTTCAAAGGGGATATACAAGACTGCATTGTATACCTGACACTAGTAATTTTGGGGGTTTCAAATGGGATATACGGCGACTGCATTGTATACCTGACACTAATAACTTTGGTGGTTTCAAGGGGGATATACGAGACTGCATTGTATACCTGACACTAATAATTTTGGTGGTTTCAAGGGGGATATACGAGACTGCATTGTATACCTGACACACTAATAATTTTGGTGGTTTCAAGGGGGATATACGAGACTGCATTGTATACCTGACACTAATAATATTGGTGGTTTCAAGGGGGATATACGAGACTGCATTGTATACCTGACACACTAATAATTTTGGTGGTTTCAAGGGGGATATACGGCGACTGCATTGTATACCTGACAATAGTAATGTTGGTGGTTTCAAAGGGGATATACAAGACTGCATTGTATACCTGACACTAATAACTTTGGTGGTTTCAAGGGGGATATACGAGACTGCATTGTATACCTGACACACTAATAATTTTGATGATTTAGATCACAGTCATTTGATGGCAGCTGTGGTAGCTTCGACTTCATTTCTCATACTGGATGTAGTTGTTCCGTATGCTCCGATGTTCTCGGCAGCTACTCTAACACGACTTCCTTTCGTTATTTCGTTTTTCGAGTTCTGGGAGGCTTCCTATGGGCTGTGAAATTATAGATTGCTTTGTTATAGCAGACAGCGCGACATTTACAGGAAGGATTTTTATTGCACCTCCGAAAGAAATAATCCTGTCACAACCGTGAATTGAACCCGGCACCTCACGGGTCTGAGAACGGCGTTCTAACCACAAAGCCATGCGCTCTACTCTACCACAACGTTTTTCTGTAAATCTCTAGCCAGACTTCTGATAATGGATAACGGGAATGTGCTAAAACTGTTTTATTAAACCCTGCTGGGTGCGGGCACCACAATTGATGAAACATTGAGTCTGAGATATGAGTAATTGGATGTGCACCAGAAGATGTGAGTAATTCGGAATGTGGAACTAGTAGAACTGAACGCCTGCACTGCAGAATCAGGAACGTGGTCAACCAGCGAGCTTGGTTAACTTGCGAGGATGGTCAACCAACGAGCCAGGGGAATCATCAGTATGCATACACTTCGATATCTGCTAGGGAAGACTGAACACCAATGAATTTTCCAGGAGTACAGTGAAATTACTTCATAATCAATAACCAATTAACAATGGCATAAAACATATCCAGAAACTTTACTCATGGTGTTATGATTAAGTTTCAGCCGTTTGCTTACCATCATCTCACGGGCTCAGAAATATAACAAAGAAAGTACGTTCAATGTTTACTAAGATCCTTCTAATATTTTTTTGTGGTCGCATGTAAGAAAGTATAAACGGCCACGTGTGCATGTGGACAGGCACCGCAGAACGACATCTCATTCTTCAGGAATGCTAGGAATATGAAATGCTGAGACAAATACACTGGTCAAGAGAAACAACAGTGGAAGAAAAACTCTACGGACCCTTAAACGAGTTACATAACCAAGTAAAGTTTATAGAAGAAACATAACTTCTGATATAGACATGTTCCAGACGAAAGAAAGAAGAAGGATGAAGTCAAAACAGGTAATATGCGTAGGAGATGGGTCGAGTCGTAAGAGATGGTAGTCAACAAGGAGTCCTCAGTGCGGAATATCACTCTCATCTTTGTCCACAGACATGTGGGTGTGGAGGGAAAAGAACCAACTGACTAGTTATCTAGTTTTGTCACCATAACAGATGGTCAGCCTATGGACGGAGCAGACATGCACAATGCTCCTCGCACCATGGGAGGATTTTGAGGCACATGAACGAGTATGAGTCAGTATCGAGAATACTCACATTGAGAGTGAGGATCGATGTGGCTTGGGGGGGGGGGACACAGAAGAACAATTTCCGAAAGAACACTGAACAAACACAGAACCAGGACCATTAGCCGCAATACACTGAGAGATTTACTGAAACCGTGATCTGAGCACCTATAGGTATGTCCATTGTGCGAAAACGATAATAAGATAGCAATCTAAACCACAACATACTACGACACCACACATATTAGGGCAGTGGACACCTCTTCAGACGGGATAATTTGTATTCGATTTTAGAACGTTGATAATTGTGTATAGAAGTATGTTATGTGGGGAGGAGTAAGGCTATAACCACTGTCGCTAAGTTCAACGTCCAGACAGACAGGCAGACAGTCACTGAACGTCTGGCGGGAAAGGAAAAAAATAAACCGCAGATTTTCCGGACAAAACATCTGCGACCAAAGTCGACGAGGGAGGTGTTGTGAAAACATTACGTCTGACACGTTTTTCAACCAATGAGAAAACTTCCAGAAATCCTGATCGATCCAGTGCTTTTTGTATCGTGTCATTTCACTGCTGAGCCACTATTCTAATCATAGTATTGTCACTGTTACCACTTCTAGGTTTTTCCCTTATATCATTTTCCCCCAGATCAATTATGGCGATCTTAGCTTTTACCCAAAAAAATGACTATTTTGTGTGTAGATTTACAATAAAGAGAATATCAGTTTATCAAACTCTCTTCTAGTGTTGGTAAATGTTTCACAAGCATAGTGGAAAACACAGGACATTTACATGTTCGTGATCGTTACTTCGTATGGTTCATGCCGTGTGGCGTTGTTTATCATCTCTTTCCATAGTCTTCTATTTCGTATGCTGTCAATCATTTCCGATACCATTGTTCTCCGATACCACAATGCTAGGTTGTCAAACATCTTCTCTCTTGCTCTTCAACTTGCCTGTTGTTAGCAATGTGTTTCACCTTTCCTCTTCTCATGATGTGTCCAAAAATGTGTACTGTTTCTTTCTAATGCTGGTAAACAGCTCTCTTTGTGAATTAACTTTTTTTCAAGATATCTTAAACAAAATTACGCTTTTTATCTGTGGATGATGTTCTCAACATTCTTCTATAAAATCACATTTCTGCTCTATCAATATAAGTTTTCACTATTCTGCTGAGTGTCCAAGATTCACTACCGTACATCAGAATTGGTTCTATATAACTTCTAAGAACTCTCTTTATCACCTCAATTGACAAAGATATATTACAAAGGATGATCTTCATCTTGTGAAATGTTGCCTAGGCCTGGGCAATTCTACATTTTACTTCTTTAATACATCTTCCGTCTGTTATTAATATACCTCACCATTTGAATATGTTGATTTGCTTCAGACTGATCCCATCTACTTTGATGTTGCATTCTGGAGGAAATTTATTCTTTGATATTACCATTACCTAAGTTTTTCTGCTATTCAGACTAAGCCCTTTGTTTTGACTTTCTTTTGCAATGATGCTCATCAATTCTCGTAACTGTTTCACATTTGGCTATCAAAATTGTATCATCAGGTTGTAAAAATGTAAAGTACATTGTTTATAATATGCCCTCCAACTGATATTCTTGGCATATCGTGTATGGATCTCATTATTATTTCACTGTATACATTGAACAAATATACTGACAGCATACATCCTTGTCTAACCCCCTGTTTGTTGTGTTGAAATATTCCCGTTTGGTTATCAATTCTTATATATGCTCTTTGTTGCTAAAATATATATACTGACACACATTACAAGCGCACCACTATATTAATCTAGAAACATATTGTGAAATGTAAATATACGTATGTACAAATATACCTTTTCGGAATCGTTATTCATTGTCCTATTAATCCATCCGTGTTATTAATTTATGTATTTTATTTATATGATATTCTTTGCAATATTGATACGCCATGGAGAAAATTAAAAGACCACAAATTAAAAAAATAATGATTTCACATTAACCTGAGTATCTGGTATTTTACACCAGGTACTTGTAAACAAGGTTGATATCGGCTACACATGGAACACATAAGTCTCTGCAGGGCATTCTGTGGAATCACGCCCCACTCACGTGTAAGAGCATATTCGACCTGTTGTAGATTAGTTAGATAATGGTTGCATATAGACTCTGCGCCATAGATATTCCTACAGACATTCTATTTGTGATATGTCTGATGATAGGGTAGACTAATCAATGATTACAATGTTCTGCTGATGTAGATATTGCTACGTTAGTAATGTGTGACGTGTGTGGACGCGAGTTATCTCGCTGCATAAGCTACACGTGTAGATGATTTGTGAACGCATGGAGTAACTAATACATCCAGAACATCATCTCGATATGTCACATCATTAACATTTCTACGGAACACGTGAGGGGTAAGCAATGCTGAAAACTGAATTCTCCCCAAATCTGAATTCTGCCACCACCAAATCAATTGTGCTGACTAGCACAACAATCTGCAAAGAGTTCTCCACCTTGTCACAAAATCCGCAGACTACATTCATCAAAATATATGTAGAAACATGTTTCTTCTGTGAATAGTACATTATTTCACTGCAGTATAATCCATCTGACATGTTGCTGTACTCATTACAGGCGCTGTTGACGATGTCTAAATGTCAGATTTGACCTAATATAAAGTCTTCTTGCAGTATGATCTTTCTCTCTGAGTCATCGTATGACTGTCATTTGATGGACTTGCTCACATCTACCCATTGTTGCTCGTGCTATTTGGCTTTATGGAAGGGAACGATTCTTTAAGTGACTCAGCACAATATAATGATCTTGTGCGGCTGCAGTCACCCGTTAGTTAAGCAATGCAAAGTCTATCCCGGTCACTGCCAGTTTTTGAACAGCGTTCATATTGCTGCGATGGCAACTAATACTTCTGGAAATGGTCAGGAAGCTCATTCTTGCAACGACCATACCAATGACTCGGTTGCAGTCATTTTCAGATAGTCGTGAGATTCCAGGCACATGTACTTGGCCGTTTGTCTCAACGGCCTTTATATATCAGGTATACTGACATGACGCATAGGCATTTTCAGGCTCCAAGCTGATAGGAGTGGAGGCTGCACGTGCAACATTAACTGTTATCATGTATTCTTTACACCATACCGTGGGTTGCATCAAGCATGTTCTCGTGTATTCTTTACACCATACTGTGGGTTGCATCAAGCATGTTCTCGTGTATTCTTTACACCATACCGTGGGTTGCATCAATCATGTTCTCATGTTTTCTTTACACCATACCGTGGGTTGCATCAAGCATGTTTTCATGTATTCTGTACAATTTTGGCGCATACGGTTGCGTCTGTGGGTCTCACCAATGGTTCACTAGAAAAACCAACCATGCAACAGAAAATCTTAGTAGTTGACATGCCTTTATATTGAGGTTATCTTCTTATAGAAGCTTCATGGCACGTCATCTATACAATCCCGTAGTCGTAACCTTCGATAACAGTTACCATGTTGTTCCGACAGGCCGACGTTGTGCTTGAACTAGTTACGGGCACGGCGTGGGTTGGCGGAACAACAAAGAAACGTGTCGCAAGGGTCATAGTTGTGCCCTGATGTCGACATCTGTTTCGGCGGCTTTAGACTCGAAACACCATCGAGTCGAATGGCTGCTGAAACAGAGGGCTGATCACTTATGGGAATGTCCCACGTTCTGTGAGGCCAGTTTCTAATCAAGAATTCTTTACACCATACCGTGGGTTGCTTCAAGCATGTCCCATCCTTGCAGAAATTCGTAAACAGGTGACAAATACATTCCCATCCCCATGCCTCACACATCCTCGGTATCAGTTGTTGTAATAGTGGTGCGTTTTTAATGTGTTTCAGTGTATATTCCTTATTATTCTCAGATTTTTACCCTCAGTGGTTAAATTATGCAACATTCGAATAATTTATTCATGTTTCACCTGATAAAAAACCTGTTATAGTCATTAAATTACAATTCTAGATCTGTTTACTTCCGTCATTCTATCTATTAATGTATTCAGGGTGTACATGGTGTTGTTTGTGACTGCCATGGAGGCGAGGTTAGCTTTTCAACCGAATTTGGCGGTTCCTAAAGTGTTCATAGTAGTAAAAATCATGTTCCGATGTGCTAAAGGGGGAGAGGGGGAACTGAACACACAAACAGGACCCCATATACGGGATGTGTGACATATACGGGATGTGTGACTAGAAATGTTACTAGATATGTGACTCACAAAAGCAAAATGCCGTGGATGTGTTTTAAAAGATTCAGTGGTCAGTGCCTGGGCAGGACGACAACAAACCTGCAAACAAAAATCCTGCCATATGTAATCTTTACAACTATGCTTCAGATGAACCTACTCGACCGTGCTTCATGAAATACTAAGCTGCCAACACTGCAGACCAACCAGCATAGATCCTCAGACCAACCAGCATAGATCCTCAGACCAACCAGCATAGATCCTCAGACCAACCAGCATAGATCCTCAGACCAACCAGCATAGATCCTCAGACCAACCAGCATAGAACCTCAGACCAACCAGCATAGATCCTCAGACCAACCAGCATAGATCCTCAGACCAACCAGCATAGATCCTCAGACCAACCAGCATAGATCCTCAGACCAACCAGCATAGATCATTGGTCATAGCGTGAACTAGTGTAATGAAGACGTATACCGACTTATACCCACTGCTGATATTTGCACCAACAAAAAAAACCAAAAAAAACCGGCTGCCCTGATTTTAGTAGGAAAGCAATTATTCACCACTACAAACACAAACATAATAGTTAGTTATTACACCTTTACAAAAAGACGATCACCAATTAACAATCTCTACGAACACATATCGCCAATCCTGTAACAACCATCCAGGCATTTATTTTCATCCATCACAGATAAAATATTTTTCAGAATTCTTGTTAAAATAATTTTTTTAAACACAGCCGAGGAGATGACAATATTTATCTCGCATCACAAACCAAACTCGTCGAATTAGGTTGTTTCAGCGCCGGCCTTAACCGATAGTGTACTGGCAATGTGCTTGTGCGTATTAGCTGAACCTCAAAATTAATGAATGATGAAATAGCAATGTCATGTGTAATAGTGTCCTGTATAGTAATGTCCTGTATAGCAATGTCTTGTATATCAATGTCCTGTTTAGAAATTTTCTGTATAATGTTCAGTATAGCAAAGTACTGTATAGCAATGTCCCGTAAAGCAATATCCTGTATAGCAGTGTCCTGTTTAGCAATGTCCTGTATAGCAGTGTCCTGTTTAGCAATGTCCTGTATAGCAGTGTCCTGTTTAGCAATGTCCTGTATAGCAATATCCTGTATAGCAATATCCTGTATAGCAGTGTTCAGTAAAGTCCTTTAAAACAAAGTCCTGTATAAAAATGTCCAGTTTAGTAAAGTCCTGTATAGCAAAGTTCTGTATAACAATGTCCTGTATAGCAACTTCCTGCATAGCAATGTTCAGTTTAGCAATGTTCTGTATATCAATGTACTTTATAGTAATTTTATGTATAACAATGTCCCGTATAACATTGTTCAGTATAACAATGTCCTGTATAGCAATGTTCAGTATAGCCAAGTCCTCTATAGAAAAATCCTGTATAGGAGACGTACGGTTTAATTATTTTTATTCTCATTAATTCAGCAGAAAGGGTTCCTGAATTATTGCCAGTTGGTGACAGGGGAAATGAGAAGAGGAGTGTAAAAAGTTTGCAGATGTAATATAAGTATAGTCCCCTTAATGCACATTAAATTATTCACATCTTCATCCGTACAAACTATACTACAAATTCTTTAAATTTCTTGAATGGTTATAATCCCCAACAATAACGGAACCACATGCAATAATTTAATGAATGTTTAATTGTATCTATTGCTCGTTGTACGGAGCGCGTCTGTGACGGTCAACGTACCGAGTTCGAATCCTATTACAGATAATTGTGCATCTAGCCCGTTGGGAAAGCAATGGCAAACTGCTGATCGCATTTATATTGTGTAGACAAACGACTACAGCCAAAACAATGATGGGTTGATGGACACATCCTGAATAGCCTAAGTTTTGGGATTAATCTATAGTACAAAGGGAAGTAACTGCAAATATATTTAAAACATTTTGCAAAGGGGCAAAAGTTATCTTAAGGATGATATTTTCTATATGTCCAGAGCTATCTCGTGAGAGAGACCGGCTAAGCATTTCCTACGCAACACTACCCACCGATACTCCCTCAGAAAAGACACGAAGAGGGTGTACAATAGCGTATAGGCTGCAAATAGGAGACCTCTCAGACACAGGGATTGCGATCACAAAGGTGAGAAGGTCTATGCTTTTGACACCCACCCAGGTGTGCAGTTTACCTGTGCGTCTCTGTGGTATTGGGATATATAACGTTTCATATGGCCAAGGTACCATGTTAACCACCCCTTCCGAGGCAATTTCTCATTAACTTTTTTAAGAATGCAATGGGAATGTTAATATGAATGTAAAATGTTATATCAGATCATAAGAATCTGGGCAGATTCGAGAGGAATACAGAGTGACAGTGAGGGAAACGATCTGTAGATGACACGTCACACATATAGATAGAACATCATCATCATCACGTGACATATTCTTTCCAGAACGTTGTCTTTACAATTGATATCCTGAACCCGACTCTATCCTGTGCCAATCTGCCTGCTTCCTCCAATGATATCTTCAGACAATCTTTGATGTCATCTGTTAATATTTTTCTATGTCTATCTCTTCTTCTAATTCCCGGAATTCTCCCGTTTAATATGCGCCTTTCCATGCCAGTGTGTCTTTGTATATGTCAGAAAATATTTCAGTTTTCTATGTAAAGTTGTATTCACCAGCCATCCTTCCCTCATATTCAACATATTCAAAACCTCACTATTCCTATCTTTTCTGTCCAGGAAAATTCTTAATATTGCCCTACAACACGTCAGTTCGAAAACCGATATTCTTTTTTGCCAATGTTGTTCTATTTATTGTCAAGTCTCACTACCGTAATAATGAATGTGTTCGTATATCGGTGCTCAACTAATCGGATTTCCTTCCCGAAAGAATCGAAAACTAGAACATATTACCTAAATATTCTACAGCTAAAAAAATTCTAGGGTTCATCTTTTAATTCCTTAATTTATGCTAACCAAGAAATTTCTATGTCTGTACATTGGAATATAACTCAGTGATTAGTTAACTTGTTTCTCAGCATAGTGATCCAAGGTTCGATATGCCGTTCAACAAAATATATTTATATCAGCTTCCTTGTCGTTCAATCCAAATGAAATTAGCACCAGATCATATGAGGAGTTACGTAAGCAGATATTATGCTGTAAATATCCCAAAAATGTCATTGGTAAATGAAAAAAATTATAGGCTTAACAATAAAAAAATATTTTTTTCTATAGATTTCCACGATGTGGTAATGAGACATTTTACTTTTTTTAAGCATCAGCTTGGATTTGGTTTTGCCCAATTATTTTTTCTAGGATAGAAGATGGGTATACACTTATGTTACGAAACATTTCTTATTTTGTTTGTGGTAACATCTGATATAACACACAAATTCATTCATTACTTGGAATATATTGATAAAATGTTGATATGTAAAAATATAAGAGAATATGTCATACATTTAAAGAGTTCGATATTTGGCTAGAAAGAAATATTCCCCCCTAACTCATCTGTGTGGGCACAAAGTTCTGAATTGTATTATCTAGAATATGGATTCTACATGAGGTTTGATTCAAACATCAGTACAACATTAAATGTGACAATACTTCACAATACATAGGTGCTCGTAGAGAAGCAAGACCTTCTCCAAATTAATCGTTTTCCCTGATCCATAAAGCGTCACTTACGACGGCTGATATCAAGGCTGATCAATGGTAACATTGCATATACGTTGATTCGCTTGCCAATGAATGGAGAAAAGATGGCTGGGCAAAGACAAATGACGTTTGGGATCAGGGTGAATAATTATTCTGGACAAATACTTCTGTAAATGGCCACGCCGAAACTAGATGTTGAGTTTGCATGAAAATGTATGAAAATCACATTATGTTTACTGTCAGCTTCAGATCGTCCCTTTTGATTACTTCTGGCGGGTCGGAATTCCTTTGTTCACCACCATGGGCATAACAAGACTTGTGGAGTAAATTGGGATTAATGCTTCTAGTGATGCATTTAATTTTAAGGTCATTTTCTTTCCCTACCGGCACAAAGTAGACTCAAAATGACCAACAAAAATCACGGAACAAGTTACATGAGTCACGTGAAGAATGAAACCTGATTAGCCAGCAAGATTGTATAAATGACCAAGGACACGATTAATTTGTTCAGTTTTTGTCAAATGTGAAATCAGATATTTATAAACGTGAGGCTAGCTTTGTTATCAATTTTACTACCAGGTGAATGTGGGAAATGTCAGCTATAAATCCAGTATCCGATATTTTAGCTACACATATATCCAGATTCAATGTCCTTAATCGTTTAGCAAGAACTGACAAAAAATAGATGAGATGACCTTTCGAGTGTTTCACGGTAGAATTTTAGTTTTCATTGAATGAAATTTTTATTTAGGTTGATATTCATAACCAAATAACCAAAGAAAAAAAGGCGTGGTTACGGCGTATCCCCAGAAAAAAAGTACTGATTTTACATGAGGGAAATATTTCGGATACACAGTGTGCTAAGTTTTATTAATCCAATCACTTTGTGTGTTGTTTTTTGGAATAGGCGTTATGTAGGAGCTATTATACTGACTTGTTAGTTTGGTAGTCTGGTTTGAATCTAATTTTAGGTTTAAAAATACTACATGTCTCTTGAGTTTATACACCATCTTAGGAAAGGGGTACCAGTACATTTGAGAAAGCAAAGAAAGTCGGAGTGATACTGTCCATATCTTGATCGTCAGTGCTGCAGTAGTGTACTATTTAGTCACTCACCCGCGTACCAGCAAACTGGGGTTTTGAGTTCACTCAATATTCGTTGTTTGAAATAAAAATTACTCTGGTGGTTCATTCTGACACGAGGAAGTAGAGCGTCAGGGCTCATGTTCTGTGGATGTAGTGAACTGTTACTGCCAAAGTGTTGTATGTGAAGCTAGTCATACGGTATCTAGTCAGCCCGAGACTAGGCAGCTGAGCACTTATGGGAAACTCGTGTGATATGATGTTGGTTAATAATTCAACAATTAGACACAGAACCTGCACGTGTGTTGCCAGGGCCTGATATGATCACTACCACTACTCCAGTCATGCACATAGGTGCTACGATCTCCTTCTGAGTGTATCCACCAGTTCATGATGACTGACTGCTACAGTTCTCTGTTGGTTGACAAATATTCTTCTAAAACCACATTAGTGCTCACTTCTGGCGATGCCGCATTTTGAAGTCCAGTTCCCTAATTCTGGACACGGGACAGGAATCATCACCCTTACCAATGTTATTTCTTGTAAATAATTCAGTTTCTTAGCCCGATCCATCGCTCTGCCACTCGATACAGTAGCAGTACACGAAAGCTAATCAGCTGCCTCATTTCATGGCACACCTGGGTGACCAGACACAAAAATAAGGATAATGTCTTTCAACTTCGACCTTTTTACTGTCTCAATCCATTGTTCTCGAACCAGCATGTCGCCTGTTATACGATGTGAAACATAGGTCTCCTGAACCAACGAGTCTACTCTCGTATGATGCGCACCCCCTCATTCTGGATTTTGTCTAGGAAGAAAGGGGTTGAGGCAAGCATCAAATATTAAACAGTTTCACTATAGTTCAGACGTGTACAAAATGAGCGTTCAGCAACTACGCTACGTAGCTAGGAGAAACCGCAATAACTAATTTAACAAATGATTCCCATGTAAGTCTGCTTCAAATCATAAAGTGTGTAGAATACATACCATCATCGCTGATAATATACAAGAAAATCAAAGGAATAGCAGTTTATCTTCTTTTTTTCCAATAGTAATAATAGGAGCGGTAACCCATGGTGATCGTATGAGTGCTACAATAGGAAGTCTGGATTAACCAATAAGCAGAATAAGCACTTGCTTAGGGAATCAAGAAAATAGAGAGAATGCACCAAATGTTAGAATCTCCATAACATCCACTTTTAATTGACAAATTCTGAGACGAAACACGCATTTATTAATGTGATCAGGGATTAGTCAAACAGATATCCCTTTCACTCCAGGCACAGACACTTTAAAATGTATACATTTCATTATTAATAAGAGAATAAAGGCACATAATACATATGCATGCTTCGCAGTGATTTGTGTAGCAATCGTGATTACTTAAGCATTGTGAAGACAGTCTGGTGACACTTCAGTGACACAAACTATTCTTACTATAAATGTACAAGGGGAAAATATTGATATTCAAACTTTTGTATATTCCTCGCCTGCAACATATACTGCTGTTATGCGTCTTATTTTGGGTAGTTTTTCGCATTAGAGCTCGAGTCACAAAATTTGGAAATATCCGCGGCGGTTTAATTAGAAGAAGGAGATCAAATACTGAAACATCCGAATGTAGCAGTGATATTCTGAAGTACAGTTAAATGGAGTTTGAACCGTGACGTAAAAATGACGTTGTGTTTTTAAAAATGACGTTATTTCAATTCAAGTGAGTCCCATGTCACTAAATGTACACCATCTATCACAATTTCCATAACCCATTCGCTGTTAAGTGACCTTTTGTGTTCGTCTCAAGCTCCTGAATATTAGCAGGATTTAGTTCATAGAACACTATGCTTTGTGTCATGGTTTACAGATTGACTACGAATCTGATCCATTCGTCCCAACATACCAGAATTCAACTCTTCAGCTCAAGTAACAGGAGAATCCGTGCTGATTATTTGAGAGCGACGGCAAACAAACAAGAAAAAAACCCCAACAAACAAACACGCAAGCACACAAACAAACGAAAGCGCAGAACATTCATACAACAGTCTGAAAGGACTTACCTGTGGTAGTGGTCAAGTCGTTTGCCTTGTCCTCAAGAAGTCTCTAGTTCCATTCCTACTCGTGACGACCTAATAATAGAAATAGTTTTGTGTGTGTGGGTGTAGTTCCTTAAGGAATATCGCTTCGAACTATGTAGTTACGTGCAGTGTGTGATACTCTCGACAGACAAAGTACCTGTTAGCTGAGAGGGACGGAGTATATATTGGCAACCCGAGTACATGAAGTCAATCCTCTACGCCTTATTTATTTTTGGAAGTACTTGCCAAAGACAGATCATGCTAGAAGCAGGTTATACATCATCATCATCAAGTGCCGTCTCCGCAACGAAGGTTGGCTGCAACGTATCTCCAACATCTCCTGTCTCTGCCAGACTGTAACCTGTCCATCGTGTAATGTTACTCTCCCACTTGTATCTCTGCCTACCTCTTGCTCGCTTCCCTTTGACTTTACCCTCAAGTAAGGTCTTCAATAGGGTGTCATGTCTTTTAATGTGTCCAAAGTATTTTATTTGCCTGATCTTTATTTCTCTTAGTAGTTCTTTCTTCATATTAAGTGTCTTTAGCACCTCTCTATTTGTTTTCTTCTCTTTCCATGATGTTCTCCCTATTCTTCTATATACCCACATCTCAAAGGCATCAATTTTGTCTTCTAATTGTTTATTTAGTGTCCATGTTTCTGAGCCATACATTAATATGGAATAGATGTAGCATTTTATAATTCTCATTTTTAACGTGTTTGTAATTTGTTTAGATATTAATAAATTCCTCATGTCATTGAAGGTACTTTTAGCCATTCCTATTCTCCTTTTAACTTCTGTTTCACATCTGCCATCATTTGTGACTATGTGTCCAAGATATTGATATTGTTTTACTTGTTAGTTATACAAGTTTGCATGAAAACTGAAGAAACTAAACTGGGGCAGATGACAATAGATGGGAAAAAGAGTCTGTCCATACATTACGTCAACAGTTACGTAAAAATAGGGGAGGAGGGGGCATAGGACTAACAAGTTTTGCAGTTGTTGACGAAGGGGAGATGAAGTTATAAAGTTTAACATACGTTGACGGCAACAAAAAGGTTTTGTTTTATGTTTCAACACTTACACCCCATGTGATTATTTCCCTTGTCAATGTTGTCAGTTTATGTTTATCTTTTATTAATTTTAATATAAATTTATTTATGTCAAGGGTTAATTATGTCAAACAAAACCTGTCCTAACCCAAATTCTAAGCCTAACAAATTAATAGTTAAATTAATAAGTGATAAATATTAATTGGCAAAAATAGCTAAGGGAAGTAATCATAATAATAATCACATTCATGTGTTACGCGTTCAAAACCAGAACCACGTTTTTATATACATCAAATACATTTTTGAAATTTGACAAAAAGGACTAAAGATCTCTTCTTCTTCTTCTTCTGCGTTCATTCTCAAACTCCCACTGGATATTTTGTATCAGGACTATGGTCCTAATAGATTTCCAGAGAATGGAAATGCGTTTTGTCGCCGTTTATTTACGCCAATGGCCCGACACATCCGTCTTCGGCGGTGACTAAATATCTGAAAGCTGGTTTTTTTTTGCTTTGTCTGCAAAAATTTTGTTATGTTGGGGATGATAACATTTCTTAACGTTATTGAACAGGATTGGAAATCTCTGATTTAGTTAGAAGGTGTGTTTAAGGGGATGGGGCGGGGAGAAGGAGTTTAAAAAGTTGCCTAAAGAGTTTAGACATAAATTATAGACAGGTACAAAAAGAAGCATCATAAGAGAAATCCCTTAATGGGCGATAACTCAATTGTCTCTCGAGGCTGGCCGAATGTCAGTATAATCTTAGGTTATTGCCCTTCATAAAAGTAGATCTTGTGGAAAAATAGTCCGGTCTTATTCATAGTGACAGACGGTCTGAAGAAAACTTATATCAGTTGGAGTTCTGTGGGCATGAGTCGAACATATATTTTCATAAAAAATAATCTGTGTCGGGGGATACCCGACAAGGTGGAGAGTTTCCCATTCTCCTCAGTAACAAAAATAAGAAATGATGACACTAAGGATGATGTACTATTGCCACATTTACTAATAGAACCAATAAATAGAAAATGAAAAAAAAAACAAGAACAAAGAAACAATGCTTTTTTTGACGTTATGGTCCAACAGGAACATTTATTAAGAAACATACAAGCGAACACAAATAAAATGCAACAACATATACTGACAGTGCATTATTTCGAGTTATCACTGTTTTCCCATAGCTAAATCTTGTGGCAGTACATTATCTAGAGTGTTATCACTGTTTTCCCATAGATAAATCTTGTGGCAGTACATTATCTAGAGTGTTATCACTGTTTTCCCATAGATAAATCATGTGGCAGTACATTATTTGGAGTGTTATCACTGTTTTCCCATAGCTAAATCTAGTGATAGTACATTATCTGGAGTATTATCACTGTTTTCCCATAGCTAAATCTTGTGGCAGTACAATATTTGGAGTGTTATCACTGTTTTCCCATAGCTAAATCTAGTGATAGTACATTGTCTAGACTTTTATCACTGTTTTCCCATAGCTAAATCTAGTGACAGAACATTATCTAGAGTGTTATCACCTTTTTCCCATAGATAAATCTTGTGGCAGTACATTATCTAGACTTTTATCACTGTTTTCCCATAGATAAATCATGTGGCAGTACATTATCTAGACTTTTATCACTGTTTTCCCATAGATAAATCTAGTGACAGTACAATATTTGGAGTGTTATCACTGTTTTCCCATAGCTAAATCTAGTGATAGTACATTGTCTAGAGTGGTATCACTGTTTTCCCATAGCTAAATCTAGTGATAGTACATTGTCTAGAGTGGTATCACTGTTTTCCCATAGCTAAATCTAGTGATAGTACATTGTCTAGAGTGGTATCACTGTTTTCCCATAGCTAAATCTAGTGACAGAACATTATCTAGAGTGTTATCACTGTTTTCCCATAGATAAATCTTGTGGCAGTACATTATCTAGACTTTTATCACTGTTTTCCCATAGATAAATCATGTGGCAGTACATTATCTAGACTTTTATCACTGTTTTCCCATAGATAAATCTAGTGACAGTACAATATTTGGAGTGTTATCACTGTTTTCCCATAGCTAAATCTAGTGATAGTACATTGTCTAGAGTGGTATCACTGTTTTCCCTTAGATAAATCTGCCGTTCACGATGAGTTTATGTTACAGAAGTATCAAATGAGAATTACATCACAGAGCTGCTCAATTCTTGTGTTCCAAATGTCCTATCACAGCTACACAGTCTTGTTGTCTAAATGTTCTATCACAAATATACAGTCTTGTTTTTCAAATGTCCTATCACAAATACATAGTTCTTCTTTTCTAAATGTCCTATCACAAATACACAGTTCTTGTTTTCCAAATGTTCTATCACAACTAAATAGTTCTTGTTTTCCAAATATCCTATCACAAATACACAGTTCTTGTTTTCCAAATGTTCTATCACAACTAAATAGTTCTTGTTTTCCAAATATCCTATCACAAATACACAGTCTTGTTTTCCAAATATCCTATCACAAATACACAGTCTTGTTTTCCAAATATCCTATCACAAATACACAGTCTTGTTTTCCAAATATCCTATCACAAATACACAGTCTTGTTTTCCAAATATCCTATCACAAATACACAGTCTTGTTTTCCAAATATCCTATCACAAATACACAGTCTTGTTTTCCAAATATTCTATCACAAATACACAGTCTTGTTTTCCAAATATCCTATCACAAATATACAGTTCTTGTTTTCCAAATGTCCTATCACAAATATACAGTCTTGTTTTTCAAATGTCCTATCACAAATACACAGTTCCTGTTTTCCATCGGTGACTGAAAAATATAAATAGAAAGAATCAAGGTGTTATAGAAAAAAATCAGAAGACAATAGACGAGATTTGAACCAAGTCCGTTCAGCTAGTACCCATTCACCATAATCTTTTCTTCTTTTTTGTGTGTGTACCTGATGCGATCTTCCAGCAGTTATTCTCAGTTGTCAGAACTATTGTATCGCAACTTTTGTCTGTCTCTTATTCTTGCACGCCGTGAGAGTTCCCCGTATAGTATTTGTTTTATGTGATACGGCTGTTTATACTCGATATATCTATTTGTCTTTTGTCCGCTTTTGCTGTAAGGCGTCGCAGCATTGAATGGCGATCAGCTTTTGGGTTATTTCACGTTTGACCGTTTGACATACAGTAATATTGTGACGTCTCAGAATGTTGGCAACTCCTACAACCCACTTTCTTCTTGGTCTTCCTCTGCATCTTGCTATTTCCATGTTCCATTATACTCTTGCCGATGGCCAATGCGGGTTCATTCTCATTAAGTGGCCGAACCATTTCAGTCTCTGTTTTTTTTAAATATATTTGATCACAGATAATGTTCTAATAGTTCTTGTTAGTATTAGTTCTTGTAATGTCTTCATTCCTCACACGATCTCTTCTTGTTGTATGTGCTTTTTCTCTTGTTCTTTACTTAGTGTCCATGTCTGACATTGATAACAGAATGTTGGTATGAAGATTGATTTTATGATTTCCCTTGTGTTATATCGGATTATACTTGTGTTTCAAGATTTGAGTAAGTTCATAATTTACGGTTGGCTTTTAACATTCTTGTCTCGGTCTCTCTGTCCATTCTTCCGTCGACTGTAAAAATGCTCCCAAGATATTTAAATTCCTGCAATCGTTTCAGTAATTTGCACTCTAACATGACAAATTCACTTAAGGTCTTTTGTGACTACTCGTGAATATTATTGTTAGAAACTACGCATGTGCAGAACTTCAGTGTTGGTAATTTTGTCCGGCCACTTAATATTCAATGTCCTTTCTGAGTACGCAACTGGAAGGTGTTCAACCATTTTTCTTGTTGTGAGCATTGCTCCCATGTTCCAGTACCATAAAGGAGAATAAGAAGTACACATGCCTAGTAGATCGAAATCTTTCTCAATTATCATCTTCTTGTTTGACTCTATTTCTTGAGAGTTTACTAAGAATGGTTGTGACATTTTCTTATATTGTACGTATTTCTCCGTCGAGTTAGTATGTTGTGGTGTAGATGAAGACGTGTGCTCAATCAAATCGCATGTTGTTCAATGTGCTGTTCGGTGCTGTAACAGACGTTTGACATAAAAACTACACATATCTTTTTTTTTGTGTGGATGTCTATTGAATATATAAATGAAGTCACATGTCTTTACCAAGTTGTTAGTTCATGCAGTACAGTCTCAGTATGAGCAGATAAGCACATGAGCAGCATCAGACAAATCTCAGGTGTCTTAGTGTTTGACTTGTTAATTGATCACTCAGAAGATTTGTAGTAGATTTGTGGTTGCTGAAATTTCCAGATTTGTAAAGATTTCATCAGCTGTTGCTGACTTCAGTTTAAGTTTTGATACTGCAAGCCTACAGTTCTGTTTCATTAGTGTCGCTATAACTTCAAATAGGGTTCCATCCTTTCCTGTTGCATTGTTTCTTACGAATTTCCTGTTGTTTCTCTAGGCTACATTTGATGTTGTCTTCAATAAATGAATCTATAAAGTGGTCAGATACATGTTTTTTATACGAGCATGTTTTCATCTTCATGTAATGTAATATTTTGATTTCAGAAAGCACCTTCGATATATTAGTTGTTTTACCATCTTCCACGGTTTATTCGTGCCTTTCTCAAAGTTCAGCAATTCTGTTTTCTCTTTCCAGCTACTCCCCAGGGCTTGTAGCTTGGCTCTATGCTATGTGGCCTTTAGCGTTTCGTATTTTGTGTAGAGCTGGGATTGAAATGCCGAGTTGCTAGAAGTGAACGCTTTTTTTTTGGTTTAGAAGACTACAAACTACTAGAACTCTAGTCGTTTTGTAATGGTGGGATACACTCAAGGGGAGTTCAGAGCAGGGGTCTACAATGATAATGATAACAAACATTTCAAGTGCTCTCAGTTTGCTTAGATACTTTTATATTCTATAGTTGACATTTCCCACTTGACATAGAAATGTATTTATGTGTGGTTTTCCTGTAACATTCTAGCAAGCATGGGCTGACTTACCGGGACACAAGAAGAAATCCCAGTGGGCTGGTGCTATTTAGGCTGCCATAGTCACTTCAACATTACAGTAATACTCATTCGTGATTAGAAACTAGCTTCACAGCACATGGGACACTCTCATGAGTGCTCCGTCCTCCGTTCCAGCAGCCATCTAAGTGTATATAGACTCAGATTCTCGGTCAGGTGTTGAGTGCATGATCTTTGGGGGCCTTCCAAAGCAATTACGTTTCCTTCCCTCCCCTCTAGATACTCCCATTTCTGACATTCTCTGTATGTGTACGTTCTCAGCCACATGGACATCGTCTTCATCTTGAAATGTATTATTGCCATGATCAAGTTTGCTTTATCTCTTCTCAGCATTGTGCCGTCTATCGCCGCATTGCCTGTCAATAACATTTAGAAATTCGCGTATAAGCTCTGGGTCTTCTAAGACGAAAGTCGTAAAACTTGTTGGTGACTTGAGAAAAACAACAAAACATCAAACGCTTCAGTTTTGAGACATTCGACCTATTTCAACGTCTCGCTTGGAGCAGCTCTTTAGTCAAGCAATAGAAATCACGTAAGAACTAATAGTGATACATTGTTCAGAATATTTCTCTTGCCGAAGAAACATATGGGGTTATCAAACGTAACGAACGAGGTAAAGCAACATGAAGACAGAAAAAGTTCAGATAGGAAGGTCATTATGCTAATTCTATAGGAATTGAAAGCACATGGTCTTAGCTAATATTTTGTCAGGCGTTCCTGTTTACTTCAAGACATTAAAGAGATGCACATCTGTAGAATAATCAGGTCAGTATGTACAGCGACTGATGTCATTTCATGCATTTTTACACTGTAGATTTATGATTGAAAGAGGAATAAAATTTGAAAAACGAAAGAGACGGAGAGAAAGAGAGAGAGGAGAGATAGAGAGGGAAAGAAGGAACGATAGAAAGTGAAAAAGAGACAAAAAGATAGAGAGAAAGGGAAAGACGATAGAAAAAGAGGAAGACATAGAAATAAAGATCGAAAAAGAGAGAATAAGAAAACGAATGAAAGAGGAAAAAAAGAAAAAGAGATTTTTAAAAAGCGAAAATGATAGAAAGATAGGGAACAGACATACAGTGAGAAAAAGAAAAGACAGAGAGAGAGAGAGAGAGAGAGAGAGAGAGAGAGAGAAACAGTAAATAGAACAACGAGTAAAACAGGATATGTTAGAAAAATACAATAGAAAGAAAACGACAAACACAGACAGAAAGAAATAGAATAACGAGAGAAGCAGAAAAATAGGAAGATATATGACAAACAAAAAAGATATCTCGTGACATATACGTCTCGTGACATATACGTCTCGTGACATATACGTCTCGTGACATATACGTCTCGTGACATATAACCCCATGTGAGTAGAAGGCTTCTTCAATAGGCATTGCATTAAGTTGAAAGCTGGTCTCCTGGTTATGAAAGAAAGCTCCGAGAAACCATCCCACTGCACAAAGGAAGTAAGAGAAAATCGCTCGTAATTCATGGGGTTATTGACAGCAACAACAACAGGCAATTAATAAGAGCAGAAATGGTGATAAAAATAAAATTAAAATAAATGAACGAGAGATACTATAATGCAAGAAAGAGATTAATAGGAAGACAATAACTTTTGTGCTACCGGGGTACAAGAAGGGAGTAACGAGAGGTACTACTGCATTGATGCTAACAAAAACAACCATAGTTGAGGACCTGCAGTAACATAAGCATAATTACTCGTAAATGTCAAGTTGTGAATCTGCAATCCCACTGCAATAACATAAAGACATAACTGTCAATTTGAGTATCCTCACTCCCATTGCATCATAATAAACACACATAACTGTCAATTGGAAGGACACCACACTCCCCACATCCACTTTACTAACACAAACACATATTACTGTAACGTTGAATACCCCCTCACTTTCACTGTATTGACACAAACACAAATACAACTGCCATGTTGAACGACTCTCCCCCCCCACCCCCACACACTCCCACTGTACTGACAAAAACACACGTAACTGTTATTTTTGAAAAACCACCTCGTGCCCTACCAAAATCGAGCCTATACCCATGACCATACACAGGTAAAGAAGACATCTGCGCTGAATTTATTAAGACTTCATTCGTTACGTTTTTGATTATTATCGTGCTATTTACTTTCTGTGCAGAGGTCTTCTATATTATAGACGGTGATGGTTATGCTATATCACTGAAGGGGACAACAAGACAGGCGGGATTAGAACGGTTTCTTTCGAGCTTCGTGTTTTTATGTGGGACAGATTGATATAAATAACCAACAGTGTCAAATAATACTATGACCAAATAGAAAGAAATCTATATCACAAGTGGACAACATTTTAGGATCCTGTACTGCATTTTAGGATCTATAGGCCGGGTAGAACTTTTTCTTTATGATATGGGGGCCAAAACTGTTTGTTTATTCCCATTGTCCTCCAATTACTGTTTCCTGAGAATGGTAGCCATTTAATACTTTTACATCAGATTGACATGCCACAAACATTCAAGCTTGTCGTATTTTGTCTTTCCTTGCTCTAAAAGACAAACGTTAAAATCATACATATATTTGGAATGAAACAGTATGTCTGCTTTACAAAGACTTGTTTGTAGAAACAGACACACCATTCATTTATTTGACTGAGGAATGAAGTAAAGTGATACTATACAAATATGTCACTGGATAACACCGAAACAAGATAACACAATCCATTTTTTCAACTTGTGAAACATCAGACGTCAACCAAATGCTTCATTTGATAGTACTTGCGCACTGACCATACACATCGTCACATATTGACTATTTTCAATTTTCATTGACTCGCGACACGCATATATGCATATATATATATATATATATATATATATATATATATATATATATATATATATATATATATATATATATATATATATATATATATATATATATATATATATACACACACACACACACACACACACCCGCTTAAAATGATCAATGATCAGTTGCGCCAGCTAAGATGACTGACGCTTTGAGAGACCAGAGCGCAGGACAGTATCTGGCAGAAAGACTTGCCTCATTAGTTGACTGATAGTGTGCATATCCAGCGACATTCAGTTATCTGCTTTTCTGTATTTAGTCTTTTTTATTGGCAACTAAACACAAATTTGATGAGTCATTTTTATGATAAGATAGCTCTTTTGTGGCAGACATTAGTATACTTTAGTTATATCAACGATGTCGCCCGTGTGTTGAAGGGGTTTGACAAAGGGAGCAAAGAATAGCAACACTGTTTACCTTCGATAAATGCCATATGAGGCGACAAAGGAGATTATAAGATGGAGTTAGCTGTTCCATCCCATATAGGGTCAGTGATCCAAACCCATGCTGAAGTTGGATGTATCATGCTGTTTTCTTGAATTAACGGATGTGCCAGTCTTGAATTAAATGGGCATCATCAGTTTTGATGGACGAATACACATTTATATATTTGGAGTCCCCTTGGTTATTTTTGGCATGCGACTCCAAGTATATAAATAGTAACCAACGAACATCCCGACAATAATGAAAAACGTAGCGAATGAGGTCCTAATTATTTCTGTTAAAAGGTCTTATAAGAAACGTGGATGGTCATGATTGTAGCTACATAAGGGTGTATTAGCTTTGTATCTAATTTTGTTCTGAAAGTTTTATTAACTCTCTACGGTCGTGATAACTGATATACCGAGTCCTCCACTATTTTTTATGGTAAAATAGCTCTGGTATAACTAATTTGGACTAACTTCCACGGGTGACAGGAGTGTACCTCGCCATGAAAGGTACATTTCACTCATTCTAAACCTAAATATGTAATTGTGACCTATACTCTGTGATCAGTATGCAAAAAGTAGTAAAATTAACTCATAGAATTCATTAATGCAGTAGGGGGTGTGAGATGTTAGCGACCCCATACTTCAGTGGCTCTGCTATATGAGGGCGGTAGCCATCTCCTCTCTCTCGCAGAGGGAAGTATTTTGATTGGCCAGAAGTTTTTCTCAAATACTGGGGGACTGCATTTTCAGGGAGTTGGAGTTCGGACTAGGACCAAGAGATAATCCGGTAGTTCGGACTAAGTTC